>CM076582.1:1304358370-1304709951 GCA_034641835.2 Pinus albicaulis | reverse complement strand
GAAACAAAGTTGAATGATGTAAGCCTCAACCCAAGGTCTTGGTTGCCGCTTCTCTAAACTGCATATTTTTGTACATGTGAATAAAGGAGTTGTATTAGAACATGTGAGAAATCATTTTATTACCATTCAATGATGAAAACTGTTAACAGACGCGAGTGTTGTAGCTCCTAGAGACAACCTTGAGTTGTATAAAGACCAGTGCCTAGGAAATCTTAAATGAAAGGAGCATATGACTCAACTGACTACAGTTGGAAATGTTTGGCTCTCATGCAACTATCACTCATATGAATGATTTTAATAAGGGTGGAACCAAGACCCCAAAGTTAAACACAACAACTAGGAAAACTATAGAAACCGAGTACAAACTGCAATAATTAAATGCATCAAACAGCTCTAAAAAAGAATGCTGTAAAAGGGGGCTAACTTCTAAAATGAATACACAGCTATCAAGTTATATGTGAGCGATGAATATGGCAGAAGATGGAGTAAGATATCAACTGTAACCAGGCTTATTCAAGGATAAGAATCCATATATAATGGGCTTATTCAAAGATAAGAATCCATATTTTTGGGCTCGTTCAAAGATAAGAATCCGTTGTAGTTAGTATTGGAAGAACGACGGAAGAGATAGAAAATGAACAAAGTGTCAAGCCTGGGCCATATTTAAAGTGCTATGGATGTATAAAACATGAGTATCTGCTATGATAAGTTCACGTCCAAACATGGGAGCACTCGCATTCCAAAACCTGTAGATACAAGAAGTATGGAGAAATACAAAATGGACACTTATATTAAAAGACAGAGAGAGAGAGAGAGAGTTACAAACTATGAATCATCCTGAGCGGAATCCCCAATTCCAGCAAAAATTCTATTACTGAATCCTTACGGGATCTTCAAACATCCAATATCAAATTTCATACAAAATATATACAGAATACTCGAGCTAGTGAGTCCTTTGGAAAATCTGGAACCTTTTGTTAGTGTTTTCTTCCTATTTTTATAACCTCTGATTCCTATGCGCGAGAAGATATTTTGGGAAAATATCTTCCCCGCATGCTTGTATGCTGTTTTAGGTCTAAATAAAAAACAGAAATGATGATGAGGTAAAACTGCCTCTCATCATCTTACAACACAGACCTAAAGCCGTTTCTAATTGAAATGTAAACAATTTACTAATTTGAAAGTTAAAATTGCAGGAGTGAAATAAGGATTTCACCTGAAATGACAAAGTGAAAAGAAAATAAGGTAAAATGCCACATAGGCGCAGTCATGAATTATCATTTCTATTTGATGAGGCAGAGCCACTACTGCTGCTGGCGAAGGCGATACTGTTAGTAGTGGAAGAGCTGGTCTTTTGTGCTGGAGGGTCTTATAGAATGGCCAATGGTCATGATCCATTGACTGAGACGTGAAACTGACCCTTATTATCACTTTTTCTTTGCTTTCTTAGGCATGGAGGATCGTCATCCTCAGCCTCAAGCTGCTGTGATTGGCTATGAGACAGCCTGTGTACTTAAAATTCCACGAAAACCTGCATAGACAGCAAACCAGTTAAATAAATCCTTACTGTTGAGATTGCAACAAGATGAGGAGCTTAGTGGAAAGAAGTCGCCTTCACTAAGTGGGCCTGCAGGATATTTTTGGCGCAAAGTCTATTTTTAGACATGTGGATCATGTTATATGAGTTGCAGGATGGTATTTGTGGATGGTTGGTCAAGTCGGAAAAAATAGATGGACTTCTATTTTTAGACATACTGGGCGGAATCTATTTTTAGATTGCCAGTCTAAAAATAGATATGTCGAATATTATTATCTCTTAATAATATTTAGACTTTAAACATTATCTTATCCTCTTGGAGCACTTCAGTTCGAGTCACGGATGTGGCACATGCAGCTGACAGAAGGAATTACGCTATTCCTAGGGTTTAGTGGACCTATTGCATGGTTGACTTTAGTTAGAACTCATGTGACAGAGTTTGGTGGAGTTGATGAGACAGTTAATGGAGTTGTGTTCAGTTTAACTTAGTTGAGCTAGTTGTATCTAGTCTAACTGATTGATACAATTAGTGAGAGTGGTGTGAATTAATTATTAATTAATTCACTAATTATTAACTCATAAATCAACTAAAGAATACATCGGTTAACTGCAGTGCATGGACAGTTTCAGTGGAGACCAGTGAAGAGGTAGGTGAAAGAGCAAGTGTGACTATCAGTTGTGACTATACTGGTGCATGAGATTTGCACACACATTGATGGAGAAGCCAATGAGGATTGCGCAGTACATACTGGTGGGATTTGAACCTTGATCTCATGATTATCCATATTGGATTGCGTAGTAGAGGCTGGCTAACAGGTGGAGTAGATTGGAGCAAGTGTTTTGTATGATCTGAGCTTGTGTAGTGTGTAACAATTGGAGATAGTGTTGAGAGCTTGTGAGGAGTTTTTACTATGATTGTTACATGATATCTATCATTATAATATACAGATAGTTGGGGGTTTTTAGCTTTAATATTTCCCATAAATATTGTGTTTATATGTGTGATTGTTTGTGGTTTTAATGTGCGCATGCGATTGTTTTTAATTCCGCAAATTGATGATCAATAGTAGAAGAGGTTATGTATTATGCATGAAGCTAAAATAGTTTGTGATCGTAGATAATCTCGATGAATAATTTATCTATTATTCAAATTTACATGGTATCAAAGCGATATCGATCATTGGAGCAATTGCGTAACATTGAAGCAGTTGATGCTTGAGTTTTAGGTTTGGAATCTGAATTTGTAGCGTTGTTTTCTCTGTTATTGTTTTCTTGGTGTTGAAGTTGAGATGTCTTTCAACGGATTGCGATTGGAGTATGCCCTTGAGGGTAGCTCGAATTATATTGCATGGAAGGAAAAAATGGAGGCAGTGTTAGATGACAATGGGTTGAAGGAGTTCATAGATTTTGAAGTCCGAAACCCTACTTCTAGCGATGCTGCCGTAATTGAGGCTTGGAAAAAGAAGACAGCAAAGTATCGAAGGATTATGTTGGAGGGCGTGAAGGATCACATAGTGTCCAACCTACATGGTAAGGCTTCTCCATTCTTGATGTGGAAAGCTTTGACAGATTTATTCCAAAGCAAGAGTGACCAGAGGAAGTTGGCACTCAAGGATAAACTCAAAAACATAAAGATGGAGAAAGGCGGCCAGCATGCCCAAGTGCCTCACGAAGTTCATCCAATGGATGAGCTAGTGAAGTGTGGGGGTGGACCGTAGATGATGAGGACTTGTGAGCTTGGCTCTCCTCGACTCGAAGAGTTGGCATTCCTATTAGGACTCGTCAATGGCCTGGAGAAATTGCCAGGATGGGAGTGACTTTGGTTGGATCTTGTGCAAGAGGAGATAAGGCTGGAAAGTACTGTGGGACGGATCATCATCAAAGAACTCGATGAAGAAAATTGCGCTTGGCTTCCAAAGCAAACAGCAGAGCAAGAAAGCTTCTCATTCCGCATATGGGCAAAGAAGCTGGGACATGTCCAAGGTGAAGTGCTTTCACTGTCACCAACATGGACATTATGCCACAAATTGTCCGCAGAAGAAGAAAAATAAGCAGGCTGCTAGATCTGCAGCTGGAGAGGCCTTAGCCTCATAGTTTGAGCTGGATTTTTCGCTGATCGCATGCTTGGTCTCAAGTGTGGCGGGATCAGTGTGGTTTCTGGACAATGGTGCGTCTTTTCACATGATAGGAGATCAAGATTTGTTTATTGATTTGGATGAGAGAGATCTTGGAGTGCACATCGAGATGGGTGATGATGGTAGATACAGTGCGACCGGTATCGGTACCATTTCCTTTGAGAGGGAGTCTGGTAAACCCTTCGTATTAAAGGAAGTGATGCATGTTCCAGGATTGAAGAAGAATCTTATCTCTGTGGCGATGTTAGAAGACAAGGGATATGATGTTTTCTTTAACGAGGGAAAGGCTTTCCTGCGTAGTAAGGAAACTGGTGAGACCCGGAGGATAGGGGTTTGAGTTAAGAACCTTTATCAATTGCAGGTAGATGGCTGTGCAGCAATGGCAGGCAAGGCAGAAGGAGTGGTGAGCCGGGATGATGGCGAGTTGTGGTACCGGAGATTGGGCCACCTTCACCATGGAGCTTTAAAGATACTGCAGTTGATTTCTACTGGGCTTCCTAAGGGTACTCTTGCGCAGTCAGATCAGTGCAAGGGATGTACCTTGGGAAAATTTGTGAAAGCCACCTTTCACGAGAAGGATAGTCGTGCCATGACGATCCTTGAGAGAATTCACACAGACGTGTGTGGACCTTTCTCAGTAGCTTCGACAGAAAAGCACAGGTACTATGTGATCTTTGTTGATGATTTTTCTCGGAAGTGCTATATCTTCTTCATGTAGAAGAAGAGCGAGACATACTCAAAGTTTTGTGAGTTCAAGGCACTGGTGGAGAAAGAATCGGGGAAGCAGGTGAAGGCTCTTAGGAGCGACAATGGTGGTGAATTCATCTCTGGAAAATTCAAGGAATTTTGCAGCGCAGAAGGAATTTGAAGAGAGCTCATAGCACCTCATAACCCATAGCAGAACGGGGTTGCTAAGCGGAAGAACAGAACAATCGTGGGTGCTGCACGGGAAATGTTGCATGATCAGGGCCTACCCATTCACTTGTGGGCGAAGGCATGCAATACTACAGTATATGTGCAGAACCGTTGTCCTCATAGGATACTTGGCATGAGTACACCTGAGGAGGCGTTTTCTGGTAAGAGGCCTGATATTTCCCATTTGAGGATTTTTGGTTCACCTGTTTACATTCATGTGACGAAAGATTCCAGGAAGAAGCTGGAGCTGACCGCAGAGGTTGGGATATTTGTGGGGTACACTGATACGCCCCACAACTATCGTGTGTATTTTCCAGACAGTTGCAAGACTGTTGTGCGACGGGATATCAAATTTCCAGAGGAGAAAGCCATGAAGTGTTCGCTTGAGATGGAGCTACACTTGCATGCAGATGAGGAGCTATTAGTTCCTACGGATGAGCCTTAGGATGTGGATCAACCACAAGAGGAGGTTCATGGAGTGGAAGAGACCACTCATGCACCGCCAACCATCAGAGGACAGAAGCGCACTACAGAAGCTGAGCGACTGGCTCAAGATGCAGAGAAGGTTGTAGGAGCACCTACATCACAGCGCAAACAGAGACAGTCACCTGACCGGTATACTGGATACATGGCTCTTGTGAGCAAGTGTATCGTGACAGAGCCATCCTCTTTCGAGCTGTGGAGGATACGCATGGGTAGATCTTTGTTTGGTCAATTTAGTGTATCCTAAATTGCTGCATTTAATTTGTCAATCCGGGAATCGTAAGCTGATGAAGTGCGGCGCACTATATGTGCAAGATAACATTGGCTTTTCACAGATCGAGGGGATTGACTATGAGGAGACCTTTGCACCTGTCGCAAGGTACTCTTCCATACGGACGATCCTTGCTCTCTCAGCGCAGATGGGGTGGCACCTTCATCAGATGGATGTGAAGACTGCGTTCCTCAATGGAGTTATTGAGGAGGAGGTGCACATAGAGCAGCCTGAAGGTTTCGAGATCTTCAGCAGTGAGTCGCATGTGTGCCGACTCAAGAGAGCACTGTACGGGCTGAAGCAAGCACCTCGTGCTTGGTACACTCGGATAGGCAGCTACTTCACCGGGCTTGGATTCTCCAAGAGTGAGGTGGATCCAAACCTGTACCAGATTGTGGTGGAGGGGAAGCTGTTGATCATCGTACTGTATGTAGATGATCTGATTTTGACGGGCGATGAGAAGTTGATACTTTCATGCAAGGAGGATCTTGCACGAGAGTTTGAGATGAAGGACTTGGGCATCCTTCATTATTTCCTGGGATTGGAGATTTGGCAGTGCAGCGGAGGACTGTTTATTTCTCAGGGCAAGTATGCCCGGGAGATTCTAGAGAGGTTCAACATGCAAGGCTGCAAGCCTTTTGACACTCCTCTTCCGGTGGTTGGAGGAAGGAGGATGCTACTTCAGCGGAGGTAGTGGATGCCACTGTCTATCGACAGTTGGTGGGGTCGCTTATGTATCTGGTCAATACACGACCCGATATATGCTATGCAGTTAACCATCTTTCGCAAGCTATGGTTAAGCCTACCAAGCTCTTTTGGAAGGCAGGAAAGCATGTATTGCGCTATATCAGAGGCACATCGAGATATGGTCTATGGTACAGACAGGAGGATGGAGCGAAGCTTTCTGGCTTCACTGATGCAGATTGGGCAGGGAGTCCAACGGACCGGAAGAGCACATCTGGAGGAGTTTTCAGCATTGGGTCGACAGCAGTTTCCTGGTACAGCAGGAAGCAGAGATCCGTGGCACTCAGTTTAGCAGAGGCCGAGTACATGGCAGCTAGCTTGGCTGCATGCGAGGCTATTTGGATGAGGAAGATCCTCGCAGGATTGTTCAGGTTGCATTTGGAGCCTACAGTGATCTACTATGATAACCAGAGTTGCATTAAACTCTCAGCTAATCCAGTATTTCATGATAGGTCCAAACACATCGACATCAGGTACCATCATATCAGAGATTGTGTTCAGTGGAGAATCATGATGCTTTCATATATTCCCACGGAGGATCAAGATGCCGACATCCTGACGAAGGCGCTCACCAGGAGCAAGTTTGAATTACACAGAGGCAGGATAGGGGTTGCAGATAATCCATATCTTGCTGAGAGGGAGTGTTGAAAATGCAGCAAGATGATGGAGCTTGGTGAAATGAAGTCGCCTTCACCAAGTGGGCCCGCAGGCAAATTCTGGTGCAAAGTCTATTTTTAGACTATGTTTATTTTTAGACATATGGAGCATGGTTCGAGGATTCTAGTTTGAGATTCTTGGAGCATTGGTCATGTTGGTAAAAATAGATGAGACTCTATTTTTTAGGTCGAAGAGGTCGAAGTCTATTTTTAGACTGCCTCTCCTAAAAATAGGGAAGTCAAATATTATTTATCCTTAATAATATTTAGACTATAAATTTCAGTTTACTCTCATGGAGCACTTCAGTTCGAGCTACAGAAGTGGCTCATGCATCTGACAGAGGAATTACGCTATTCCCAAGGATTTGATGGCATCATGCATGGTTGACTTTAGTTAGGACTTCAGTGGCAGAAGTTTGGTGGAGTTAATGAGACAGATAGTGGAGTTGTGTTCTATTTATTTTAGTTGAACTAGTTGAGATTAGTTTAACTAGCTAATCAATTAGTTATGAGTGGAGTGAATTAAATATTATTTAATTCAATAATTAGTAACTCATTATTCAACTCAAGAACACATCAGTTCACTACAGTGCATGATCAGTTCAGTGGAGACCAGTGAAAGAGGTAGATGAAAGGGTGGAGTTAGCTATCAGTGGCGACATCAGTTGTGCATGAGATTTGCACCACATTTGGAGGAATTTCCCATGATTATTGCGCTGTCAAGCCAAGGAGATTCGAACCTTGGATCTCTATATAGACAGGCCTGGATTGCGCAATAGAGGCAAGGCAATTGGCGGTGAGTTTTGAACCATTAACCTGTTCAAAACTGAGCTAGTTTGTGTGTAACTTCATGAGATAGTACTGAGTACTTGTGAGGAGTATTGTACTGAGTTTGTTACATGATTTCTCCATTATAATATACACAATAGCTGCGGGGTTTTCAGCTATAAGCTTTCCCCATACATACCGTGTTAATGTGTATGATGATTTGATGTGTTATCGCTTGATTTTATTTCCGCATGTTTGATGATCTGAGTGGAAGAGATTATGTGTTGCATATAAATTCGAATTGTATGTGATCGGGATAGTCTCGGTGGATAATTAATCATTATTCAGAAAATTTCTACGAGAAGAAGAGGCAGGATCTTCAGAATCTTCTTGTGTTGACAACTTCATGGCATACTAAGCTTATATGAAATGAGAAGAGGAGGACAATAAATACGAAGTCAAAGCGATCTTTGAACTCTAAAAGGGGAAGGAGTATAAAATAACGAAGGATCGGGATATCTCGAAGAATAGATAAACTTCGTAAAGAAACTTCAACTTGGCACAGGACGGTTCAGAGGTAAGCTTCCTTTCAAATGTTTTGATTGTGGAAGAGTTGGTCATTATGCTACTAAGTGTCCTTATAAAGAAACACATAGAAAGGGGAAGGAAGCAGCAAAAAGGAATAAGAATCAGTTTAGCACTAGAAAGAGTTACTATACTCATGAAGACAATGATGGGCTATCAGATAGTGAGGAAGAATGTGAACAAGAACTTAGACTCCTCATGGCATTTGAAAAAGAATTTAAAGAAGAAAAGGATACTTTTGTGGATGCTCTAGAAGACAGTGATTTTCTTCATGAAAACAATCAACTCAAAATTTTCCTAGAAGAGAGTAAAATAATCATAGAAACTCTCAAAAAACAGCTTGAAGATAAAGAGAAACATAATGACAATTTAGAATGTGAAGTTGTGAATCTAAGAAAAGAACTTGAGAAAGTAAAAAATCTGAATCTTAGATTTTCTAAAGGGTCTGAAACCTTAGATGAGATTATCAAGGTACAACGTTCTCCTCTTATAAAGACAGGTCTTGGATATATCAGAGAATCTTCTCAGGCTTCAGCACCAAATTATCTAAAAGCAGTTACAGCTAGTTTACAACATGCTATCACTCAGCAAGGGAATAAATAATCCTTACAGGTAAAGCATGATCATTTCAATTCAAGGAACACTAACAGGAATGTCTTTCAAAGAAACACCAATCAACAGATAAATTCATATAGAAGATTTGATGATCGCAGAAATTTTTTCTTCAATGGTCAATGTTTCTCATGTCACAATTTTGGTCATAAAGCTGTTCAATGTGTAGCATATAAAACTATTATGAAAATATAAGCAAGAAAGAAAAGGATTGATATTGAAGCAAAGAAGAATTCTTATAACGACTTTTCTCCTCTTCAAAATGAAGTTGAATGCACTTACTGCAATAACTTTGGCCATAAAGAATCTAAATGTAGGAGAAAAGTTCAGCCAAAAGAACAAGTTTCTTCAAGCTCCAAAGTATGGAAAAAGAAGGAAGTACAGGTTGAAAATTGTGGCATAGCGTTATTTGCAGAAGATGAAGAAAACCAATGGTACATTGATAGTGGATGCTCAAGACATATGAAAGGTGATAAAGACAAACTTCTTGCATACAATGCTCTAGAAAAGGAGAAGAATGTTACTTTTGGAAATGATACTCCTGCGGTCATTAAAGGAAAAGGGTCTATTTTCCTAAAGGATAAGGTGAAAGCTAATGAAGTCATGTATGTGGATGGATTAAAACATAACTTGTTAAGTGTAAGTCAAATGTGTGATCAAGGAACTGAAGTTGTCTTTAGTTCAAAAGAATGTGTGGTACATGATCTTGATACAGGTAAAGCAATTATAAAAGGAAAAAGAACTCCAAACAACCTGTATATATTGAAGAACCCCAAAGAACAATGTTATTAGAGTAAATCTTCAGAAAATTGGCTATGGCATAGAAGGTTGGGGCATCTGAGCTTCTCTCAAATCTACAAATCAAGCAGACTTAAAGCTGTTCGTGATCTTCCCAATATTACTCTACCTGAAAATATCATATGCAAATCTTGCCAATTCGGTAAGCAAACCAGGGTACAATTTAATGCCAAGGAAGGATCATCAAGTAAGCCTCTTGAACTCATTCATACTGACATATGTGGACTTATGAGGAAAAAGTCACCCCGTGGTGAAGAATACTATATCTTATTCATTGATGATTTCTCTAGAATGTGTTGGATTGGACTGCTTAAACACAAAGATGAAGCATTTGAGAAATTTCAGATCTTCAAAGCACTAGTTGAGAATGAATTCGCAATTAAAAAATTAAGTGTCTCGAATCGATCGAGGGAAGAACTCTTTATCAAACTAATTTCTTGAATTACGAACAAAATGGCATAAGAAAAGCAGTTCATGGGCGCGCACTCACTATGAGAATGGTGTTCATAGGAAATAATGAACGAACAATTCAACAAATGGCTAGAGCTGTGATGATTAGACACTGAGCATTTTTGGGAGAAACGACACACAGCACATACAGCAGCAAACATTCTCAACAAAGCACATGTTCGTGTAAATAGTGATAAAACTCCATATGAACTCTGGTATGGTAATCCTCCCACTATAAAGAATTTTAGAATTTTTGGGAGCAAATGCTTTTTCAAGAATAATGATGAAAAACTTGGCAAGTTTGAACCCAGAGCAGATGAGGGAATATTTCTTGGTTACTCCTCTAGGAGTAAGGCATATAAATGTTACAACAAAAGACTTCGAAAGATTGTTGAATGTATTGATGTTGTTACTGATGAGTCTCCTGTAGCCCCAAAAGAAGAAAAGCAAACAACAGATGAAGATGATGAGGACACATATCCTCCTACATCAAAAAATATTGATACAAATAGTTCACCCAGTGAAGAATTTGAAGAGGAGTTGTCTGAAAAGGCTCCATCTAGATATGTTCAAAAGAATCATCCAGAATCTCAAATTTTGGGAGAAAAGGAATCAGGTGTACAAACAGGACACTCCTTAATGGATCTTCCCAGTGACTCCAATGGTCTGTCCACTATTGAACCTCACAGTGTCAGTCAAGCTAGCAAAGATGAATGTTGGATTCAAGCCATGAATGAAGAGCTTGATCAAATTGAAAAGAATCACACTTGGGAATTAGTACCAAGGCCTCATGACAAAAATGTCATTGGAATGAAATGGATATTCAAAAACAAGTTAAATGAGAATGGGGATGTTATAAGAAATAAAGCTAGACTTGTGTGCAAAGGGTATGCTCAACAAGAAGGTATAGACTTTGAAGAAACCTTTGCTCCTGTAGCCAGACTTGAAGCCATAAGAATGTTTCTTGCCTTTTCGAGCTTCCAACAAATCAAAGTTTATCAAATGGATGTTAAATCTGCTTTTCTCAATGGTGATCTAGAAGAAGAAGTTTATATAGAACAACCAGAAGGATTAATTTTGGGAAATGATGAAAAAATTGTTTGTAGACTTAAAAATGCTCTATATGGTCTCAAACAAGCTCCAAGGGCATGGTACTATCATCTTGACAAATATCTTCATCAACAAGGATTTTCAAAAAGGGTCTGTTGATAGCAACTTGTACACAAAAACTAAAAATGACAAACTTTTTATTGTAGTTGTATATGTTGATGATATCATTTTTGGAAGTAATAAAGAATCTATGAGTCAGAAATTTGCTTCTGATATGCAGCAAGAATTTGAAATGTCTTTGCTTGGGGAACTAACATTCTTTCTTGTCTTGCAAGTGCAACAAGCAACAGATGGCATATTCATATCACAAGCAAAATACCTCAAGCAAATTCTGAAGAAGTATGGCATGGAAGATTGCAAACCTGTAAGTACACCAATGATAACTGGATGTAATCTCAGTTCTAATGATGATTTCCCCACAGTAAATCAACCCGAATACAGATCTATGATAGGAAGTCTACTTTATCTCACTGGGACAAGACCAGACATCATGCATGCAGTTGGGATTGTTGGACAATTCCAAGCCAATCCAAAAGAGTCTCATCTTCAGGCTGTGAAAAGAATATTCAAATATCTACAGGGAACTCAAGACTTTGAACTATGGTATCCAAAGAATGTTAATCTTAATCTTCATGCATACACTGATGCAGATTGGGCTGGAAGTTTTGATGATTGAAAAATCACTAGTGGTGGTGCATTCTATATGGGGCCCCGGTTAGTATCTTGGTTTAGAAAGAAGCAAAGCTCCATTGCCTTATCTACAGCAGAAGCATAATATGTGGCTGTAGCATCATGTTGCACTCAACTTCTCTGGATGATGCAAACTCTACAAGACTTTCAAATCAAATGCTCACCTCCTATCTCCATTATGTGTGATAATACAAGTGCCATCAGTATCTCAAAGAATCCTGTTATGCATTCCAAGACCAAGCACATTCCTATCAAATATCACTTCTTACGAGAACAAGTGCTTGAGAAAAAGGTGAAATTGGAGTATGTTTCCTCCAAAGAACAAGTTGCTGATATGTTTACCAAACCTCTACCCAGGGAAGCGTTCGAATATCTCAGACAGAAACTGGGAGTAGTCTCTGCCATGCAGAGAATCAGGTCTACTTAATTATAGAAGATTAAATTGGTTGTAAGGTGCTATTGGGCATCTCTGAATGCATAGGCTAAGGGGGAGCATTGGTCATGTGGCAAGGGTGCATTACTTGTTACTTCATTGAATTTTATGTTTGAAGATTCAGCATGAACTCAGGGGGAGCATGGTAACTTTATTCCACATCAGATTTGCAGAGCGCTTCCTTCTACAAGAGGAGAAAAACCTTGTGTTGGTTTTGATCTGCCCTTTGCCCTTGATGTCAAAGGGGGAGAGTGACATGGTGTTTGAATAAGGGGAAAGAATGTCATGGTACTTGAATAATGGTTATGATTAATCTGTTGTAGTGATCAAACACCATCGTGGTTGCCATCAAGTCCAAAGGGGGAGATTGTTGGCAATATGATGCAGAGTGTTGTCCTTGATGGCAACCCATTTTGATGAAGATGATGACAACCTACTAGATGAAGTTGTCCTTGATGGCAAAGGAACTGGAAAAGAAGGAGCATCTGAAACAGTAACTAAGAAAAGAGAGAGGTAGCAGAGGCAGCAGATGAAATAGAGGAATTAAAGCAGAAGCAACAGAGGAAGAACAAAAGGAGCAGAGACAGAATGGGAGAAAAGAGTACAAAGGCGTAGCAGAGTTTTGGTGTACAACAACACGCATTCAAGAAGGATGGGAGAAATGTAAGAATGAATGAATTGTCATGGGCCGCAACCAAAAATTGCAAAGGAGAGTTGATTATGGTGTTGGGCAGTGCCATTTTACAGTGAAATGAAGACAGTCGCAGTTCTAGACTACGGAGGAGCAGAGTTTATTTAAAAACAGTCATTTCGGGTGTTTAAGCCCTCAACAACCAAGTATGAAGAAAATTGAATAAAACAGCGGAAGTTCTTTAAGTCTTTGAAAGCGGCAGGACAAGTGGTCCCTACCACTTGAGCGCAAATCGCAAAGAGCAGTTTTGAAGTTTCAAGTGTCTTGTTGATATGGATTATTTGCAATGTGCGATCGTCGCGCCATCGCACGATCGCAACATCGCGATGTCGCAAAATCACCCTCCGCCCAAGCCAGATTTTGTTGATTGTTGCGATATGCGATCATCGCAATATCGCAATATCGCACATTTGTTATTTCCGCCATCGCAAGTTCCGTTGTTTGCGATGTGCGATCATCGCGCCATCACACAATCGCAATATTGCACATCCATGTGTTCCGCCTTTTGTTTGATCGCACCTTCGCATTTTTTTGATCCACCAATATCGCACATCGCAAATGGCCGACTGTGATGTGGGCTCGGGGTCAAAGAATGAAATCCAGTTTGTTTGAAGATTGAAGTCCGGGTTAAAATTTCATTGAAATTTGATTAAAAGTAATGTTACGGGGGCAGTGTAAAGTTTTAAAATAATTGGAGGGGGTCCCCCCGCAGTTGACCAGGAAATCAAGCGCTGACCATAGATCAAGGGTGGAGAATTACTATGGGGGCACTGCATGCCAAGTCAGCATCAACCATTTGGCGCCTCCGCAGGGACGCACAGAGGGGTTATAGTTATAAAATTCGAACATTTTGTTATAAAGTGTGAAGGAAGCCCCCGAATTGAAATAATATTATATGGCGGAGATAAAAGACTACCTTTGGGATGATTCGTGCATGGAAGAACGAAGGTTAGGGTTTTCAAATTGGATTGGCACGATTATTAATACAAAAACGATTGAGATGTATGGCTGTTACGCCTGCGGAACTCACCACATCAACAAGACACTTGCGTATGGAAAAGTGTTGGATATTGTTTATAAAATCCAAAGGGTTAAACTTTGGGTTAAAGGCTAGGCGCACATAGATAATTTGAATCTCCTCATTTGAATAAAATAAATTAAAAAGAAATTGAAGAGCCCCGGGGATAAACTAAAGGAATACCATTAGCGGTTGAGTGGTTTTAGACTCAAGGTATTGCGAAAGGGGAGATCTATTTAAAGGACAAAGATTATTATTCGATGGAAGGGTTTTGGTGTGAGCATTGGTGAAGAAGGAATTCGTCTAAGGAATATCCGTATGGACAGACAACGCGCTTAATTGATGATTCTGAGTCCATGATGCACCCTTCGAGACATTGATCTAAAAGGTGATGAGTCGTGAGAGTTTTCAACAGAATAAACGATGAAAAACTAGCGGATGTCTACTGAAGAACACATATGGATCCGGTGCATATGATAGTTGGAGTTTCTGAAGGTTAATACACATAGAAGGATACATGGAATGTTGAATGCATAAAGTCTGGATTACAGTGGTCTCGTTGTTCTGTTATGTAGAATTGGGCAAAATATGTTTGTTAATTGAATAAAGGGTTGCGTTGGGTCAGAGGGTTGAAGCCTTCTGTATATAGAAGATGATGTTATGATCAGGGGGGTTTGTAGCTCCCTTCCAAGAGAGGCTGGTAAACGAGAGAAGGTTATAGCCTTCTGCAGGTGGGTGCCTGCGTGCTGGTATAAGTCTGCGCCAGCATAGAAATTGAAATATGTTTTCTTTAAAATAAAATATTGAAGACAAAAACTTCAGCGGCGGTGGTTTTCTCCCGAATTGGGTTTCCACCTTAAATCCTGGAGTTCTTATGTGTTTCTATGTTTGATGGTTTGTACTGTTATTTCTATTCATGCTTATCTGATGAATAAATGATGCAATGATTTAAGTAAAGACGTGATAAGATCTCTGGACATACAAGTAATGTAACATATGGTATTAAGAGAAAGGAAAACCAAAAAAAAAATATCAGTCAGCTCTAAATACTGATTCACCCCCCCTCTCAGTATTTTTCCTCAACAATTTCATAAACTCCGATGCGATGCGATTTATCGCAATCGCATTTCAAAGAAGAAACATCACATTTACTTATTTTATATAATCCCGATGCGATGGAACCCACCATCATCGCAATCGCAAATTGGCGAAAAATCATGTACAAATTAATTCCTTTGGAAATACCCGATGCGATATACCATCATCGCAATCGCAATTTGGTGGAAAATATGAGATCTCATTTGATTTCCTTTCGAAGCCTTTGATGTGATGGATAGTTAGTCTTTTTTTATCACTGTTTGCCTTGCGCATATATTATTTATTAATCGAAATCGGAAAATTCAAAGGGAAAGCTTTACATTAACATTTTAATATCATCGATCTCTGATTGTACGATCATCACTAATTATAAAATCAAATTAATTATGTTGTTCAATTCTAATATGAATAAGTGAATGTGACTTTCATGGAGGAAATTTAAGTTTAATACGGAATTAGTCAATTTTCATCATTAATAAAAATCTTTTTGCATAAGTTGTTTTCATTGCTTCATTTCTTCCCGCATTTGAAAGGTTTTTCTCATTTACAGAGCAATAGAACATCAAACCCTCTCGTTCACTGAACTAGTGAAACAATACCAAGCGAGCAGATGTCTAAGAAGTTTAGAAAAGAAAAAACCACAACCGCCTCAAAGGCCACAGCCATTACCACAATGCCAAAAGAAAAACTAGCTAAAATCAAGTTGGTTACAGATACTGCATGCCAGGGTCTCGGGAAGCTTTCATGGGGAGATATTTATAACTTTCTTGAAGCAGAAAAACCTACTATTACTGTGGTAAAGGTGACAGTACCAGATGAAGAATCAAATTCTGATGCTGAAAGTCCTCTCAAATAACTTGAAAATTATTTTCTGCACATAATTGCAGCTCGCGCGAATATGTTCTCATATTATGATATAATACGATGGGTGATATACAACACCATGATCACAAACAGAACATTTGTCTCAGCTGTGGGAACAATTTTTGGGTCTTTCAAAGTAGAAGATATCAAGGCAATGTACCATTTGCCAAACTCTCAAAAGATCTATAACAAAGCCTTCATTAAAAATTTCACTGCAAGCAATGAAGTTCAATTAGACCCAATTAAGGAATGGAGACAAGCTCTAGAGAAACATAAAAATGAAGCATCAGGTATGTACTTCGTGGAGTCTTCACCCTCGTATTGCTATGCTACTGTAATGATGTGTAGACTCTTTGGGAATGATAATTCTGCAAGGTTTTCAATTCAGATGGTACCCCTTATTCATGCTGCTATAAATTCTGAGATTATGGATTGGTCAGTTATCCTTTCTGATAAGATCGCTAACAAAATTCTAGAATATAAAAAGGATAAAAATAGTGGAAATACACCCCCATTTCATTTATGTGCCTATATCTTAGATGCTTTGTGTTTTAATTCTGAATTCCCTATTCTGGGTTGGAAATGGACTTCACAAGAACCTGTCCTGGTTCACATTTACCATAAACTCTTTTGGAAGGTTCATTTCAAGAACCATGTATATCGAATTTGCCATGGCTTTATGTTACCCATTTACCAGATCATTTTTAATCAATTTCCTCCTTGGCTTTCTAAAAAAGCAAAGCTTGATATATCCCTAATCGGAAATTGGTTTGGAGAAGAAACGTTTACCTATATTAGGGTTTTTGGAAGCATTGTCGAACCCCATGTATTACCTCTATATGTCCCCGATAAATTTTTAGCTCAAGAAATTTCTTATCAGTTAACGGAAAGAGGGATGTCCAGATGTTTGAAGAATTCTAAAAATTTGATATGGCCTACCTTTCCTTTTCATTGTGGAATCTATACTCTTAACGATTTTAAACATGCTGAAAAAGAAACCCTTAAGATAAGAAATATTAAGCTTGTAACTATTACAGGCAGACAATATGATCCAAATTAAGTGGCTTTTGATTTCACAAATTTGGTTCAAATTGCTAAGTTTGAGCATGAGCTGGATGATTTTGATGATTTATTTGTCTCAATTGAGAAATTTTCCCAAGTATATGATCTAGCTAAATCCAAGTTTCAAGCAGAAGATATGAACAAATTTATGTTTTTCAGAAGCCAAAGATTACTTAAAATTCCCCTTGACCAACTGAGGATTCCTTTACAAGAAAATGAAAGTATGAAAATAGAACAAAATAAAAAGGAAGATACAGCCAGAAAAGCAGAAAAAGAAGTGTCTACCAGTAAAATTGATATGCAGATAGAAAAGGAGAATACTGGCAGCAAGGCTAATGTGTAGTCTGAAAAAGAAGATACAGGTAATAAGCCCGATGATCAACCTGAAAGAGAAAAGATCATGCAG
Source organism: Pinus albicaulis (assembly GCA_034641835.2). NCBI lineage: Eukaryota > Viridiplantae > Streptophyta > Pinopsida > Pinales > Pinaceae > Pinus > Pinus albicaulis. The sequence continues at coordinate 1,304,692,625 of CM076582.1, read as the reverse complement.
AAAGAGGGAAATTCTACTGAAGTGATTATTACTTCCCATTTGCTACAATAGTATGAACAATTTGCTCAGCAAATAGGAGAGCAAAAGAATCCTCAAGTTGATAATCTGAATAATCAAGATATGGAGATCATTCCTAAAAATCCATCAGAATAAATTGTGTTGGGATTTGAAGACATTCCTCCTCTGGATATATTTTATAGTCCTAAGCATAGTGTTGTTGTAAGAAAACAATGGAAGAGAAGGAAGGTAGATCAAGGACCACTTGCAACTTCACAAGTTGAGTTAATGAATGTTACATGGAAGAATACTGAGGTAAATCCTTCAGAGGATCTTACCAAATTATCACAATATGCAGGTGCTTACAGTGCAGCCACTATAGATAAAGCTACTGAAGTCAATCAAATGATAAAGAAAAAATACTTACATATAGCATTTCTAGAGGAGAAAACAACATGTGATCAACAAAGAATATTGCAATTGAAGCAGCAGTTGGAAGAAGAAGGACTCAGAGCCAAACAATTGGAATAACAACTGAGTATTGAAAAGAAGAAGCTTGATCAACAAGCCTTGAATAAAAAACAACAATTGTCTCAATAGGTATCTAAACTACAGACGTTGTTGCAAAATGAGAAAATTGCAAAAGCACAGCAAGAAAAAATATTACAAGCAAGATTGGATAAATTTAAATATTATCCTAAAATTGACCAATTTAGAATAGAAGCTTTGGAAACAAGTAAAGTATTATCTCGGTTGTTGGATGATTTGTGTTCAAAAATTGCACAAGCTGAATATTTATTTGAAATAAAATCATCTCTCATTGACGAATCAGTCAGTACTAGAATTGAATTTGAGAATGCAGATGATAATATTTCATAATTTATTTCATGGCAGGACTCAGAACAAGGAAAGAGTTCAAATCTTCCCAGGATCGAAGAAAGGCATAAAGAAATTTTTTTTGTTGAATGGGATACACAATTGATTAAATAAGAACGTGCTACATCAAGGGCTAGAGACATAATGAAAAATCTGACACAATTAGTAAATGATAGCTTATATGCTACTAATTTAATTTCAAATTTTACCCCAAGTAAATTGCCAAGGATGAAAGAAACTGATACCAGATGGAAGCAGTAATTAATCAACAAGAATCAAAAGATCAGAAAAATACAAGAAATTACATGGGATGTCCTATGGACATATTTGATCAAACCACAAAGTCAATAGATGGCAATCAAATGCCTTTCTAATTCCATAAATTACATCATTCCAAAGCTATCTGATGCCTCATACACTTGTCAGTTGCATTCGAGGCTGAGTCATCCAACCGAAGTTAAAGATATGCTCAAATTTTTCCACCTCAGCACATTGAACATAGAATAAAATTAGTGAATATGTTTTATTTGATACTGCAAGTCTTTTGCTAGATCTCTGATGATAGTTTCTAGCATAAGTTATAGTTAATTTGTTTTGTTAATTTCCTATTTAAACCCCTTTCAAGAATTTAGAAAGGGGTCCTGAATTTGTAATATTTTGGCTTTGGATAATGAATTTTTGTACACCATTGACTATATTATTTTTATAAAGGATCAATTTTTGTGATTTCATGGTGAATTATTCTTGAGAGTTGCATTTCTGTACCTTGAAGACTTTTCTAATTTAAAGCACAGGATCTAGATATCGAATTGCATCAAGAAAATATCTTAATGAATATGGTATTTCTATCGATTTACTGTTATTTTCTTTATGTAATGAAGTATTATCTTCGAAATTTGCTATCATTTATATATGCTTGTTTCTCAAATATTTCTTTATCATATCATTTATGAAGATATAGAAGTATTCATCTATCATAGTATGTGAAAATGATATATAAGAATTATGAATGCGATGTGTTATTCTAACTCTGTTTAATTTCTTAAACGGAGTTATCATTATATGATACTGCATCTTTCTATTGAACAATAATACATTTTCATGGTTATTTGTTTAATTGAAACAATCTTTAAGTTGTATTCATATTTAATACCCAGGTTAGTTTAAGAATTATTTATAAGTTATAGATTAGATCAGACAGATTAGCTTAGTTGTTTAGTTCCATTTATCCACTTACACAAACACTTCATCACCAATTCTTTTATTTTAGGAAACTGGTCCTATAAATCCAGTCGGAGCCACCACACCAAATGGAAAAGGAGTTGTCCTAAGGTCCGGACCAGGGGGTTTTCCCTAATTTTTGAAGGAACGATTTTCGAGGCTTCAACATTTTTGGAACTAGAGGGAGGGCCTAAGCTATGAATGGTAAGTAAATCCAAATCTACAGGCCATTCCAAGAGAAATTCACCCTCATCACCTTCTTCAATTTCCTCTACATCTCAAATCTTTAGGGAAGAAATTGAGAAGAACATCAATACACCCACTACCAAAGCTTTAGATCTGTCAGGCAATCAACCTCCCGAGTCCCCTGAAATAAAAGCTTTATTTCATAAATTCCAAGGGTTCTCATTGTCTTTAGAAGAGTCTGAATTATCCGAAGGTAGTGTTACATCACAATTCATATCTTCAAAACCTCTTACTAGGTTACAAAGCGAAAAACTTGGTATTCCTCCAAAGGAATTTCCTTTACCTGGTCGAGTGAAAACCATAATAGCACCATCAGAATTAGGTAGTGATATTATTTCTTCATCACAAACTCACTCATCAGCTTCCCAAACTCAAACCCAGAAGAGCATATTCATTCCAACAACCTCTACTCAAACACCAGTTGTCTCTTCAAGTCCCTCAAACATTATCACAACAATGGCACAAATACCATGGACTAATACAGGGGCTGTTGAAATGCCTGCACCTTTGCATGATTTTCCAGACCATTCTGAGAAGTGGCTACCAAAATTTAGTCCTGACCTTGGTATACAAGTAGAATAACACATTAATAACTTTATGTTATCTGTAAATTTAAATGTAGTACAACATGAAGATGTTGCGGTTAGGTTATTCCCTTATACTTTACAAGGAGCAACAAGATCCTGGTATTTTTTGCTACCATCAGGATATATTACAAGTTGGGATATTTTCCAAGAACATTTCTTAACCAAATTTGGAGATGACAGATCAATAGTGACTTTAATTAATGATCTCTCTAATTTGAGAGCAGAACCCATTAAATTTGTTAATTCCCGATTCAAAAAATTTTTGAATAAAATTCCTACAACCTCAAAACCGAGTGAGCAAGTTCGGAGTGAATGGTATATAACAGATTTACCTTCAAATATAGAAATTTTTGTAGATAGAGCTGCTAAAACTACTTTGGCTGAAAACATGAAAGAAGCAATTGCAGTTGAAAATACGAATTATCACTTTGGATAAGAAGAATGCTACTGAAGACAAAAAATCCAAAAAATTTAGCTTTAAAGATGATTCAAAGAAGAAAACACCTAGGGATCCTTATGACATGGAAGGCTTATAGAAAGTTCTGAAGACTTTGTCCAATGAAATGATCGAAATCAAAAAACAAGTGGCATAAACTTCTACCAATAGGCCATTTAGAAATTTCAAAAGGAATTGGAAAACTGAATCTAAAACACCCAATTCAATATCCAATGCAGAGTCTGATCTAGAAGAAGATGAAGAAGAAGATGCACCTCTATTATCGGAAGAAGATGAAGAAGAAGAAATAGTTGAATTACATGGGATGTGGGATTTCATTCTTCCTAATTCAGACAGTGAAAAAGAACAAGAAGCCATGCCAGTAAGTACAAGAAGTAAATCTCTAGCAGAGCCTGTCCAAATAGTTCCCAAGAAGAAAATTTCAACTTTGACCACTAAAGACAAATCCCTTGTAAAGAAAAATTCCTCTTTTCCTACTCAAAATCAACCATCATCTTCTAATCCTCCTACAACAACATCTAAGACTCTGGTGATATCAGATCCTATGGATTATAACATTGTTGAAGACATGACGAAAACCAGAGCGAATATCTCTCTACATGAACTCAACAAACTTAAATATCAACAGAAGTTGTTATTGAAAGAATTAAATGCAACACCTATTTCTCCTCTACCAAATGGTGTAGTTGCCAAAGCAGCCAAAGGATCAGGTAAGCCACCAGATAAATTAGAATCTACTGATACTATTCTTATTGGAGAAATATCAAATTCACAGACACCTCCTTTTCTTTTGACTTATGAAATCTATAACAAGAATTTTCATAACTGCTTAATATATTCAGAAGCATCATCTAACATAATTCCTACTTCATTCTGCTCAAAATTAAACATCGAACCCCAAAAATCTGCAGTTCATATTGTTCAATTAGATCGGACTAAAGTGCAAGTTGTGGGAGAAATTAGTTCAGTCACCATTAGGTTAGCCTCTGATCCAAGGATAGTCCAAAGAATTGATATACTGGTTGTGGATATTCCTGAGTTTTATGGATTAATATTAAGTAGGGATTGGTCTATAAAGCTTAATGGTTATATCGCCATTGATTATTCTCACATGTGGCCTCCTTACAAAGGAAAACCAAATCAAATCAAAGTTGAGCAAGAAAAACACATGATGCATACTGTGACAAAATTTGAAAAATAAAATGAACCTATATCTTTTAATAACAACATTCTCATAGGTTATTTTGCTGAATCATTCCTTGGAAATTTCACAGCACCACAATCACCTTTTTCTGTAAATACTTTTGTTTCGCAAATTGAAAATTTTTCACAAACTGATTCTCCAAGAATTGTTAATGTTTCTGATCAATCTTTAAACAAACTTGTAAATAAGTCTTTATTTTGGTCTTTGTGTTTCGATGGATCAAAATCTAGTGATGGCGCAGGAGAAGGATGCATTTTAGTTGATCCAAATGGCGAGAAAACTATGTTTTCATGTAGGTTAGAATTTGAGTGTACAAATAACACTGCAGAATATGAAGCCTTAATCCAAGGAATTTATAAAGCAATAGGGTTGAATGTTAAGTACCTGAAAGTGTATGGTGATTCCGAAATTGTTATCAAACAAGTAAGAAACACTATCCATTGTCTTTCAGATAACCTTAAACATTATAAATCCCTTGTTCAAGATCTTACCACTCAATTTTTAGCATTCAATGTCTTTTCTATCCCTAGAATTCAAAATACATCAGCTGATTTGTTAGCTAATGTTACATCCAAGCTCCTCCCAGCTGAAGATCATAGTCTAGATAGGTTTTCAGTCGAATTATTCTTCGACCATCTGTTCCCGATAATATCACAAACTGGAGAGTATTCTATAATGATGAAGATATATTGAATTTCTTGACTTCAGAGAAATCTTATGATGAAAAAATAATTGATGAAAATGATCATGATCTTCAAAATACCTCAAAAAGTAATGAAAATCCTATTCCTAAATCTGTAGTTAAACTTGAGGATCTATATGATATCAAAGATAGATTCAAAAAGGTTACTAACTCTAAACTTCAAAGTTCTACTTTGAAGTTTGAATTAGTAAATCTTGGTGCTGAGTCTAAACCAAAAAATGTTAATTTAGGACTCGAGTTAACATCAAAGGAAAGGATAGCTTTCATCAAACTTCTGAATAAGTACAAAAGTGTCTTTGCTTGGAATTATGAGGATTTGAAAACTTATGATACTTCTGTTATCGAACATACTATTCCAATTCTTTCCGATGTAAACCAATGCAACATAAGTTAAGAAAAATTCATCCCAATCTGGAAGGACAAATCAAGTCAAAATTGAACAAACTTTTGAAGGCGAAAATAATTTTTCCTGTAAGACATTCTAGTTTGGTCTCAAACATGGTTCTTGGAACGAAAAAGAATGGAGATATTAGAATCTGTATTGATTTTAGAAATATGAATAAGGCATGTCAAAAAGATAACTTCCCATTACCAACTATGGAACAAATACTTCGAAAGGTAGCTGGTTCTAAAATCATGTCTTTTCTTGATGGTTTTTTAGGCTATAAAAAAATATTGGTACATCCAGATGATAGGCTAAAAACTACTTTTGAAACCAAATGGGAAACTTATGCCTACCAAAATATGCCTTTTGGTTTGATAAATGTAGGAGCTACTTTCCAGAGAGCCATGGATATAACATTTAAGGGTCTGATTAATAGATCAGTTGTTATCTATCTTGATGACATAACAGTGTTTTCAAAGAAAAGAGCCAATCGTCTGCATGATTTGAAACATATATTTGAAAGATCCAGAAGATTTGGTATTTCTTTAAATCCAAATAAATCCTTCTTTGCTCTCAATGAAGGAAAAATCTTAGGATTTTTTGTGTCAAAATATGGTATATTGATGCGGGGGGCATTAGGCTCTAGAAATACATTGTACTTTTATAAGACCTAGGGGGGTCTTATGTTTTTAAATTCTCATGTAAATACTAGTATTTTCAATAAACATGGTAAGGAATTGTAATTGTTCTTAAGTCATTTAAGAACATGAGAGAATTGATTAAGCTAGGAATATGAAGAGACAACCTGGGGTTATGAGTAAATTTAGGATCAGTTTCAGTTATTGAGTCTAAATTTAGGAATTGGGAATGTTAAGAGTTTTTTGAGCTATTAGAGAACCTGAATCGATTCAGGTCATCACGTTGTATATATGAAAGCATGAAATATACAGTAGGGGGTTCAGAGGTTCTAGACTAGAGTTTGGTGTAGAGATAGAGCAGTGGAGGAAAGGGCCATTGAACAAAAAATCTGGCCAACCCAGAAGATTGTATGTGGATGTCCTTGTATTTTGATTTCATGTATATATGAAGGGGTCAATGTTGAGTCATGTTGTTTCAATTTATTGAATTATATATGTGTAAACTCTGCGTTAATGGTTGAATTGATACCCTGTGTGAAATAGAAGGGTTAATATAATTTTGCATATATATTACCCAAGGAAGACCGATCACTGAATGGTCGATATTAGAGAATGGTTTGAGGCTCTGTGAGTAACTGTGTGTGAATAACCTCTATAGTAGAAATAAAGTAGAAACCTATGTTAAGAAATTGATTTATGAATTGTATGCATGAGGAATGTTTGAGTTCCTGAGAGAGAGTGTATAAGACGCGTTTGTTGAAGTTCTGTGTTTGAGGTCGATTAATTCAAATTATAAATTGTTGGGTTATAATAGAGAGGAAGCTGTTGTATTTGATACACCTATCTGGAAAGATTGGCAAGATCGAAATTATATATTTAAAACCTGTGTAAATAAGGAATCAAGCAATCGGAATTACCGTCAAGGGAAATTGGCATATTGTTTGAAACAAATCTCTATCATGGAATGTCAAAGACACAATATTCAATTATTTGTTGAATTCTGGGGCTGTTGAACTTGGAATTGGAGCAAAACCAATAGAGTGAAGGCGGAACCGTGGAACAACACCATTTTGAAGTGAATACGATTTTGCATTGATAGAACGTAGAACCACAGAATGAAGAAATAAGAACATCGGAACTTGAGCTGGAATGGAACCTTGTCTTGAGCAGAACCCTCAAGGAATAGTAAACCCATAGTCTAAAAACCAGTGGGTTTGCACGATTTAAAAGTGGTAAAGATTTTTTGTGGGAAAAATGTTATTCCATTAGATGGAGGACGCGTGGCAATAAGCAGTTTGGGAAAACCACTTTCATCGCTTGATTTTGGAGAGATATCCTCTGCACACTTTCATAGCACGATATCCGTTGGATGAGCACTTAGTTGGGTCTTGGAGCGCGATGTATGGTGGACCATTGGATCTGTTTGACAGTTAGCGCAGGTACGTATTGAGTTGTGGGGCCCAAGGGTCTTCACATATGGTTATTGTTTGAAGTTAAACCTTGGCTGAGGCTTCACAATAATGATTTGGGGAGTATATATATTTGCGTTCACATATATATCATGTTTGATGTGCGAAAGGATATGAGGTTAGGTTAATAAGTGTCGTAGTTGAATATATATGTGCACATGTAGTGGTTTAGCACATAGAAAAGAGTTTATGTGCTAACCAAAGCTTGAAAGGTGGGTTTATGATATAACAGATGGAGGCTAATAATATATCGAGTTTATAATCTTCGAATACTGACCCGAACCCTGAGGTGGGCCGAATGTAATTTGAATTATTTAATTCGAATACAAATGAGCGGGTTGTAATTTAGTTTCCGATGTTGAATTAAAGCATTGGTTGGGTTTTACGAGAAGAGCATATTATAGGCTTTATGGAGTATAACCTTGATTAAAAGGTAGTTTCCACTAGAATTAATTTTCCAAATTTAAAATTAATTGGGCTAGCACAAAAAGGGCAGTCTTTCATGCACATTAGAATTAAGGATTGTGGGTGTTAAAGTGAAAGTGAAATGATATATACAGCTTTGAGAGGTAGCCCGGGCATCATTGTGGTATCAGAGCATGAATAGCTATTGAAAAATTTAAATTTTTGAAATGCATATGTGAACACAGATGTGATGGTGATGTGCATACAGTGCATGAAGTGAAGAAAATTTGAAGTTCTAAATTTGTTGAAGAGTGATTACAAATTTGAAAGGGGAAGATCAGATTCCAAGATCTGATATGCAGCAAAGTACACAAAACTACAGTGAATAGAGATTTTCATAAATGAGTGGAATACAAGATCATTAAGGGATCTTGCAGGTAAACTAATTTTAAATTTGATTTGAGATTTATGATTGCAGGATGATGGTTGCAGAAAGTGAAGACAGAGTTTGATGGTGGAGGTAATGAACCTGATATTCAGCTAAAGGCTAGGAAGGGAGGAAAATTGCAGTGTTGTCAAGAGAAGGTGAGTTGATGAGCAATGTTTAACTCTAGTTTGAAGAATTGTTTGCATAATTCAGATTGCAGGAAATTGAATAAATCCTAGAAAAGCATATCACAGCTTTGAGAGCATTGATAGAAGAGTCCAGCAGAGGATTCTCAGTGAAGAAGAAAGTGTGGCAGAACCTAGAGGATTCCTAACAGAGGTTGGATGAAAGAAGAACAGATGTGTTCTTGAAAAGTTGTAGAGTGAAGCCTAGAGAGAGTAGAAGAGAGTGCTCCAAAGGTTCCAGCAGAAGGGGACCAGTACTTGCCAAAAAACGATTCCGGGGGAAGGGATTGGTGAGGTAAGTTGCAGCAAGAGAGCTTGCTATTGTAGAGGCTTAGTGTAGCTTGTGAGTGAAGAACTCATGGAGAAGAAAATGGCTACTGATAGCCATAGTAGAGATTATAGAGGTTCTGAGAGAGGCCACAACAAAAAAGAGAAATAAGATGCCAGGACAAATGGCATGAGGAAGAAATTGACTGACGTAGAACTTTGGCAAGAGGCAACTGAGATCAGTAAGAAATTTTATAAGATGGAGAGGATGATAGAGGAAAACTAGAGAGTTGGTTGGTTCATGAGAAAGAGAGTGAATTGGCAACCATTACAGCTGAGGTTGAGGCAAAAGGAGATTGCCTTATTTAGAGAAGAACTCAAAGCATCTGAGTTGAAGAGAGGATTTTATGTTTGTGAAGAAGAACAGAACACATATGAAGGAGGGAGATATGCAAGATATATTGTGAGACATGATGAAGACTTAAGGCAGCAAGAAGCTTGTCTTGCTGAAGAGGAAATCATTGATGATTTTCTGAGTTATTGGACAAATCCAGATCAGCTGGATGATGTAAAGCCTTGTGCTTTTGAATCTAACAATTGTGAGGTGATTACAGATTCTCCTGAGGAAGAGGGACTCAGAGTTCTTGAGTCAAGGATGTAATTTGAAGATTCCACTTGCAGATCTGTTCAAAGGGAAGTGCTTGAGAAAGAAATCAAGACTGAAAAGTCTTGTGGTTTTAAAACTAAAGAGTTGTGTATGTTTTCCGGTACATCACAGGGAGATGAAAAAACTTAAAATTTTGTTGAGGGGGAGAAATTGAATCTAAAATCTGTTCAAATCAATGCTGAGATAGTAAGATATCTGGAGGAATACATGAAGACAGAAGAATCCAATGAGGATATTCAGCAGAATATTTAAGCAGAGAAAGAAGGAGCAACTGATGATTGGTCAAGAACCAGCAGAGGTATAAGAGGTTGTGTAAGGTTCCCAAAATCTACTCCAATTGAAGTTGTTGAATTGTATAGGAGGTTGGATTTTCAAAGAAGAGAATTGGAGAAACAAAGAACTTACACACAGGATAAATTGCTAAAGATTCGAGACAGAGAAATTCTCATGAATGAAAATGAGAGGAAAGAAGATAAGAAAATGATTCAGCCAAATGGAGGAGTTCAGTTTGGTGAATCACAGCAGAAGGACATTCATGAAGCAGATTATGGAGAGAAGGAGAGACTAGCTGACAGTCTCATGGAGGATGAAAATCAGCATGCTGATGTGCTGACAGAGGAATTGGAAGAAAATTCTGAACAACATACTAATGTGTTGTCGAAAGAGAAAGAGGTATTGAGACCTTGTGAGTTTGATGTTGATAATTCATGTGTTGGTCATGCAGGCAAAGAGGAAGAACAGAAAAAGGAAGCTGTCAGAGAATTGAATGAGAGAGAAAATATGTTGGCTGAAAACATAGGGAAGAATCATCATCTTAACATGGTGATTGGAACAGTGGAGATAACTATGATAATTGAGGAGAAATATAACGAAGAATTTCTTAGTCTTGAAAGAGACTTAGAACTGCTGAAGGAAGGCTTGGTGATTGGGTCATCAAATGAGGCCTTTGGGTCTTGTGATTTAAAATTGACAATTTTTTTATGTGTACAGGTGATGCAAAAGACATTCCATCATTTGGAATTGTCTTGGGAGATGAAAAATTGTTGCAGAAGAAAGAAGATGAGACAGTCATGTGTCATATGCAGAAATTTGGTACTATAGATGACACAGAAGAATTGGCTTGTCTAAATAGCCAAGAGAAGACTGTGGGGAAAATTATTAAAACTGACACAACGATGAAGAATCAGAATTCCATTCTGACAGAAGATGAAAAGACAGTGGTTGAAGAACTTGATTTGATTGTTGGAATCAATCAAGGGGATGAAAGGCAATTGCTGAAGAGATGGCTACAATGTTTAATGGGAACATTTGAAGAAGAGAAAGAGGTTGCAAACACTGAATTAAAGATTCCTGAAGCTATGAAAGAAGGAGCAGTAGATACTAGTTTACAAAACTTAATTATGTTTACTAGTATACTGAATGAGTATGTTACTGCAAGAAGAGAGTTAATTGATGATTTGTTTTCTAGAAGTAAATTTGCAGATGATGAGCAAGAGTATGTTGCAGAGGGACATGATGTTTGGGAGAAAGCCACAGGGGTAGGAACATGGGTGTGACATCTGCAGGAGTAGTAAACATGTTAGTAATAGCAGTAACAGCAAGAGCAGTAGCTGAAGCAACATCTAGGGTAGCTACAATAGCAACACTCTTGGAGACAGCAAGACGAGTAGTATTGGTAGCAACAGAAAGTGAAAGAAGTAGCAGTGGGAAAAGAAATTTCTAGATAAAATATAAAATAGACATAGAGATTGAAAGCATCAGAAGACTGATGATGAAGGTGTCTCAGAAGCAGCAGACAGCAGCAAGAAAGCAGGAGAGCTTTGGCAAAGGAAAGACAAGAAGAGATTGTGAAAGCATAGCTGGAGGTGAATTGCAGAACAAGATATGGAGACCTGGAGAATTGCAGAAGAAGAATGATGCAGCTGTTGGACAGCAGTAAAACAAACTATGGGATCCGGGGGGCAGAGATTAAAGACACATGATCAGGAGATCATGAACAATTTGAACCTTGGGAGTCTGATGCAAGGGCACTAGGCTCTAGAAATACATTGTACTTTTATAAGAACTAGGGGGTTCTTATGTTTTTAAATTCTCATGTAAATACTAGTATTTTGAATAAACATGGTAAGGAATTGTAATTGTTCTCAAGTCATTTGAGAACATGAGAGAATTGATTAAGCTAGGAATATGAAGAGACAACCTGGGGTTATGAGTAAATTTAGGATCAGTTTCAGTTATTGAGTCTAAATTTAGGAATTGGGAATGTTAAGATTTTGTCGAGCTGTTAGAGAACTTGAATCGATTCAGGTCATCATGTTGTATATATGAAAGCATGAAATATAGAGTAGGGGTTTTAGAGGTTCCGGACTAGAGTTTGGTGCAGAGATAGAGAAGTGGAGGAAAGGGCCATTGAACTGAAAATCTGGCCAACCAAGAAGATTGTATGTGGATGTCCTTGTATTTTAATTTCATGTATATATGAAGGGGTCGATGTTGAGTCATGTTGTTTCCATTTATTGAATTATGTATGTGTAAACTCTGTGTTAATGGTTCAATTGATGCCCTGTGTGAAATAGAAGTGTTAATATAATTTTGCATATATATTACCCAAGGAAGACCGATCATTGAATGGTTGATATTAGAGAATGGTTTTAGTCTCTATAAGTAACTATGTGTGAATAACCTCTACAGTAGAAATAAAGTAGAAACCTGTGTTAAGAAATTGATTTATGAACTGTATGCGTGAGGAATGTTTGAGTTCCTGAGAGACAGTGTATAAGACGCTTCTGTTGAATTTTTGTGATTGAGGTTGATTAATTTGAATTATAAATTGTTGGTTTATAATAGAGACGAAGTTGTTGTATTTGATAAACCTATCTGGAAACATTGGCAAGATTGAAATTATATATTTAAAACCCGTGTGAAGAAGGAATCAAGCAATCGAAATTACCATCAAGCGATATTGTCATATTGGTTGAAACAAATCTCTGGCATGGAATGTTGAACATACAGTATTCAATTATTTGTTGAATTCTGGGGCTGTTGAACTTGGAATTGGAGCGAAACCAATAGAGTGAAGGTGGAACCGTGGAACAACACCATTGTGAAGTGAATAAGGTTTTCCGTTGATAGAACACGAAACCACGAAATGAAGAAATAATAACATCAGAACTTGAGCTAGAATGGAACATTGTGTGGAGTAGAACCCTGAAGGAATAGTAAACCTGGAGTTTGAAATCTAGTGGGTTCACGCGATTCAAAAGTGGTAAAGAGTTTTTGTGGATAAAACGCGATTCCATTAGATGGAGGACATGTGGCAATAAGCGGTTTTGGAAAACCACTTTCATCGCTTGATTTTGGAGAGATATCCTCCGCTCACTTTCATAGTGCAATATCTGTTGGATGAGCGCTCAGTTGGGTCTTGGGGCACGACATATGGTGGACCATTAGATCCGTTTGATAGTTAGCGCAAGTACGTATTGAGCTGTGAGGCCTGAGGGTCTTCACATATGGTTATTGTTTAAAGTTAAACCTTGGCTGAGGCTTCACAATAATGATTTGGGGAGTATATATATTTGTGTTGACATATATATCATGTTTGATGCGCGAAAGGATATGAGGTTGGGTTAATAATTGTCGTAGCTGAATATATGTGTGCACATGTAGTGGTTTAGCACATAGAAAAGAGTTTATGTGCTAACCGAAGCTTGAAAGTTGGGTTTATGATATAACAGATGGAGGCTAATAATATATCGAGTTTATAACCTTCGACTGCTGATCCAAACCCTGAGGTGGGCCGAATGTAATTTGAATTATTTAATTCGAATACAGATGAGCGGGTTGTAATATAGTTTCTAAAGTTTAATTAAAGCATTGGTTGGGTTTTACAAGAAGATCATATTATAGGCTTTATGGATTATAACCTTGATTAAAAGGTAGCTTCCACTAGAATTAATTTGCCAGATTTAAAATTAATTGGGCTAGCACAAAAAGCGTAGTTTTTGATGCACATTAGAATTAAGGATTGTGGGTGTTAAAGTGAAAGTGAAATGATATATACAACTTTGAGAGGTAGCCCGGGCATCATATATATATTGACCCTGACAGAGTAAAAGAAATTTCTGACATTTCTTTACCACATAACAAGAAATCCATGCAGTCCTTTTTAGGGCAGATCAATTTTGTCAAGAGATTTATTCCTGATTTTTCTCAAATAGTTTTAACTTTGCAGAATATGACTAAGAAAAATTCAGTTTTCAAATGGTTACATAAAGAAAAAGCCTTTGATTTAATCAAACAGGCAATCATTAATCCACCTACATTGAATACTCCTGATTTTTCTAAACATTTTATTTTGTATACTTTGGCCACTGAAACATCCTATGCTGTTGTTTTGTCACAACCTAATGATCAACAAGAGGAAGCACCAATTTATTTCTTTATCTAAAATCTGCAAGGAGCCGAACTTAACTACTCTGATGTAGAAAAAAAATCTTTTGGTGTATTTAAATCAATCAAACATTTTAGACCTTCTCTCCTAAAGACACATACAACAATTAATGTCCCATTCTCTGTAGTGAGACAATTGTTAATTCAAAAGGAAGTAGGAGAAAAGAGAGCTAATTATGTAATAGCTCTACAAGAGTATGATATTGATATTAAACCAGCTAAAATTGTTAGCGGACAAGGTTTTTGCAGATTGTTAGCAGGAGCTTCCAACATACCAGAACATCAAGATCAAGATAATACTGTTCAAGTTAATCAAATAAGTATTGTAGATTCTGAATATCAATATGTTGATCTCATCTTTTATTTGAAAAATGGGTATGATTCTTCTAATCTCGGCTACAAGAACAAGCGTGCTTTAAGATTAAAAGCCAAACACTTCGAAATCATTGATGATGTGTTATTTAGGAGAAATTATGATTCAATTTTATTAATATGTCTTGAAAAGACTAAAGCACACAAGGTGTTGCAAGAATTACATGATGGACCAACAGGTCGAAATTTTGGAGGTGATACCACGGCTCACAAAATAATCCATGTTGGTTACTATTGGCCTACCTTGTTCAGAGATGCACATGATTATGTAAGGAAATGCAAGATTTTTCAAACTGCTAGTGGAAGACAAAGGAATCTAGCCTTCCCTTTACAACCAGTAAACATTGAGAAACCATTTGAACAATGGGGACTTGATACTATTGGAGAAATTGTTCTAAATTCTTCCAAGCAACACAGATACATACTTACAGCAACAGATTACTTTACAAAGTGGGTAGAAGAAATTCTTTTAAAGGTAGCCAATTTTGATGCAATCATTGAATTCATTGATCAATTCATCGTCACCAGGTTTGATGTACCTAACGCTCTTGTTTTTTACAATGCATCTTATTTTTCTGGAAATAGTATAATGGAATTTGCAATCAAAAGAGGTTTCAAATTGAAATATTCAGCAAATTATTATCCACAAGGTAATGTTTTAGATGAATCAACAAATAAAAATCTTATCAAAATCATCAAAATAACAATTGATCAAAGTCAAAATAACTGGCATAAATCTTTAATTTTTGCATTATGGGTTGATCACATAACTCATAAGGTTTCAATAGGTACTTCACCTTTTAATCTAGTCTATGAATAAGAAGCTGTAATACCATCAAACCTAATACTTCCATATTTAGCCCTAGTTCAATTCATTGAAGAGAATCCTTCATCATCCATTCAATTGAGATTTGATCAAATTCTTAAATTAGAAGAAGATAGAGAGAAAACAAAAAGTGTTCATGCCAAACATCAAGAACTCATAAAATCTTCTTTTGATTCAAATTCTATGGGATCCAAAACTTCGCAAACTAGTGATCTTTTTCTGAAATGGGACAAAGCACATGAAGACAAGGGTAAGCATACCAAATTTCAAAAAATGTGGGTTGGACCATTTCATATTGCTGAAAAGATAAGCTCATCAATGTTCATATTGCAAGATTTAACAGGAAAGGGAGAATCTCTTTCTGTGAATCGGCTTGTATTGAAAAAATTCTTTTTTTAAGAAGATAACCCCTTCTTACTTGTACATATTCCATTATGCATGTGTGTTTGTTTAAAAATAAGGTTTTTAATAGTCGTTAATTAGATTTTCAATATTTTAAAATATCTTCAAGAAAATATTATAAATACTTATTTTATGTAAATAAGAATTTTTAAGGAAACGATTACAATTTTTGGGTAGTTAAAAATAAAATATTAAACTTTGAAAATTTGTTTAAACATTTGCAAAATCTTTTGAAACCTTGAGATAATTGTAAATCATTATAATTTTATTGAGCAGAGAAAGGTTATCCATAAAAAGTAAAGACTTTTTCAAGCTTTCGCATTCAAAACTCTAAAAATTTTCATTCATTGATTCTAAAGGAGAAAAATCATTTCACCGCATCCATTAAGATTGTGATTTTTTAGAATGTAATTCTAAGAAATTATATGTCAAAATTAAGAGATAAGAGGTCTCATCACGAGCCTACTTAACATGATCATAAGAAGTAATAAAACTAACATTACTAATACTGCATACCAAAACAGGGTAATGGCTTATAATTATAAGACAAGGGGTCTCATCACGAGCAAGCTTTTTCAGTTTAATTACAACTAGTGAATGGCATTATTATTAACTGGCTAGAAAACCAGAACAATGGCTTTTAAATTAAAAAATAAAAGAGAAAAAAACATGAGATAATATGTCTTGTGAATTTATCTTTTAAAAAGTCATGATATTAGTTGGATGGGACAATGAATGATTGATGGTTAAAAAGTAACCCTGTCAAGACTATAAACATTTGCGGGCAGCAGAGGTAATGCCTATGACAATAGAGTATATTACAAAAACTAAAACTGGAAAGGCTCCTTACTTTATTATTATCAACTAATCAAAGCTTGAGAAAACCCAAAAAAAAATTTATTCTTAAAGAATTAGAAAGAAATTGTAAATGATTTTTATTCTTTTTCGGAGTTAGATTTTATTTAAATTTCTCTTAGATAGTTTTCATCATCTTTAAAAAATTTTACTTACTAAAAATATAGTGTTCATTTTATTTTTTCAGAGATAACTATTTCTCCCAGTGAATCACAAATTGTTGTACGGTACAACAACCTTCCCCATTTAAAAATTTAGAATAAATTTTATTTTAGAAATAGGTCCCCTTTCTTTTAGATAGAAATAAAATATTTTGAGGAAATATGATTATTTTAAATAAAACAATAAAAGGATTCATTGTTTAAAAGTAATGCATCACATATCGCATATTTCAAATGCAAATGAACAAAAGTAACATTAAATTTATTTCGATCCGATCAATCATAAGTCTTATATCACATCGGCACAAAATGTAAATGTATTCATGTTAAAAAGTCTGATGCGATAAAGTAAATCGCAATCGCATTTCGAAAAGGTTATCCTTCATTCGGTCTATTTCATAAACTCCGATGCTATGCGATTTATCGCAATCACATTTCAAAGAAGCAACATCACATTTACTTCTTTTATAAAATCCCGATGCGATGGACCCCACCATCATTGCAATTGCATATCGGCGAAAAATCATGTACAACTTAATTCCTTTGGAAATACCCAATGCGATATACCATCATCGCAATCGCAAATCGGAGGAAAATATGAGATGTCATTTCATTTCATTTTGAAACCTCCAATGCGATGGATAGTTAGTCTTTATTCATCACTGTTTGCATTGTGCATATATTATTTATTAATCGCAATCAGAAAAATCAAAGGGAAAGCTTTACATTAACATTTTAATATTGTCGATCTCCGATTGTACAATCATGATTAATTAGAAAATCAAATGAATTATGTTGATCGATTCTAATATGAAGCTGTGAATGTGACAATCATGGAGGAAATTTAATTTTAATATGGAATTAATAAATTTTGATCATTAATAAAAATCTTTCCGCATAAGTTGTTTTAATTGCTTCATTTCTTCCCGCGTCTAAAAGGTTTTTCTCATTTGCAGAGCAATAGAACATCAAACCCTCTTGTTCACCGAAATAGTGAAACAATACCAGACAAGAAGATGTCTAAGAAGTTTAAAAAAGTAAAAACCGTTGCCGCCTCAAAGGCCAGTGCAAATACCATAATGCCAAAAGAAAAAACAGCTAAAATCAAGTTGGTTACAGATACTGCATCCCAGGGTCTCGGGAAGCTTTCATGGGAAGACATTTATAACTTGCTTGAAGAAGAAAAACCTACTGTTACAATGGTAAAGGTGACAGTTCCAGATGAAGACTCAGATTCTGATGCTGAAAGTCCTCTCAAATAACTTGAAAATTCTTTTCTGCATAGAATTGCAGCTCGAGCGAATATGTTCTCATATTATGATATATACGATGGGTGATATACAACACCACCATCACAAACAGAACATTTTTCTCAGCTGCGGGAACAAGTTTTGGGTCTTTCAGAGCAGAAGATATCAAAGCAATGTACCATTTTCCAGACTCTCAAAATATCTATAACAAAGCCTTCATTAAATATTTCGCTGCAAGCAATGAAGTTCAATTGGACCCAATTAAGGAATGGAGATGAGCTCTATAGAAAAATAAAAATGAAGAATCAGGTATGTACTCCATAGATTCTTTTTCACCCTCATATTGCTATGCTGCTGCAATGATGTGTAGACTCTTTGGGAATGATAATTCTGCAAGGTTTTCAATTCAGATGGTACCTCTTATTCATGTTGTTATAAATTATGAGATTATGGATTGGTCAATTATCCTTTCTGATAAGATCGCTAATAGAATTGTGAAATATAGAAAGGACAAAAATAGTGGAAATGCACCCCCATTTCATTTCTATGCCTATATCTTAGATGCTTTGTGTTTTAATTCTGAATTCCCTATTCTGGGTTGGAAATGGACTTCACAGGAACCTGTCCCGATTCACATTTACCATAAACTCTTGTGGAAGGTGCATTTAAAGAACCATGTATATAGAATTTGCCATGGATTTATGTTACCCATTTACCAGATAATTTTTAATCAATTTACTCCTCGGCTCTCTAAAAAATCAAAGCTTGATATATCCCTAATCAGCAATTGGTTTGGAGAAGAAAATTTTACCTATATTAGGGTTTTTGGAAGCAATGTTAAACCCCATGTCTTACCTCTATATGTCCCTGATAAAATTTTAGCTCAAGAAATTTCTTATCAGTTGACGGAAACAGGGATGTCCAGATGTTTGAAGAATTATAAAAAATTGATGTGGCCTACCTTTCCTTTCCATTGTGGAATATATACTCTTAATGATTTTAAACATGCTAAAAAAGAATCCCTTAAGATAAGCAATCTTAAGCTTGCAACTATTCCAGGCAGACAATATGATCCAAATTAAGTGGCTTTTGATTTCACAACTTTGGTTCAAATTTCCAAGTTTGAGCATGAGCCGGATGATTTTGATGATTTATTTGTCTCAATTGAGAAATTTTCCCAAGTATGTGATCTAGCTAAATCCAATTTTCAAGTAGAATATATGAACAAATTTATATTGTTTAGAAGCCAAAGATTACTTAAAATTCCCCTTGTCCAACTGAGGATTCCTTTACAAGAAAATGAAAGTATGGAAATAGAACAAAAGAAAAAGGAAGATACAACCAGCAAAGCAGAAAAAGAAGTGTCTACCGGAAAAATTGATATGCAGACAGAAAAGGAGAATACTGGAAGCAAGGCTAATGTGCAGTCTGAAAAAGAAGATACAGGTAATAAGCTCGTTGATCAACCTGAAAGAGAAAATATCATGCAGAAAGAGGGAAATTCTACTGCAGTGATTATTACTTCCCATTTGCTACAATAGTATGAACAATTATCTTAGCAAATAGGAGAGTAAAACAATCCTCAAGTTGATAATCTGAATAATCAAGATATGGAGATCATTCCTGAAAATCCATTAGAAGAAATTGTGTTGAGAGTTGAATACATTCCTCCTCTAGATATCTTTTACAGTCCTAAGCATAGGGTTGTTGTCAGAAAACAAAGGAAGGGAAGGAAGTTATATCAAGGACCACTTGCAACTTCACAAGTTGAGTTAATGAATGTTTTATGGAAGAATACGGAGGTAAATCCTTTAGAGGATCTTACCAAATTATCAAAATATGCAGGTGCTTACAGTGTAGCCACTATAGATAAAGCTGCTGAAGTCAATCAAATGATAAAACAAAAAGACTTATAGATAACATTGCTAGAGGAGAAAACAACAGGTGATCAACAAAGAGTATTACAATTGGAGCAACAATTGGAAGAACAATTGAGTATTGAAAAGACGAAGCTTGATCAGCAAGCCTTGAATAAACAACAACAGTTGTCTCAAGAGGTATCTAAACTACAGACCTTGCTGCAAAATGAGAAAACTGCCAAAGCAGAGAAAGAAAAAATATTCCAAGCAAGATTGGATAAATTTAAAGATTGTCCTAAAATTGACCAATTTAGAATAGAAGATCTGGAAACAAGTAAACTATTATCTCAGCAGTTGGATGATTTGTGTTCAAAAATTGCACATGATGAACCTTCATGTGAAATAACATCATCTCTCATTGATGAATTAGTCAGTACTAGAATTGAATTTGAGAATGTAGATGATAAGATTTCAGAATTTATTTCATGGCAGGACTCAAAACAAGGAAAGAGTGCAAATCTTCCCAGGATCAAAGAAAGGCATAAAGAAATTTTGTTTTTTGAATGGGATACACAGTTGATTAAAGAAGAACGTGCTACATCAAGGGCCAGAGCCATAATGAACAATCTGACACAATTAGTAAATGATAGCTTATATGCTACTAATTTAATTTTAGATTGTACCCCATGTAAATTGCCAAGGATGAAAAAACTAATATGAGATGGAAGCAGGAATTAATCAACAAGAATCAAAAGATCAGCAAAATACAAGAAATTACATTGGATGTCCTATGGAAATATTTGATCAAACCACAAAGTCAACAGACGACAATCAAATGCCTTTCTAATGCCATAAATTACATCATTCTAGAGCTATTTGATGCCACATACACTAGTCAGTTGCATTCAAGGCTGAGTCATCCAACCAAAGTTAAATATATGCTCAAAATCTACCACCTCATCACATTGAATACAAAACAAATTCAAGGAATCTATTTTACTTTATATTGCAAGTCTTTTCTCGGATCTTCGATGATAGTTTCTAGCATAAGTTATAGTTAATTTGTTTTGTTAATTTCCTATTTAAACCCCTTTCAAGCATTTAGAAAGGGGTTTTGAATTTGTAATATTTTAGCTTTGGATAATGCATTTTTGTACTCCATTGACTATATTATTTTTATAAAGGATCACTTTCTTTGATTTCATGGTGAATTATTCTTGGGAGTTGCATTTCTATACCTTGAAGACTTTTCTAAGTTAAAGCACAGGATCTAGATATCGAATTGCCTCAAGAAAACATCTTAATGAATCTAGTATTTCTATCGATTTACTGTTATTTTATTTATGTAATGAAGTGTTCTCTTTGAAATTTGCTATCATTTATATATGCTTGTTTCTCAAATATTTCTTTATCATATCATTTCTGAAGATATAGAAGTATTCATCTATCATAGTATGTGCAAATGATATATAAGAATTATGAATGAGTTGTGCTATTCTAACTCTGTTTAATTTCTTAAACAGAGTTATCATTATATGATACTGCATCTTTCTATTGAACAATAATACGTTTTCATGGTTATATATTTAATTGAAACAATATTTAAGTTGTATTCATATTTTATACCTGGGTTAGTTTAAGAATTATTTATAAGTTATAGATTATATCAGATAGATTAGCTTAGTTAGTTAGTTCCATTTATCCACTTACACAAACACTCCATCACCAATTCTTTTATTTTAGGAAACTGGTCCTATAAATCTAGTCGGAACCACCACACCAAATGGAAAAGGAGTTGTCGTAAGTTCCAGACCAGGTGGTTTTCCCCTAATGTTTGAAGCAATGATTTTCGAGGCTTCAACAGAATCTACTCAACATACTTTGAAAAAGATCATTTAAAACAATATCTCAAGTTTTACTCAAAAGGACATGGACTCACCAACATTTCCCTGGTTATACTCTATTGAATCATTCTTAAAACAACAAGCTGGATAAAACTGGAGGGCAATTAAGAATCATCCATTCAGAACTTAGCAGAAGAAAACATAAAGATAAAGCTTTCAGATAGAAATAGGGTACTTTGAAAGTAAATCCTAATCTAAATTTTTTGTTCTTTATCAGAGAAAATGGAAAGCATGTAAAACATAGGAACAAACAAATATAGAGAGGAAAAACATCACCATTAACATAGACCAGGATCTTGTGAGTCAGCTTGTTTTATTGATGTTCAAACCAGTTACATACTCCAAGTCCAGCAGGTCTTCACAGCTCAAAGCTTCTCTATCCAATCTAGTATTCTTCAACTACTCAGCAGCTCCTCGACAACAATCAATGAAAACTCAACACTCAATAATAATCCAACCCCTTACAATGAGTTTCTCATACAATATTTATAGATAAATGAGGAGGTGGGGTGAAAGAAGGCGTCTTTAAATGTTCATTTATGACAGAGTAAATGTTTTTGACCTTTGAGACCATGAAAGGCCCAAGGCAAAAAATGTATTTAAGAATCTAACTCTACATAATGAATATCACATAAACTTTTGAACAACTTAGTTGCATTTGTTGAATTTTAGGCTTAAATGGTTGTCTTGTAATAACTTCTAAGATGTCTCTTTGAAATATCTCTGACTGTAATAACTTCTGTATGCATCCTTTGAGGAGAAATGTGCTTGTAGGTGGCATTTTTAGCCTTTGATGAAGTAATTGCTTCATTGATTTGGCATTCGAAGCTATCTTTTGCTAATCTATCTGATTTGTGCCTTTAAACTCTGTTTTGGCCTTGATTTTTCTTTTAGGCCTTCTTAATCATCCTTGCTGTATTTTTTCTTTATGACTGTTTTAACTTTTATTCTTTGTCTTTTAAACCTTTTGTCTTTATCCTTGATCTTTACGCTAATCCTCTGTTTTACTTTAATTTCTTTGATTCATTTGTTCACTGATATTTTTGTATTTTCTGTGTGTAGGTGTCTTCTTTGTTGTGTTGGAGGGTTTCATGGTTTTGGTTAATGGTCATGAATCATTGATCATCCTTTAACTTTAAACCCTGTATTCCCTTTCCTTTATATTTCTGCCCTTTTGGATCGTCATCCAGAGACTTTGCTACTAAAATTACTGTGGGATGGCTTTTTAAACTGAAGCCACCATTAAACCTACAATAATAATAAAAAAATATTAATTTAAATCCTGCGTTATTGGTTTAAACTGCATTTCAGAGGCTCGGGATGGGTTTGGAGTAGTTGTAGAGCGAGGAAAAATATGTAGAGGAGAGGTTTCATGAATGGAACCAGGGGAAAGGATAGAATTTTGAATTTTGGTGCGAAATTGTGGAAGGGTTGTTTTGTAGGAAACTAGCAGTTTTCATGTTGGAAATGGGTGGTAAGCGGTTTTTTCCCAAACGGAAGTGATTCCATTCAGGAGGTGACACGCGTCCATGGGAAAACCGCCCATTTTGTGTAGAAATGGGGCATGAACCCTTTTTGAAGAAATGCACGTGATATTAATTATAGACCGTTGGATCTGGGGAAGCCAGATAAACAGTGCAGGATGGGCGCGATCGATGGGCAGACGGACAGTGGGACCGGTGGTGAGGTCATCACTTTCATTGGGTAGCAAGAGTTTTATTTGGTGGGTTAGAAATCTGGGAATTGTAGAGGGCCGTTAGATCTGGAGTGATCTACGGTGGAGATCTACTCGAGGGGGTGAAGGGATAGGAGAAAGTCGGGAGGATGGATGGTGGAAGGGGACAATAGCTGTTGGATTGGGAATGATCGACATTTGAGATTATTTAGGGGAAAATAATAGCGCGTGGGTAAGAAGGATAAGAGAAGGGAGGGCCCAGTTTTAATTTTTCAGAGGTTGGGTCTTTATACAAAGGTTTCAGGGTGTATAAAGATTAAAAGGTCGGAGATGATTTCAAATGGGAAAGGGGTTTATAAAAGCGGTGGAGGATTTGGTCTTGTGGAAGTTAGAGGAGACCGAGGCTAGGGTGGGAAAAGGGATTAGGGATAGTGGTTGGTTGTGGGTTTGGGTCACATGAAGGGGAAAAAAGAGCTAAGGTTTTTAAGCCTGGAGGGCTTAAGTCCTTATATTAGAAATGACCGGATATAGGCTAAAAAAAAGGGGTTCTTAATCATTTTGAAGGTTTCTGATAGGTTTAGAAAAGGGTGATTTAAACCAAATAAAGGGGTTTTCATGGTTTAAAAAGGGTTTTTTTTTTAAAGGGAATGGAGGGAAAATGAAAGGAAAATGGGCTTTTTAGAGGGGAAAAAATGACTGTTAGGAGAGGAGTGAAAAACAGGTAAAATGGGAGGAAGAAAATGGATGTGAAAATGATGAAAATAGC
The DNA here is from genome assembly GCA_034641835.2 of Pinus albicaulis. NCBI lineage: Eukaryota > Viridiplantae > Streptophyta > Pinopsida > Pinales > Pinaceae > Pinus > Pinus albicaulis. Next base: position 1,304,668,372 of record CM076582.1, on the reverse strand, counting down.
CTGAAATCAGTTTATTTTGATGAAATAGGATGACTTTGAAAGGATTGAGATGAAGATTTTTAGTGAAAGATGTAGGCTTGAGATAATGAAGGCAGTGACATTTCCAAAACTCACAAATTTTTCACAAAAGCTTTGTTTTTTGGAAATCTAAGGATCTATTTAGCCATCATTGGATATAAAAAATTTTATAGATGGCTAACATATTCATCTTTTGTGGATGATAGCTTGGGGATGGGAGGTTCACATGGGAATGATGGTTCCCAATATACTTTAGATTCCATGCCTCAAGAAGTCCTCTAGACAACATATATTTTCCTCCATGGATATCCCACTACTTCATGATGAGATCCATTTGGATTTGTCACCAAAGGCTAACTTATATACTTGGGAGGAGCAGCTTGAGGACATATTGATGACAAAGTATCTTGTTCATTGGAGAAGCTTATCATATGAGGATGCTATAAGAGGAGGAGAGGAGGCTCTTCAGTTCTATCCTTGTGATTTCTTGAGGACAAGAAAAATTTGGGAGGGGAGGACTATAATATTCCAAAATTAGCATGCAGCTAATTGGAATATTATTGTTTCCTTTTGTCATTTACATAGATGAATAAGTGGGTAGGGAAACCCATAAATATCTTTACTAGGAATAAAATCCCTCTTAATGTGAAAATGGATCATCTTGATAGGTGGATAAATCACCTCCATGTATGAACAGGGGCTAAAGCACATGGACAAGGTCAATGTTGACCAAATCATCAACGTTGGTATGGAGAGAGTGGATCATTAATGGGAGACAATGCAGTGTTAATGGGAGATAGTTTCCATGAGAGTAGTTGGTTTAATGAGTGGGACCCATGGAGAGAAGGCTCACAATGCATATAAGGAAGGGAAAGGCAGCCAGAGGAGACATGTTGGATGATTATGGATTTTGATCTCTTTAGATCTAGATTTTTCAGGTGACATTTCTATGCATGCTTTTTTTGTTTAGCGGAGTCTGTTGTACTGTTTAGTACAAGGTTGTTCCCGAGCGGGAATACCACACTCATACTCAGGGAACTTCAAGTGCCTACTCAGGAGAGGCATTATTGGGCTGTATATTCCACATTTAAGCATCAGGCCAAGCTTCATTATTTAGCTACAACGTAGTTTCTATTGAGAGTTGTGTTGTGTTGGAGGGTGTTTAAGTGGAGGGTTTGACAGGGCCATTTTCTGAGCTAGTTTTTAGTGGAGGAAGAATTATTTCCATTGGAAGGCCAAAAAGGGAGGTCCTTGGGCTTTATTTCATATTTTTTCACCAAACCAACCTTTTTCCATCACCGACAATGCAGGTCCCCTTATAGACTACGTTATTTCAATGAGCACTTGCAGTGGAGGATTCAGTACTTGATTTGGGGAGGTGAGATATTCAAGGAAGGGATCAACCTTTCACTTGGAGGATCTATTGGAGGAGATCCATACATTTCTATATAATTTTCATCCTGCTCCATCCAGTATTCATTTGCAGCTGCAATTCAGCCCTAGGGTTGCATTCCAGTGCTTTTGTATTTTGGGTATTTCCGGAAAACCTTTATGGGTTGTCTAGGAAAGTATTTTTGAGCCTAGATCTCCACTCCTGGCATTATTTGAGCTATATAACAGCATATATATATTTTTATATCTTTTATGTAATAGTTTTTACCCTAAAACTGCGTTGTCTTAGCTCAAGGAATTTGTATAGCATCTATTTTTCATGTGATTCCATATTTGCTTATTAGAGGCTTGTATTCTATTGCCTGAGTGACTTGATCCTCAAGATCTCGCGCCTATTATTTTTTGATATGTTTAATAATATGGTTGTACATTTGTCTCATGTGTTGGTGTAATGATGTATTCACTACTATTTTCCATGTTTATGTGCTATATTGCTTCTTTCCCTATTTGGGAATATTACAAGTTGTTCGCTATTTTGGGGTCGTTTGTTGGGAAGGATGGTCAATTTGATCCACATTTATCCCACTTAAAATATGGATGGTAGTAGTATGGTCCAAATGCCTAGGTGGTGGGTCTATCAGGACCACTGCCCATTTCTAATTTTGTTTTTAATTTTTTAATAAACGCTTGGTCAAAAATCGTCGGCCGAATTTTACGAGTCACCTGAAAAATTAAGTAGGTGCATTAGGGGAATTTTGGGGTATAAAATGGGCCTCCTAAGGAAATTATAAAATAATAATGGAAATAATAAAATAATATTTGATTACATCATCCAATTTTAGAGGGAAAAAAGGAAAAATTACTTTTTCAACTCGTATTTTCAACTTATCTCCCTATGGGTTTACTCAAATTTCGAGTGGAAACACTCGTTGGATGCATAATTTTATTTCTCATCCAAGTAATACCCATGTTGCATACTGTTGATGGACCTTGCTACATGAAAAGCGTGATTGCAAGCACATTTTTTCATGTATTTCTCATTTTTTGTATAGCAGGGTCCATCAAAAGTATGCAACATGGGTTCTCCTTGGATGAGGAATTAAATTTTGCATCCAAGGAGTACTCCCACTTCAAATTTGAGTAAAACCTTAGGGAGATAAGTTGAAAATATGAGTTGAAAAAGTAGTTTTATTATTTTATTATGTTTTAATATTTTTATTTTTTTACTCCAAAAATGGTGAATCATCCCCCATGGTTGACATCATCATCTTGAATTCTATTGGTTCTTATAAAGTTTATTTTTGTTGTACATTTTTCTTAGGAGGCCCATTTTAGACCTCAAAATTCCCCTAATGGAAATTTTTTTCATTTCTGTTCACCGCAAAGTGTTAAAATGTCTCTCAATTAGTTGCTACTAATTTTAGTGAATTCTTCCTAATTTAGCCAACCTGCCATATTTAGTGAGCCTCCAAATTTAGCTGGTCAAAAAAATACTAGAACTTTGACAATCAATATCTTGCACATACAAAGTTGGATTTGAGTGTTGTCTGCATCATTGGAATAAGTATGAATAACTCGTAGCTGTTGTCTTGGTTTTTGACGAAATCCATAGACTTCAAATTTTGAGCTTCTCTAGAGCCATCTGGATCATTGATCCAGACTTGTTCTTCAGGTGTTGTAGGTGCATTTAGTGGGGTGATATGGGTGTTAGTTAGAAGGAATTTCTTCACATACATTTCACTATGGGTGTATGAAGGAAAATGCATATAGTTTATGATGGCATGGAAGGTTCTTGTATTTCTTCTTTCTTGTCCTATTTATCTAGAACTTAAGCAATAGATCAAACAGGACGAGGCACATTTGGAGTGGTGTTGGCATTGATTTGGCTCATATATCATAGAAACATATTCCTAGGTACAGGGTTTGTTATATGTTTATGTTCTAATATATATATATATATATATATATATATATATATATATATATATATATATATATATATATATATATATATATATATTTACTTATATAGCTTGAACTAGTTGTCATATGTGGAATTTTACATTGATTTAGGTGCTCTTGGTTCTATGGTCTTACATATAGGAGTATAGGAAGATTACATCTATGAACATTGAGGATTAATTCATGTTGGCATGGTTTGTCTCACCATTGTTGTGGTCTATAATATTCCAAAATTTGCACACAACAATTTGGAATATTAGATTTTGCTACTTTCACCTAGGAGAAGAATAAATGGGTAAGGAAGCCCATGAAAAATAAAAATATGAATAATTTACACTTTAGTAAGGAAGGAGATCACCTTAGGAGCTGGTTTTCCACTTCCAAGTGTGAACAAGGGAAAATTAGATGGAGACATAGTCAAGTTTGACTAAGTCAACATCCATTCTTGAGGAGGAAGAAATCACTCAAGTAAACTAGCTCAATGTGAACAAGGATCAGCCTAGACACACATATGAGAACCGTATTGAAGATCCCTTGGTGTGAAAAAAGGGATTGCAGGTGGATTAGTTCCAGTTAACCAAGTCAACATTGCTGCCACAAAGAGGAGGGAAGCTAGCTAGGGCAGCGTAGTTTTGAAAGAGGAAGCTTCATGAGGAAGTCACCTCAACATTGTGAGGGTTCCGGGGTGAGGAGGCTCACCAAAGATAAAAGGAAGGAATATCATCAAAGGGAATTCATTCATGTATTTAGCTATCTTAGTCTTATGACTAATTTCATACTTCAGCTGTTTAGCCGGAGTTGCTGCACTGCTTAGTGCAAGGAATTCCTGTGCAGGAATTCCATCCTCTCTCTAGATCAGTTTGCTTAAGGGATCAAAGGGAAGTGATTTTAGCTTCATTTCAGTATTTGGCTTGGGTTCCATTCATCCATTTTCATCCATAGTGCAGTATCCTTCAGAAAACTGCGTCTTTTATGTAGGGGCAGTAGTAGCAATGTTGCACCCTTTGATTGTATGCTAGTCTTTGAGGAGGAGGTGATTATTTCCCTCCGAGAGTTCTAATTGAGAGGCCTTTGGCCATTTTCTGTATTATTCAGCTCTGATATGTCATATTCATCCATTTTTTATGCATATTTTTATTATACTACGTTATTTCCTGCAGTCCTACATTTTGTACATGTATATTGTCGGAAAACCTTGCCGGGTGTCTTTTTCTTTATGTAAAAGAGGCTAAACCTCCATTTCTCTGTTATTTTATTGATATAGAATTGAAATCAGACTTATTCTATCATTTTATGTAGAAACCCTCATGGTAATTATGCTCTCACAGTATTCTGAAATTCTGTTGTAGAGAAGTCATGAGATCAGGGTGTTTTTAAGTAGTATTGAGCCGGGGAGATCTGCTTAAGGTTAGTAGTTTCATTTTTTTCACCTATAATTCTGAAAGTGGTTTATATATGATCTAAAATACGGGATCCAAGTCCCATTATCCACTGTTATTGCACAATTTTCTGAATACAATTGTTTTATGCTCTATATTGCTGCATTTCCCCACTCGGGAAGGAGAATATAGATCATCTTTTTGCTGAGGTTATTTCAGCTACTGGTATGATGTTATTGTACATCTATTTATATGCTATAAATTTCCAACCTCATGAATTGTTGAAGCTTCACATTGCTAATAGCTCATATTATTCCCAATAGTGTAGTTGCTTCCAATTTGGGATATTACAGTGGTATCAAAGCTGCCATCTTGGCTCAGCCTATGGATTTCAGATTCAATCAAAAGATAAGAAGAAGAGGATAAAAAAATTATGGAGAGGATTAGCTTATTCTCATCCATTTTCATACCTACGAAGAAAGAAGAAGAGAAATGCATTGAAACTCCAAGAGGGTTTCAAGGAGGAGAGAGTTGCAGTGATACCTCTAGAAGGTTTCAAGAAGCAGAAGAAGATGCATGCACTTCCTGTTATCATAGAGGGATTGGAGAGCAAGGAGACCACTTAGAGCATGAAATTTTGAGTAGGTATTTGGCAAAATACAAGTGCCAACCTGGGGCTTCCAAAGAGACCCTAGATGTTCCTTAGTTTATTCAACTGAGAGAAGAAAGAAGACCCTACAGCAAGGGAGAGATCAAACGCAATATATTCCTATTGTCTAAATTTTATGGGTCAACTACAGCAAGAGCTTGGGCAAGAAATCTTGAGGCATTCTTCCTGCTTCATCCAGTGGTAGAGAGGGAGGCAGCAAAAATTGTAGCGCTGCACCTGGAGGGTGAAGCCAATGCTTGGTGGTGCAATCACTTAAGCCACACAAGATTGACCTTTTTTTATGAGTTCACTCAAGAGCTGATAAGAAATTTTGATGGAGAGAGATCAGAGGAGAGAGGACCCACACCACCATGGGAAGAGACAAGTACCAGTGCTGTCACAGCCTTGGAAGAGCAGCCTTCTACATCAGCAGCTAGGGAAGCCATTACATTGGAGGAAGGAGCCCTTGCAGCACTACAAGAGGTTCCCACATCTCACCAAGGTATTGGAAGATTTCCACTTTTACTTGCTGCAGCAAATATTTCTAAATATTGTGGAGATATGTCCTTACATGGCATAGGATCAAAGATTGTTGCTAAGGTAGAGTAGAAAGATTACACTGCGTTGTGCAAGCTTGAAGGGTTCAAGGGAGATTTGAACCATCAACCTCATGTATCACTAATGAGTTACGCACAACCCTTCAGGTTGGAGTGTGATCTTTTGGAGGATGACATAAACTTTGAGAGGGAGTATGAGGCAGCAACTATGTCATTGGAGAGACTATCAGCGTTGTTAAACAATAGCAATGAAGAGGCTTTACCTTTTTCACCTTTGGATCTTGATGGATTCAAGATGGCTATGGACATGAGATATATTCTAAGGGATCACCAAGAGGAAGCATTTCATGGAGTTCAACACTCCAATAAATGCAATGAGGAAAATTTGAAATTGGAAGATGGTAGTCTCCTTTGGAGGAGTATCAAGATGGAGGATGGTAGGAGGCATCCATCGGTGGATAAGTGGATGTGGATAGAGATCAAGAAACTAGAAAGTTACTTACAACCCTATGATACTGGGCAGCAAGAGGAAAATCTGCATTGGCTACGCTTGAGAGAGTTTGACCATCATGAAACATATCGTTTTCCCAAGGGTATGTGGGAGGAGAGTACTTGGCAGGGTGTTTGCATCATATGTCAAGGAGTGTGGGAGCATTATGATGATGTGATATTTTCACCACCTGGGTTGTATGATGGAGCAATGTTGGGGTAGCAAAGATATTTGTTGCTTTGGAGGATTGAGAGAGAGCGAGGGCATAGTTTCTCTCACATTTTGCATGATGTTGCAATGGGAGGGGATGGAAACATTATGAGAGGATTATTTGACATGGAACATGTTATATATTGGACTTATAAGTTGGAAGGAGCTTATTTTCATAGACTAGTAGTGCTGTCACTTTGGAGCATGAGCTTGTTGATGAGGTGTTCCCAGGATCACTTCATATTTGATGCACTTGGTGGGCATAGAGGAGGTGAGATTGAGAGAGTGGTGGATGGACTCACTGGTTACTATGGTATGTTCTCCTTGACTTGGATGTCCAAGCATAAGAAGGAGGATCTTCATGGAGCATGTGGCTCATTCCTCTTCAAATGGGTATGCCATACCACTATGGAGGATTCATCTATGGATCTTGTCACCATCTTGCTTCGATCACATGGTAAGAACTCTATTATTTCACTTATTGATTGTTCAACACTATATTTGTATACTCTTACCATTTCCTTGTAGTGCATTGCTCTACAAAGGGGCGAATCTTTCTTTAGGCTGCATGGACCATTTTTGGCCAACTATTATGATGGAGACAACCATCTATTCTATGATTTGGGGCAAATGTTTGATTACATTAGGTATGCTCAGTTGATACATTCAGCCATTTACTACTTTCTGGTAGATGTGGTGACTTACACAACTAGCCATCTATCAAGAAATAACTTTCCATGCCATTTTTTGAAGCTACAATGGGGGAAACTATGCTGTGAGTACTTGGGAGACTGTTGGTACCTTCCAGCACCACATATAACCTTCATTCTTTCTCTCATTATGATGTTGATGATGTCCCTATTCGCTGATATTATTCTTGCCTATATAAGGAGAATGATTGGAGGAGGGACACATGGAGTGGGTGTGTTATTGGGGGAGGAGCATCCCCACATTTTCTACATTACATGCTCTAAGGGGAGCATGCAAAGGAAAATGACCTCTACAAAAACACCATTGTTTCTTAATGAGGAGGGCCATGAGATGGATGGGGTACCATATGATGGTGATTTATTATCCATCACGTATGAGATGGTTTGGGCCAACTTGATTCACAGTGCTGGAAAAGGGACCTTTGGAGGTCTAGTTTCCTTCTTGTCATTGGAGGGAAACATTATTGCAGCCCAAGATCAGAAAAATCTCTACACTTATCTTAAGTGGAGAGGAGAGCAGCGGGGGGTAGGCTACTATGTCTACCATGTCCAGAATTTTCAGCCCACCTACTTTTCCGGAGCTTCAGGTGGAGGATGAGTTGCATGAGTTACCATTTTGGAGGGTGAATCATTTTGCTTGGTTGATAGCTTGGGGAGGAGAAATTCAAATGGGGATGATGAGTCCCAATATATATCAGCCCTCATGCTTCAAGAGGATCTTCAAACAAACCATTTTTGCTTCCATGGATGTTCTACTACCACATAATGTCAGCTATTTAGATAGCTTACACGCTTGGGACAGGCAACTTGGAGATATGTTAATGATGTAGCACCTTGATATTTGGAGGATTTTATCTTATGAGGTTGCTACAAGGAAGAAGAGGATGCTCTTAAGTCTTATCCTTACAGTTTCTTGAGGACAAGCAACATTTGGGAGGGGAAGACTGTAATATTCCAAAATTTGCACACAGCAATTTGGAATGTTATATTTTGCTACTTTCACCTACGAGAGGAATAAATGGGTAAGGAAGCCCATGAACAATAAAAATATGAATAATTTCCACCTTATTAAGGAAGGAGATCACCTTAGGAGCTTGTTTTACACTTCCAAGAGTGAACAAGGGAAAATTAGATGGAAACATATTCAAGTTTGACTAAGTCAACATCCATTCTTGAGGAGGAAGAAATCACTCAAGTAAACTAGCTCAATGTGAACAAGGATCAGCCTAGACACATATATGAGAACCAGATTGAAGATCCCTTGATGTGAACAGAGGCATTGCAGGTGGATTAGTTCCAGGTCACCAAGTCTACAGTGTTGCCACAAAGAGGAGGGAAGCTAGCTAGGGCAGTGCGGTTTTGAAAGAAGAAGCTTCATGAGGAAGTCACCTCAACATTGTGTGGCGTCTGGGGTGAGGAGGATCACCAAAGATAAAACGAGGGCATAGCATCAAAGGGAATTCATTCATTTGTTCAACTATCTTAGTCTTGTGAATAATTTCATACTTCCGTTGTTTAGCCGGAGTTTTTGCACTGCTTAGTGCAAGGAATTCCTGTGCAGAAATTCCATCCTCTCTCTAGATAAGATTGCTTAAGGGATCAAAGGGGAGTGATTCAAGCTTCATTTCAGTATTTGGATTGGGGTCCATTCATCCATACCTAGCCACAGTTCAGTATCCTTCATAAAACTACGTCTTTTATGCAAGGGAATCAGTAGCAAAGTTGCACCCTTTGATTGTATGCTAGTCTTTGAGGAGGAGGAGCTTATTTCCCTATGAGAGTTATATTTGAGAGAAATTTGGCCATTTTCTGTATTATTCATCTTTTATATGTCATATTCAGCCATGTTTTATGTATAGTTGCAGTAGACTGTGTTATGTCCTGCAGTCCTACTTTTTGTACATGTATATTGCTGGAAACCCTTGTCGGGTGTCTTTTTCTTTATGTAAAAGAGGTTAAACCTCCATTTCTCTGTTGTTTTATTGATATAGAATACATATAAGAGTTTTTTTATCAGTTTCTATAGAAACCCTCATGGGAATTATTCTCTCACAGTATTCAGAAATTCTATTGTAGAGAAGTCATGGGATCGGGGTGTTTTTAAGCAGTATTGAGCCGGGGAGATCTATTTAAGGTAGCTAGTTTCATTTGTTTCACCTCTAATTATGAAATTTGGTTATATATGATCTAAAATAATGGATTCAAGTCCCAATATCCACTTTTATTGCGCAATTTTCTGAATACAGTTGTTTTATGCTCTATATTGCTGCATTTCCCCACCGGTGAAGGAGAATATAGATCATATTCTTGCTGAGGTTCTTTCATCTATTGGTATTATGTTATTTTACATCTATTGAGCTACTATAAATTTCCAATCTCATGAATTGCTGAAGATCCACATTGGTAATAACTCAGATTATCCCAATAGTGTAGTTGTTCCCAATTTGGGATATTACATGGTCTTTCGTTGACTAGTGGAATTTCCTCCAGATATCTTATTAGGATTTTATAATTTTGTTTTTAGGTCTTATTATACATGACTCATTATGGATTGTTCGATAAAATAATTCGATTATTCATATGGTTTGTTGGATTTTGTTGATCAACTTTCACTCTGTGTACACCAAATTGCTTGTTGGTTGTTGTGCACATTTATATGGTTTGGTTATTCTTGGGTGTGTTTATATTTTTCATTTTTCATAAAATAATCCTGAAGGATTCATTACTATTGGGTGATTGGTTTTATCATGTTTAATCTTCCATATTCACCTCTTGATGTTCCAATGTCTCCTTAATATTAGTGGGGGTGGTGATACCATAGAGAAATTGGGGGGATATTTATTCGACTCTTTAAGACACACTACCACACATGTGTTCCATTGAACGGACAAATTGGTTTGGCGGGTTTCCATTTATTCCCTCAAATTTTCCGCATTGGTCATTTAGTAACGTGGCTAGATGATGGACTTTTTTTAATCAATGTGTCAGCATAAATTCCACATTGGTTTGTTACAGTGGGCACACCACATTGTTATAATGGGTTTATTTTACATGTGATCCATGACTCTTGTCATGGAGTAACTATATTCTATTCATATTTGATGCTCTCAATATATCACATTAATGACCTGGCAATATTTTCCACATAGTAGGATCTGGGTTTTCTTTATCGATGTAGGTTGTGCTAGGTCCCTATAATACTAAGGTATCTCCTTATTTTTATTGTTAGTATAGCCCCCTCATTTTTGTTGTTAGTATGAATCTTGATTCGAAGCGTACGAAAAAATACCACTTTAGCTGCGCATACCAAACAACCCTAACATCAGAAATGACTGCTAATATCTTCAAATTTGCAGTTAGAAGATCAAGAAAAATGCTGCAAAAATCTAGATCTATGCATTAGAAGACATTAAACAGTAGAAAAATAAGATTTATTCCATAGATCCAATAGACAAGACAAGAATATATCCAATGAAATTTTTATTAATGGCACCTGGGAGGAAAACACAAGAGGGCGTTCCCTATTCTCCTCAATGGGATGGCTTCTTGTAAGTCCTCAGCACTTCAGATTTAGAATTCCTCTCTCTTGATGGTGTAGAAAACCCAAAAAAAAATGGAAAAATATGGCTATGATAATGGATCAATAGCCAGACCAAGAGTTGAGACCCAGAGTGATCTTTAGGCAACAAAAGGTGACAAATGAATGGGAAAACCCTTCTATTTATAAAAAAATATTGAGTCAGTCTAGATATTGGTGCATAGTTAAAATATTATTAACCAGATCAAAATCCAATTTTTATGGAATATTTTATTATATTTATTGGAGGGAAAAGGAATTTGACTTGAGTCAAATCCCCTTATTTGTAAATAATAAATAAATAAATGATTTATTTATCATTTTAAGGATATGGTTGTGTAAAAACCAAATAAATAATGATTTATTTAAATATTTAAGGGAGATTTAGTCATATTTACAAAAGAATCTTATTTAAGTAATGTTTAAATAATTATTCTTAGAAAATAATAAGATAAATAATGATTTATCTAATTAATTTCCTTGTTTTGGGTTACATATAACCAGGAATATTAATTAAATTGTTGTTTAACTAATTATTCCTTGAGGAAAATCAAACAAATATGGATTTATTTAATGTTTCCCCATGGGGTTTCTTGTTTAGAGCATAAACAACTTAATAAAGGTGATTTACTAAGTTATTTTTCATAGTCAATGTGATTTTACTTGGGGTAAAATTGGTTTTACTTGGTGTACTTGGGTCCATCTAATAACAATGGATTAGATGACCAAAAAATGGTGTAACAGATTGCCCCCCAGCGTATGAGCGTTAGGAGCTAATCGTATGACCGAAGTACGTTGTAAGAACTCAATCACTAGACAACAATGAGGAAGTCAAAGAGAGAGGATTGTAAGGTAGACCAAAGTGCTGAAAGATATAAACCCTGAGGAGGTGACTTGTAGGTGCGACAAGTATTTTTGATAAGTGAGTACCTGCTAAAGGCGGTGGGGGAGGCATACCTATGCCTGCCAAGGCAATAGTACAAACCATAAGGCATTCGGAAAACCACGAGACGACATAATGCTGGCATAAACTTGAGCCAGATAAACAACATGATAATGAATCCCACATACATATTATGCCTGGGATAACAGCAAGGACTTGTACAATAATATCTGAGTACATGAGATATAAATACAACCCAAATGCCCCTAAAAATAGGAAAGGGATCTGAAAATCTAACTGATACATGCAAACAAAAAGGCATTGCAGGTGGTTGAGGTTGACATCATCAAATGTATGGAGCTGCATCGAATTCTATAATGAAGATGTCATCTGAATGTGTGGGGGGCTACCTATAGGGTCACCCCCTCATGAGGGCTGAGACATCTCACACACACCCGGGAATCACCGATTTCAGCTACTACATCACTAGACTATCGAGTATACAGCTCTCGATCATGTTGAAAAGGAGCTGGAGCTGAGAAACAATCAAGTCAAAGGGCCATGAGGAGTCCCTTTTCCTGATCCAAGGCACTGAACAAGAGTGGAAGCTGGAACCAAGATACACTGCCCTCTAGACCTGTCTTCTGGAAGGAATGAGCTGATGTCGACAAAAGGAGGTCTGCCATAGGTGAGGCAATAAGAGATCCTTAGATAAGGAGCGAGAAAAAATAGTGGAGTGACTGATAGACTGACACTAATGATAATGATGAAATGGGGGGAAATGACTAGCGAACAGACGACTTCCCTTGTTAGAGCATAAATAGCATGGATGACCTGGCAGCGACTGACACAATATCATGAGGAATAGGGGACAGTGGGACTAAAGGCCATAATGAGAGACACAAGAGAGGGACCAAGAAATGAAGGATGGAGGACTATAGCGGGGTGCGAAGGGACTCAGGATAGACTTCATGAAAGCAATGATGACTCAACTCGGATGCTCTAAACAAGGGCAACTCGATGGTGCTACCACACAGGAAAAGGGGCCAATGGGGATCATAAAAGCATGAGTACAAGATGGTAACTCACGATGAAAGTCAACACAAGTGTGGACAAGTATGGAGGCAACATGGTGCCCCTGATACGAGTGTTGCAAGTGAAGAAACTCGATTTTGAGGAAGGGTGAAGTGGTGCTTCATGCGAAAATGTGTCCCAGTGAAGTATCAAATCACTAAAAACTAACAAATACCCATTTGAGGGCTTGGTGAGAGCTTTCCAATGGTGGAGACGGTTTTTTAAACGAAGCTATGGTTGGATCGCAGCAGGCGAAAGAGAAAATAGGGATTTCTCTTTTAATAAGGAATTTTCCCTCCAAACTCATTCATTTGCATGTGGAGTTGTGGTGAACGTAGAGAGGAGAGAAGACCCTTAATCTTGCGGCAATCGTAGCAGACAAACTGACCGTTGGAATATAGATCCGTCAGTTGCAGGTAAGAGGCCTAACCCTACTCTTTATTTTTAGTGGATTAAAAGTTTAGATTAGGTCCCTAGGACTTAGGAACACCCCCCCCACTCCTCCTCACAGTCGGGTCACACTTTTTTGGGGAAAAAAGTGCGACTTGGGTAGCAGGTTTTGGGCAGAAAAGTGCGACCTGTCCTAGGTTTGGGCCTAAAAAGTGTGACCTGGCAGGGAGGGGTGTTTCTGTGCTATTTTTTGGCTGAGCACTAGGATTTTGTGATGAGAAGCAGTCTTTTCTATCTGTATACTGACAAATATGATGTTTTCATGCAGATATGGTAGAGTTACGGATTAACTAGAGAGAGAGGGACCTGGGCGCATTACGGTCGGAGATCCAGGAGGATCAGGGTGTCCACGGTGCTTTGGCCAGGTTTTGGGTTCTAAAGTTTGTGGAGAACCCTTTGATGAGAGCTAGGGAGCCTTTATTGGCCCGGATTGTCAGCTATTGGGACCCAGACCATGAGTTCTTTATAGTGCAGGGGCACTAGATCGAGTTGACGATCCAAGATATATATTTCCTGACTGGTCTCCCACAACTTGGGATGGTAGGGAATACTTAGCCAGTATTATTGTGTTGGCAGAATATCATAGAGTTTGTAGAGCGCCATTGTTGGCCAGGTCTCCAAGTCAAGGGGACTCGGATACCCATTGGGGATTTGGAGAGGTTAGAGACCCGTGCTATGACCACAGCGATGTTGCGGATCCTGGCAACCAGGCACTCCATCACATCACGTGGGGGAAATGATGCTTGTGGAGAGTGTTTTGAGTGGGACCTACTATGGGTGGGACCAGATGATGCTATCGTCATTGAAACGACAGTTGTTGCTATGTAAGCGGTAAGTGAACCATGACTGTGAATATGGTATAGTTTTGTGATCTTTCTTATTTGAGAAGATCCCGACACTTTGACCTCACATACAGCTCCCAGATGGAGGCCCGAGAGAACCTAGGATGGACAGGTGGGGGTGGCTACTGCGCAGAGGAGGAGGTGGAGCAGTTGGACGGGTGTTCTGTCCTTATTTCTTTATTTATTGGGATCATATGTCACTGTATATAGACGACTATCCCTATAGTGGGATGAGTTATTGTGGAGACCTGGATCTGCCACTACCACCTGGTCATATATGTGGACTCGATGGTGAGTGACAAATTGCTAATATTTTATGTGTATGTAAAGTTTCTAGAATATTATATGTGGTATTGATTCTTTTACTTTTGGTATGTAGATACAACAACGGTAAAATCGGCCAGGTACATGGGATGACTTGCAGTATTGGGCGCCGTAGGATCTAGTGGATCAAGGGTGCAACACAATGAGGATGCAACAACCCTTTTGGAGGATATCTATCATAGATGTGAGAGGACTCTAACCGATGTTTCAAAATGCAGTTGGCAGGACTTAGATTACCAATACATAGAGCCATGTATTGGTTTACCCTCAGAATGGCAAGGGGTCATGTGGCGCATGGCGATGGCCGGACAAGGCATGCGTGATGTACGAGTGGTGGGGGCAGAGCCATTAGCTCGAGATCCTCCAGATAGTGATTAGTGTGTAGGGGTAGGTGGTGCCCCCAGTTTTGAGTTTTTGTAACATGTTATGGGCATGTCAAATGTATCAGAGTTAATGAACTCTAAAACATTTTATACGAAACATACTATGGATAGGCATCATTTTGATATTTTTATGTTATTGTCTTGTGTTAAATGTGGGTGTTAAATGCCAATCCAGAATATGGTTTGCAATGCTATCTACATGGTGATTTTTTTCTCTAGGTACATGACTGAAAGTAATGATTTCAAATTCACACATCAAAAGCTTCACTCGTAAATATCTTCTGAAAAGGATAGGATTATGCACACGATATACACCATTCAATTGCATGACAAGAAGCAGGGAACCTAAACAAACATGAAGGTGTAGGATGCGATGTGAAATGGAATCGGCTAATAAACCTCGTACAGCATCATATTCGGCTTGATTATTGGTAGCAGTACCAATGCATACACCGTTCGAAAGAACAAGCGCCTGCAAAGGGGTAAAAATGGCCCAACCTTCCGAGGCTAAATTCTGAGAGTAGTGACTTGCACCGTCGGCAAAATTGATATAAGGTGTTGATGGGGGGTCCCTCTGAAAGGTGCCACAAGACAATAAATGGAAGGATAAATAACAATGCTAGCAACCTGAATGCAAAGTAGAAATCGAATACACTCTGCGGAAGGAAGTGATCTGGGTAGGATGTCTACTTCCCACATGTCGCCGGTGAGGGGAAGTGTGGGAGCTACTGGAGGCGTAGCTTGAGCTCAGGCTGCATAATTCACCAAGGGTATGGATGATGGCATCTCGTTTATGGGCGGGAAAGATGAAGTGAGGGGTGGACATGGCTTCCATGATGTCTTCGTCACAACAGGAGGTGGAAAGACAGGAGAAAGGGAGATCACATGACATAGAGAGGCTACCGAACTCATCATCGTGAGAAGAAATACTCACATGTGCATCATCATAGGTGATGATGTAAGAACAAGCTAATAAATGATCCACTGATGTTAAGCTCGAGGTGTTTGCTGAAAGGAGGTCAAGTGAAATAACAAGAGAAGATTCAGAGGGAGCTTCTGTCGAGGTTCTCAAGGATGATGAAAGGTAGAGGATGGTGGAACATGCTTCGTCATTTCGACATCACGGGGGAATGTCAATAGGAGCAGGTAAATCCTCAATCTGACCCATAGCATACTATGCAAGCACGGGAGAAGAAGATTGATTCTGTTCAATCTTGTACTCTTGAACTACCTCCAAAGAGGCACGGTAATGTGTAAGGCGAGAAAAATGATGGGAGTAATCACCACAGAGACCACACAAAGAACAAGGATATTTGGTGTGAATATTTCTGGTGTTCTTGGTTGCGGTCGATGAAGAAGCAGAGGCTTCAGGGACTGCAAAATCAGGGAACGCGACATTAACCATGGGTTTGATGCGGGGCAACTCAGGACAAGTATGGGTGGCATGACCGACGACATCATGCAAAGTGCAAGGCTTTGGAGGCAGAGGAGGTGCAAGTTCAGTTGGGATATCTTTTTCCTTTGAGGCCTTTTTGCAAGCTCAGCCTTTCTTACCTGAAGTGGTCGCAACAGGAGGCAGATCCTATTGAGGTAGCTGAGGCACTGGGACAACGGGAGAAGTCAGGGGGACAGGTTGAACCAGGGTCAAAACAAGATAAGGTTTAGGTTGACTTGGCAGGGTGGCGGTTGGAGGATCAAGGTACCAAACTAGAAGCCCAATGTTCAAGTTAGGAAGAGAGAGGGTGGCCATGACAGGTGCCGTATAGATGCATGGTGGAGGGACTAGGAACAGTATATGACTGGAGGGATAATGGCTAGGTGGGATGGCTCCTAAATGGTTAAGGCCTAGAGGAACTGACCCAGGAGGATAAATAGGCTCATGAGTACTAGCTGAAGGGTCAGGAGGAGGAGTTCCAGAGGCTGCATCGAAGGGCTAGGAGACGGTTGCGGAGGGCGAGAGGGCTGTTAACTAGCCTAGGCTGGCCTCTTGAGAGAAGCCTGAGATGATTGCATCATGCAAACATTTGATGAGCTGGGATTAGAGATGGGAGGAGGAATACCAGGGAATGTACCAAGCAAGGAGGAGTCCTTGTAGATGTCGGGTGAGACACTGGTCAAAGGGTCGATGGTTTGCTTATTGGCCACCAAAGAAATAGTGGACTCAGGGGAGGTCTGAGACTTTGGTTTGTAATACTTCAACTGGTCAATGGTGACTATCTTTTCATTATGGGGGAAGGACATCTTGCGGTGCACCACAAAAGGGACAGTAGACATCACATAAGTGTAGCTACAACCCAATAGAATGTTGTAATCTAAGGGGGCATCTATGACTTCTACGTCAACACAAACTGTCATGCCCGCAAGCATGATAGGACAATTGGGAAATAAGCCAATGGGCTTGGAGGCATGGCCATCCCACGCTCAGAGAGTGATCGTGGAAGGAGCCAACTCAGGAAATCCAATTTGTTTCCAAACTGAAGCAGGTATCACACAGGTGGATGCCCCCTCATTAATAATGCACCGAGAAACGTTGGCATTCCAGATATTGACTGAGATTTGGAAAGCGACGGAAGCAGAGAGAGGATGATGTTCAGACTGGTCAACATAAAATACAATCAATCAGTCATTGTAAGGATCTACAATTCCCACGGCAGACAGAAGAGCTTTTTGTTATTAAGGGCACGACTGGAGGAGTTCTAGTGTTGAAATGGCAGCAGGGGATTGTGCCAAATCATCGACTATGCTATACGAATGGGTGGCTTTTCCAGAAGCAACATTTCAATGCAGTGGTCCCTTAGGGATTTTGGTATGAACCTCTGCCCTAGGCTAATGGATTTGTAAGGGACCCTTGGGTGTCGAAAGAGGTTTTGTAGAGACCGAAGAAGGCGGCTCGGAGATAGACGTAGCGGGAGGCTTGTTGTACTGATGGGATTGAGTCTGGATATTGATGTCTACGGTTGAAGTTTGATTCGATTTCATCATGATAATCTGGTCATCGGGGGTACCAGACGGAAGAGGTTGGGTAACACTGTGGTAAACAGGAGGATGGGCAAAGAGAGGAGGCATGCTATACCCTGAATATGTGTTACCAGGAGGGGAAGATATGCAGGAGGTGTTGGCCCCCCTCTGAGGAAAATCAAAGCCCATAAGAGGTTGAGCAATGATGACACACACATGGAGAAAAGGAAAAAGATATCGACAAGGGCAGGGAGGTGCAATATCAACCGATTACAATGTCGAAACAAGGGCAAAGAGGTGCAGGATCAATTGATTTCAATGTTTTATATTCTTTTCTTAGCAGTGTTAACCAAGCCCTTTTTCGCTTAGGGTGTGTGTTTGAAGTGTGTAAATTTTAATTTTTAAACCCAAAAATTTGTAGAGAAAAAGAAAAGAGTGTGCTATATAGTTGTAAATAACCTGCAAATGACAGTATATAAGCTTGCAAAACAGAAATTAAACAGCTACTAATGCAATAATCTAAACCCAAGGAGGTGGGCCTCTCAACAACTAGTCTATAGGTGAGTGAAAAAAATAATCAAAACACACTAAAACAACCAATATATCTAAGGTCAGAATGGACAGGGATCTAAAGGACAAAATATGTTGGAAAGTGGTGCAGAAGGAGCAACAAATCAGAGGAATAATTGTTGTAAAAATAGGTGGCAAAAGGCTATCTCCAGGAGGGAAGTAGAGTGCGCCCTAAAGGAAAACTCAAACAAAGATAAATGAGGATATTTTGATGGATAACAAGCCGATCTGATGCAGATCTGAAGGTGAGGTATTAGATCTAAAAAAAATGGCTGAAGACTCTGAAATTTCAAACAACCTGCAACAGCAAAAACTCTTCCACAAAAAGTGGAGGGTACTGAAGCCCTCGTGGGCTAGGGTCCCACTTAGTTGAGTGAAATAGAACAAGTACAAGTCTAAAACACGCTGAGACAGAGGTCATACAACCCTAAACAGAGGCTCAAACAAACCTAGAAAACTTTCGAAAAAATCCCTGCAAAAAGTCCAGGTCACAGTTTCTGACCTGTTTTTAGCAGAGGTCGCACTTTTTGGGCCGTAAAGTGTGCCCTAGAGGTCTAGGTCATAGGTTTTGGGCTGAAAAGTGTGACCTGCACTTCCGACACTTTCGGCAGCAGATTTCAGAAAAATTTGTCGTCTCAGCTACCGCTGATGTCTATCACCTACTCAATAGGTTCGAAAACACACCGAAGTCGGAATTTTTATTGTTTTAGGGTTTTATAGGTTAAAAACAACATCAAGAAATGCAAAAACAAGGGGCTCAAGAAAAATCCTAAGGTTTGAAGAAGTTGGATATGCAAGGATTAGAAAAACGATAGTGGTTGTAATCGTAAACCCTTGTGGAGTCGCCAGTTGTTCGTATGAATCTTGATTCGAAGCGTACGAAAAAATACCACTTTAGTTGTGCATAACAAACAACCCTAACAGCATAAATGACTGCTAATATCTTCATATTTGTAGTTAGATGATCAAGAAAAATGCTGCAAAAATATAGATCTATGCATTAGAAGACATTAAATAGTAGAAAAATAAGATTTACTCCATAAATCCAATAGACAAGACAAGAGTATATCCAATGAAATTTTTATTAATGGCACC
This sequence comes from Pinus albicaulis, assembly GCA_034641835.2. Taxonomy (NCBI): domain Eukaryota; kingdom Viridiplantae; phylum Streptophyta; class Pinopsida; order Pinales; family Pinaceae; genus Pinus; species Pinus albicaulis. The sequence continues at coordinate 1,304,648,849 of CM076582.1, read as the reverse complement.
TGCGAGGAAAACACAGGAGGGTGTTCCTTGTTCTCCTTAATGGGATGGGTTATTGTAAGTCCTCAACACTTCAGATTTAGAATTCCTCTCCCTTGATGGTGTAGAAAACCCTGACAAAAATGGAAAAATATGGCTATGATAATGGATCAATAGCCAGACCAAGAGTTGAGATCCAGAGTGATCTTTAGGCAAAAAAGGTGACAAATGAATGGGAAAACCCTTCTATTTATAAACAAATATTGAGTTAGTCTATATATTGGTGCATAGTTAAAATATTATTAACCAAATCAAGATCCAACTTTTATGGAATATTTTATTACATTTGTTGGAGGGAAAAGGAATTTGACTTGAGTCAAATCCCCTTATTTGTAAATAATAAATAAATAAATGATTTATTTATCATTTTGAGGATGTGATTAAGTAATAATAAATAAATAATTTATCATTTTAAGGATGTGGTTAAAAAATAATAAATAAATAAGTGATTTATTTATCATTTTAAGGATATGGTTGTGTAATAACCAAATAAATAATGATTTATTTAATTATTTAAGGGATTTTTAGTCATATTTAACAAAGAATCTTATTTAAGTAATGTTTAAATAATTATTCTTAGAAAATAATAAGATAAATAATGATTTATCTAATTAATTTCCTTTTTTTGGGTTAAATATAACCAGGAATATTAATTAAACTGTTGTTTAACTAATTATTCCTTGAGTAAAAACAAAAAAATATGGATTTATTTAATGTTTCCCCATGGGGTTTCCTGTTTAGACCATAAAAAACATAATAAAGGTGATTTACTAAGTTATTTTTCATAGTGAATGCGATTTTACTTGGGGTAAAATTGGTCTTACTTGGTGTACTTGGGTCCATCTAATAACAATGGATTAGATGACCAAAAAATAGTGTAACATTTATTGTTGTGCCCATATAGTCCCCATATTTTTATTATTGAGCCCCATAAAAGTCCACTATTGTTATTGTTGTGCCCTTACATTGTTATTGTTATGTAGGCTAGGATTATATTGTGACCCATTGGACTCCTATATATATAAAGGGGGTTTTGTCATTTGTATCATCCAAGAATTGTTCATTTATGTAATGTAAAGGAGGTTTCCCCCTCGAAGACGAATATTTCCAAGTCATTAATATCTCTTTTCTTCTATTTTGTGAGCTAGTTTCAAAACATTTGGAATCATAGCCTTGGATTATAGGGCCTCACTACTACAAATAGGTCACTTTGAAAGTTTCACTATAACTACTTTTATATGAAGGTTCAGGAGGCTCAAATGGGTGTTTTTAGAGAAAAAAATTTATAGCGACATTTTTCTTGCTTTTTTAAACCCCTTTTGGGAGTTCTACAATGCCTCCCAAAAATAATTTCATGCCCATCAAGCTTTCAGAAATCTCTACTATGACGCATGAAGAGGAATAAGTGCAACATCATATATCAAAATTACAAGACCAAGTGCAACAAATTTCTCTCTCACAACTTCATTGATCCAGGTGGATATTGGTGGCCACCCGCCTATTCCACTTGGGCCCCCACCATTGTCTCTTTCAGTTTTTCAGTTTTGGCATAACTTACTATTTTTAGCAGTTTTTCGGGTCCTGAACTTCCGGAGCCGTTTTGAGGCCCCTAAACGACGTTTTTTGGTATGAAAATTTGTTGCGATTTTGATCATCAAAATCGTCACAAAAGTTGTATTCCTCGGATAGAGCTTTCTAATGATGTATCATGTGCGTCAAACGGAGATAGTATGCCAAAGTTACGTCCCTGGGAAGTTGAAACACCAATTTACCCAAACGGGGCCTATAGTTTTGGCGCTTCATCTCCTAGGGTTAGGTTTTTGGGATGTTGAGGGCTCTCCATTGTTTCTCAATAATAAATAGGCCCTCGAGCCTCATTGTAACTCAGTTCAGAGGTCTGTAGCCACCACATCTCTTCTCAGAGATTCGCTACCAGCACCTTAGCTATTTTATTTCCATTATGTCTGTAAGCATCTTTCTGTTATTTGATATTAATGAAATGAAGTGTTATTTCCGCTGCATCTCTGTATTTATGGTTATGTGTTTATTCTGTTGCGTTCCTGCATAAATCCGGATCAGTGGTATCAGAGCGGTCTGCTTTTTCTCTATCCTTCTTTGCATGTCCCCAACGAGGTCGGGGTATAAGGAGCTAGGGCTTGATCTGGTGGAACCTTTGCAAGATCAGCCTCGCAAACCTCGACGGACGCCCATGGGGGACGAAAAGAAAGATGAGGGAGCAGGAGATCCTATCAGAATATTGCTCGAGGAGGCCCTCGAAAAACAAAGGAACGCGATGATGGATAGCTTTGCTCAGATCCTTCAACGGCTGCCCACCGGCGGCGCATCTGCATCCAGTAGCCACTCGGGAGTTGCGACTCCCTTTAAGGTACAAGTAAATTTTGACATTCCCATATTTGAGGGTCAAATAGACGCAGATGCCGTAGATAGATGGTTGAATCTATTAGAAGGATATTTCTCTGTTCATGACTTTTCAGATCGGGAGAAGATTATTTTTGCACTCCTCAAAGCTACCCCCCATGTTAAGGACTGGTGGGAAACCTACTATGAGAACAAGGACCAGACATAACCCTCTCTGTTCTCGGCCGTACCAACTTGGAATTCTTTCCGAGACGCCGTCAAGGAACAGTACTATCCCGTGGGGAGCTATGAGGACAAGTACATACAATGGACCACGCTGCGACAAAAAAGGGATCAAGATGTGCACGAGCTGACGAATATGTTCCATACCCTGCGCACAAAGTTGGGTATCAAAGATTCAGAGAAACATTTGGTGCTAAAGTATCGCAGCTGTCTGCACAGATACATTCAGGAGGAAATGGAGTTCCTCGGCATCTCCTCGCTTGGTACGGCATACCGGTATGCTGCCAAGATTGAGCAGAAATTCAAACAGAAGAAGCGAGACTTTGGATCTGCGAATCAAAAGCAAGGAAAAGGTGCTTCCAAACCGCAGAACAAAGGACAAAGCATGGCGGCTAAGGACAACCCGTCAAAGCCACAAGACAAGAAAAACACAGTAAAGCCAAAGAAGGACACGGGAAAGTGGTGTGAGTTCCATAAGATCTCCACTCACAACACAAGTGAGTGTCGGGCCAAGCAGTCGCTAGTGGCCGAGATGAGGGCTTCTGAGTCAGATGCATGCTCCGACTCCGAATCAGAACCTGAAAAGGGGAATGAAAAGGGGAAACAGATTATTGATGCGGAGCCCAACGCCACTGTTGCCACTACAAAGGTCCAGAAGGAGGAACCGGAAGATCCAGAGGAGGAGGAACGTCTCTTCCACTCCCAGATGTGGGTAAAGGGCTCCCCCGTACAGTTCATTGTCGACAATGGGAGCCAAAAGAACCTCATTTCAGCAGACGCCGTGAAGCGGTTGGGCTTGCCGACCACAGCTCACCCACATCCATACACCATTGGGTGGCTTCACCAAGGACGAGATCTCCGCGTCAGCCAGCAGTGTCGCCTTCCCTATAGCATCAAGCCCTTCACGGATGAGGTATTATGTGACGCTGCTCCTATTGATGTTTCTGATGTATTATTAGGACAACCATACTTGTGGAAGCGTCATGCTGTGTATGAGTCTCGACCTCGTGCTGTTATTATTACTTTGGGAAATAAGTTGTACAGGATACCAGAGGTACCACCTCCCACGACTATCTCTTTGGTTACTGCAAAACAATGTAGTAAGCTCATTTCCCAAACCAGGAAATTCGTTTTCCTGATGATCCGCCCCCAGGGCAAGAAGAAGACTGTGGCCACGACCTCCAGACAGGGCCCCTCTGCACGACAACAACAAATGGATAAGGTTGTGGAGGAGTACGGGGACATCTTCACCTCACCCACAGGGGTTCCTCTGCACTGTTAGGTCAAGCACCCGATTGATCTGACCCCATGTGCGCCACTACCCAATGGACCGATCTATCGATGCTCTGTTCTGGAGAATGATGAAATCAAGAGGCAGATTCAGGAGCTGTTGCAGAAAGGTCACATCAGACCAAGTTCATCGCCCTGTGGGAGCCCGATCGTGTTGGTAGAGAAGAAGGATGGGACGTGGCGACTCTGTATTGACTATCGGGCACTGAACAAGATCACTATCCGGAATAGGTACCCAATCCCACGGATTGATGACCTTCTGGACCAACTCAAAGGTGCAAAATATTTCAGCAAGATCGACCTGAAGTCTGGGTATCACCAGGTACCAATTGAACCTTCCGATGTGTGGAAGACTGCCTTCAAAGCCAAGGAAGGCCTTTTCGAATGGCTGGTCATGCCTTTCGGGTTGACGAATGCTCCCGCCACCTTCATGAGGATGATGGATGACATCTGGCGGCCATTCACCAACTCATTTGTAGTGGTGTACTTGGATGATATTCTGATCTTCAGCCAGACTTGGGAAGAGCACCTTCACCACATCCGACAAGTCCTCCAAACACCGCGGCAACACAAGTTGTGTGCCAATTTGGAGAAGTGCACTTTTGGCATGACCCAGGTTCAATATCTGGGATACATTATTGATGAAAGGGGGGTGCATGTGGATCCAGCGAAGATCCAAGTCATTCGAGATTGGCCAGCCCCAACCACTATAACAGAGCTTCGCAGCTTTCTGGGTCTTGCTAATTTCTACCGTAGATTCGTGTTGGGATTTTCTCATATCACTTGGCCCTTGATTCAAGTCACCAAGGGAGGAGCGAGAGCAAAATTCTTTTGGTCAAAACCTCAATAGAAGGCGTTCACAGAATTGAAAAATCGCCTCTGTTCTGCCCCAGTGCTCACATTACCAGACTTGCAACAACCATTTGAGATCGAGACAGATGCCTCTGACTATGCTATTGGGGCAGTTCTTACTCAACAGGGACATCCAGTGGCATATCACAGTGAGACATTGTCTGAGATAGTTTGCAAGTATCCCACCTATGACAAAGAAATGTATTCCATTGTGCAAGCCTGTCGAAAATGGAAGCATTACATTTTGGGGAAGGAAACAATCATCCACACAGACCACCGGCCCCTGCAGTTCATACAGACACAAGGGAAGTTGCAGAATGATCACCATCATAAGTGGTCCACATATCTGCAACAGTTTCATTTGAACATCAAGTACAAGAAGGGTAGCACCAATCATGTTGCAGACTGCCTCAGCCGACCACCGATCGTGGCGCTCACCACTGTGCTCAACTCTTGTGGGCACGAGACTTCTGATTGGCCGCTTCTCTATGAGAGTGACCCAGAATTCGGCCAAACTTACAAGGCACTCTTAGGGGGTACGCAAGTTCCAAATTTTCACCTCCAAGATGCACTTTTATGTCACATGGGACACCTTTGTGTTCCTTCAAGCGAGCGTGCCAAGATGATATGGGAAGCACACTACAGTCGAGTCGCTGGGCATTTCGGGGTCGAGAAAACAGTAGCAATCCTGCATAAGTATTTCTATTGGCCGAACCTTCGAAAGGATGTCGAGAAGCACATCAGATCCTGCACTGCTTGTGCCATTGCCAAACCGACCATCAAGAAGCAAGGCCTATATACTCCTCTACCTACCCCTAGTCGACCTTTGGAATCCATCTCCATGGATTACATGTCGGGCCTGCCTTCTACTAAGCAGGGAAATGACTGTGTTTTTGTGGTCGTCGACAGATTCTCAAAGATGGCCATTATGGCAGCCTGCAAGAAGAATATCACAGCAGAAGCCACTGCTAAACTCTTCTTTGAACGAGTGTGGGTGCACTTTGGGATCCCAAAGTCTATCATATCAGATCGGGATAGCAAGTTCCTCAGCACATTTTGGTCCAGCCTCTGGTCGATGTTGGATACCAAGCTCACCAAGTCCACAGCTTTCCATCCCCAAACAGATGGCCAGACAGAGGTCGTCAACATAATGATTGTACACATTCTGCGCATGTACAATTCAAAGCATCCACGCACATGGGACGAGAGCCTCCCCTATGTACAACATAGTTATAACAGGGCTCTCCACAGTTCAATTGGCCATAGCCCCTTTCAGGTTGGCTTGGGATTCCAGCCACTATGTCCCATTGACATAGCCATGCCATTTGCAGCTGCTCAGGCCGATTCAGCTCATGTCCAGTCTGAAGTTGACAAAGCAAGTAGCTTCATCGAGCGCATTCAACACATCCGCCAACAAGTTCATGAGATATTGGACAGAGCCAATGCGAAGTACAAACAGTGCCATGATCAACACCGGGTGCCACACCACTTCCAGGTGGGCGACAAAGTATGGCTACATTTGCAGAAGGAGCGCCTCACTGGACCTCACCGCAAGCTTTGCCCGCTCCGATACGGGCCGTACACCATCACCAAGGCTGTAGGTAACAATGCCTTCGAGCTTAGTATTCCACCATTCCTTGGTCTGCACCCAGTCTTCAATGTGGATCGCCTTCGTCCTTACTTTCCACCTCTAATGGACACCTCGGACATTGCAGAACAACTCACACCAACAGAGTTAAACCCAGACTGCATGGAACAGGCCACCACAGATTGTATCATGGACATGCGAATCAATAACACTCACCAACAGAAGATCCAACTATATCGGGTTGTCAAAGCTGGCCAACTCCTGCACCAAGGAAAGTGGTTCACCAGGGACCAAGTTCAGCAGAAATTTCCTCATCTCATGGAGGAACTTAACGCAATGGGGACCATTGCTTCCTAAGGGGGGAGGAATGATCCAGGTGGATATTGGTGTCCACCCACCTATTCCACTTGGCCCCCCACCATTGTCTCTTTCAGTTTTTTCAATTTCGGCATAACTTACTATTTTTAGCAGTTTTTTGGGTCCTGAACTTCCGGAGCCGTTTTGAGGCCCCAAACGACGTTTTTTGGGTATCAAAGCGCCAACAAATTTGATCGTCAAATTCATCTCCAAAGGTGTAGTCCTCGGATAGAGCTTTCTAATGATGTATCATGTGCGTCAAACGGAGATAGTATGCCAAAGTTACGTCCCTGGGAAGTTGAAACACCAATTTACCCAAACGGGGCCCATAGTTTTGGCGCTTCATCTCCTAGGTTAGGTTTTTGGGATGTTGAGGGTTCTCCATTGTTTCTCAATAATAAATAGGCCCTCGAGCCTCATTGTAACACAGTTCAGAGGCCTGTAGCTGCCACATCTCTTCTCAGAGATAGCTACCAGTGCCCTAGCTAGTTTTATTTCCATTCTGTCTGTAAGCAAATTTCAGTTCTTTGATATTAATGAAATGAAGTGTTATTTCCGCTGCATATCTGTATTTATGGTTATGTGTTTATTCTGTTGCGCTCCTGCATAAATCCGGATCATTCATATACCAAAATCACAAGACCAAGTGCAACAAATTCCGCTCTCACAAAAAGAAACCAAAAATGAAATGGGACCTAAGATGGATGGTTTGAAGAAAGGAGTGGAAGATAATATGGATGGTTTGAATAATGGAATGGAAGCTAAGATCAATGATATAGAATAAAAACTAAAAGGAAACATGGAATACATGAAGAATGAACTAAAAGTAGACATGGAAGGTTTTAAGGAAGCTTTGACAAAGCTACTAAAAGAAGTGATTCCTAATGGTGAAAAGGTAGTAGAGGAAAGTCATGATGATAAAAAATTAAATTTTAACCATTATTTCATAGACTATAATATTGGATTGAAGACCCACCATATTCTAAAGATCGATATGAGGAATTTTGATAGCAAGGATCCCATGACATGGATGCTACTTATGGAGCAATAATTTGATCTCCATAATGTGAAAAAAATGCAAAAGGTATGCATTGGAACTTTACATTTAGAAACCAATACATTTGTATGGTATCGATGGCTTTGCTCTCATAAATAAATTTTCACTTGGTCAATTTTTACGAATGAAATCATATCATATTATGAGGATACAAGAGAAACACCTTCTTTAGCCAATTAATACATCTTAAAAAAAGGACCAATGGTAGAGCACATTGAGGACTTACAAAAATTAAATATAAGGGTAAATGATATTCCAGAGGAGCACAGGATTAATCTTCATAGGGACTTTAAAGGATAGCATCCAACATGAGGTTCACCTTTCGGAACTTGATTCATTGAAGAAGGAATTTAGGTTGCCAAGAAAAATTGAAAGAAAAATTATGGCGACAAGGAAGCCTACCACTCACAAATATAATGATCGAAGTGTTGTTACTCCTAGACTTCCACAACCTACAAGGTTGACACCACAACAATTGGAAGAAAAAAGAGAAAAAGGGATTTTCTATAATTGTGATAGAAAATACACTAAAGGTCATAAGTGTGTTGAGAAGAAATTGTTTTACATAGATTGTGAAGAGGAGGAAAGGAGCAAGAAAATTCAAATGAAGAGGATATACACCAAGAACTAACCCTCGAGGAAGAAGAAATGAATATGACCATATCTTGTAATGCATTTGCAGGAATTTCCACTCCTAAAACTCTCAACATAGAAGGACACATCAAGAATAAAAATTTAATAGTGTTGATTGATTCAGGTAGTACCCATATTCATTGTAAGGTAGCCAAGGAATTTAATTGCTTCCTATAACCAACACCAAAGTGTCAAGTGATGGTTGCAAATGGAGGAACTATAAATTTCTCTGGAAAGTTCCATAATATCAAGCTAACCATGGGGTAATATGTATTGAACACTCCAATTCTCTTCATTCAAATGGCTGGTGCTGATGGTGTACTAGGAGTAAAATGGTTACAATATTTGGGAATGGTAGCTTTTAATTTTCAAATAAAGATGAATTTTCTTTGACTCTAGAAGAAACTAAGGCCTTTGAAAATCTTAAAGAGGAAATGTTACAAGAACTGGTCTTAGCTATATGGACCTCAAAAAAACTTTTATTGTGGAATATGATGCCTCAGGAAATGGAATTGGTGCGGTTTTAATGCAAGAAGGAAGACCCATTACTTTTGAAAGTCGTCCAATCAAAGGAAATTATTTATAGAAACCTATTTATGAGAAGGAAATTTTGGCAATAAAATATGCACTAAAACAATGGTGACCTTACATAATGGGAAGACACTTCAAGGTAGAAACATATCATGATATTCTTAAATACATTTTGGAACAAAGATTATCTTCAGAAGAGTAGAAAAAATGGGTCACAAATATGTTGGGTTATGAATTTCAAATAGTCTACAAAAATGTTGTTGCACATGCACTCTCAAGAAAGGATGATGATGTGGAAGCATTGCTTTTTATGATTTCTATTATCCAACCTATGTGTATAACCAAATCAAGGGATGAATAGTAGAATGATGAAGAGGTGTGGACACTCATTAAAAATTTGCAGCAAGATCCTAGTACATCTAAAACATTTAGCGAGAAAAATGATTCATTATGGTACAAATATCACTTATATATTTGTAATAATTTCCAACTCAAACAAAATATTCTTTTTGAATTGCACACTTCTCCCTTAGGAGGGCACTCAGGATTTTTAAAACTTACCACAGGGTCAAGAAGGAATTTTCTTGTGTTTGCCTTAAATTTGATATTCAAAATTTTCTGGCAGAATGTTTGGTTTTCCAACAAAATAAAGTTGAGACAGTTAACAGCTTGGGTATGTTACAACCTTTATCCATTCCAAGTTAATGTTGGTGTTATTACCCTATAAATTATAGGATATAAAAGTGATTGGATACTTCATATTTCTTGCAAGTTTTCATTATTGAAAGGCTTTTCAAAATTCAAATGATTTCAAATAAAAAAAATATGAAAAAGAAAGAAAAGAGGGTATAAAAATCATAAAAAAAAAAAGAAAAAGGAAAAAGAAAGAAAGACCCCAAAAATAAATAAAGTTGAAAGTGTTGCAAGTTTAAATGCCACTATTCATTAGATAGGTTTTTCCAATCATACAGTTTAACCATGATTGGAAAATTTTCAATTTCTATTGATAGGTTAGAAAACAAAGATCTTCCAAATTTTTTAATCTTGGATTATCAGTAGATAGGTAGAAAATGAAATTGGCTCAAGAGTGTAAACTCAGCCAATGGCTGAAATAAGGTTAGGTGTTAGGTTATAAATCCAAAGAAAAATGATTTAAGGGCTTTCTAGTCCAAATGCGCCCTGAAAAAAGAAGAAAAAATGTTAGATGATCAGTTTGGGTAGGTAGATATGTTGAAGAGGAAGAATGGAAGGCAAATGTGAAGATTATTCCATAAAGCACAACATAAAAATTTCATTTTCTCATAGTGGAAGAAAAAGGCCAAAGGGACAAAAGGTATTTTCTTTATAAATATTGGAGAATGAAATTTATCTCTAAGTTGGAGATTGTGATTTATATGAAATCGTCATATTATTATGATTATTTTTTAAACTCATGACGATTATATTGTCCCTTTATCACAACCCCATCAACCTTCATATTTCCCTTTTGTCCTAAGTCCTACACTATCCCCCATCATTCATTTCTCCTTGACTCCACCATAACGTCGTACATCACATCAACCACTAAACTCCCAGCACTTTCCTGACATCTCTGCTCAGCAATCCACATCTAAAATCCCACATCGCCTTATGGCCCCCCCTCAACCTCCAAACTTTAACAAGGAGGGGGGGGGAGGGGGGGTCTAAAATGGATGGTATCCATTACCACTAATCCTGCTATGTGGTGCACCTGTGCTAATCCCCCCCCCCCCTCCGATACCGTTCATCGCTTTTGCCCCCATCCAAAAATTGTTTTCAATGACTAAGAAAACCACCACGCTTATTCAAATTTTTAACTGACCATTAGTGCCACGTCTGCTCCCACCTATCCCCTCCATCCAATCACATCACCTCCCGCCAACAAAGTCATTGTGCCATTAATGGCCGGTCCATTATCCAACGAACCCATGCCTAATCAAAGAACACCAAATTGCAGTATTAAAGCTAAAATTTGGCATAACGATAGAGTTTAATCTACTTATGATTTTCAAATTTTTGAAGTTTTTGAATTCACAGATAGATCACAGAGAACCACAATTGAAGAAAGGATTGTGTCTATCAAGGAAAATCATCAAGTCTCCACAGTTTCAATCAAGATTTTATTATAACTCTTCCCACTATTCCTTTTAATTTTTCCCTTCCCCAAATTCTATTCCGTGGCAATTTCCCTTTCTCTATTCCCTTGTTCTGTCATCCCATTCTTCATTGCAGATTTAGAACTGATTTATAGAAGACATAATATGCCTCCGAAGGCAGACCAACAACCTTTCAATCCCATGGTCTATCCTCAAGTAGACTTGGATCACATGCCCCTGGCTGACAGAGATTACAAGATCCACGAGACAAAGTCTAACTTTGACTTGTTAGATGTCTAATACTAGCTCGAGGATAAATTTCTTGATGAAGTAGATGATATAGGCCTATGGGACACAAATATTCCTTATTTCATTTCTCCCAAAACCCATAGCTGCCCTGAACTGATCAGAAAATGTCAATCATGTTATGACATAAACCAGAGAGCCATAGTGAACCCTGTAGGAGAAATACTATTTTCCATTAATGCCTAATCCATTCAAGAAATGATGCAGACCCTCATTGTTGAGAATACCATTCCCTTTTCATACGAATCCCTGAGAGAATTATACTAGAAGCTAGAATTTGCTAGCAGGGCCAAAACCTTAGAATTATTCATTGCCACAAATGCCCCAATGCCTACCCAGAATCCCCCATATCCATCATCCATCTTCCCTGATAAGACCCAACACATCATCAATATTTTATCTTACTTATTGGGGTATCACAATGATTAGTGGGTGGATGAAGCCATGATTGGTTTCTTATCTATCCTTTCCTCAAATGCCAAACCTACAATCATTTTAAACTATGCTCAGTTTCTTGCTGATGCAATTCATTAACAATTCCTAAATTTTCAGAAAGAAGAAGTTTTCAAATACACCTCTATGTTAGTGTACATGTTTTTTTATTTCCAATACAACAGGTTTCAATTTGATATGATGAAGCTAAATGATGATTCTCATCCCCAATCAGTGATTTTCTAGACTACTTTATTGATGAAGGAGAAGAAGAATTACTCCTACAAGAGCTTTGTATACATGTTTATTCATCCAGCAACCAGTGCACTTAGCGGTACTACAGATCCAAGGAATAGTGAGGAAATAAAGAAGGTGATTCATTTGACATAGAAGATCAAAACAACAGATTGGTACCTCTACCAAAACTACACAAAGATCAGGGTTTATGGCAGTGAATTGGCCCCCTATAAACCACCCAAGTACCTCTCTATGAGAATTTTTCCACTTGAATATATCATACAAATGATAAATTCATATGAGGTGCATTTTTTCTCTGCCAAGAATAAGTCACAATTCAGGATCAAATTTCAAATTGGTCCATTTATTTTCAACAGCAGAGCAGAAGGGTATGAGGTAGATAAAATTTTGAAGAAGATGAAGCTCACAGATATCTTCACTTGGTCCTATGATCCAGTGGGGATCATCTCCAAGAAGAGAGTGGAGAACAAGTCAACACCCTACATTCATACCCACAAATTGGAGATAGAGCAGTATATGAATAAATAAGAATGGGCAGCTGTTTGGTCAATTTAGTGTGTCCTAAATTGCTACATTAATTTATCAATCTGGGATTCGTAAGCTGATGAAGTGTGGCGCACTATATGTGCAAGATAACCTATTTCTTATCTTTTTTTCGTTTTTGGTTTTCTAATGTGTGATGGAAATTCTAAAATAAAAACAAGTATGGTTATGATTGTTCAAGGCAATGATATCCTTTATAATGATTTACCAACTTCAAACTTTAAAAAGGAATTTGAAACATACAATGACAAAACTTGAAAGGAAATGAAAATGTGCTTCTAGCCTAATAAATCAAACAGTGAACTATTGAGCATGAAAATCAAACTATCCTTGTTGCTGTCTAAACATAAAAGAAACTATGCTCAAAGAAATCCAAAAGTTGCAACAAAGTAAATCTAAATCAAATTACATCAACTTATCTTTTGATCCCTCACCATTAGTCCAGCTATGGTTTTCGGAGGTAACCATAAACAACTTGAGCAATCTTATATCTAATTTGCAGAAAAAGAAACTAATATCAAACTACACACTCATACTTCAATCCCTCACCATCAGTCCAGCTGTGGCTTTCGGAGGTAACTGAAAATGACATGAGCAATTTAATATATCTAACTTGCGGAAAGTAAACTAATATCAAACTACACACTCATACTTCAATCCCTCACCATCAGTCCAGCTGTGGCTTTCGGAGGTAACTGAAAATGACATGAGCAATTTAATATATCTAACTTTCAGAAAGTAAACTAATATCAAACTACACACTCATACTTCAATCCCTCACCATCAGTCCAGCTGTGGCTTTCGGAGGTAACTGAAAATGACATGAGCAATTTAATATATCTAAATCTAACTACTGAAGCAAATGTGCAAGACTGAAATAAACAAAGCAGTACTGAAATTAAACAAAAACTAAGAAAAATAAATTAGCAGCAGAACAATATTGATTCCATGTCATTAGTCAAAAGATATGCAAATGCCCGGGCTGCCTATTTGTAATATGAAACAAGAACACTGATCAGTTAACAATAACATAAAACATGAAAGACAGAAGTAAAATGTAAAGCATGAAAGATTATGAACATAAATGAAGCATAAATACCATGAAAGATACAATGTATAAACACGTGAATGAATTATGGTACAATGAACTTAAAGAAATAAACAAGAAACTATACAATAATGCACAAAACCTCAGCGTGTGCAGGGGCCCTCTGCACCAGCCTTGGCAACAGCCTTCAAGTATGAATTACGCTTGGAAACAGAGTCTTCTTATATATTAAAATGCAGTCATAACAGAGAGGTGATATTACGACACAGTGGCAACGTAATTACATTACAGAGCTATCTGGAGGCTAATGGAGACTAATCTAATATGCGTATGCAAACGCGTTATTTATAACAAAGGTAATATAACTAATTCCCTAAAGTTTATGCTGATGGAGACACGTAAATCATCACGTCCAGGGATCCAGCATCATGGCTGCAGTGAAGAAATATATGAAGGAGTGGATGTCTGGGTTGTATTATGGGGTGTCTGGTGGTGTCTCAGCATCACTAAACGTCATCTAAATCCTCATGTGATGGCAGAAAAGTAAGTCCTGTCACCGTGGACTCTGTTCCAGCTTCCACTGGCTGCTACCCGGCTTAACCTCATGGTGGAATTTCGTGTGGGCGCTCTAGCCTCCATCGGCCCGGCTTACCTCCTGTGTATTATTTACTGAGGCCTGCAACCTTGGCTTTCCTTAAAATGGCGCGCAGAAAAGTTGTGTGTTCTGCGAAAATGGCAAAGAACTACAGTAAATGACATCTAAGTAAACAGTGACCTCAAAATATAGTTAAAAACCATTTTAGATGCTCTTTTGCAATTAATATACAATGATATTGACAACTGGAAAGGTTCAGGTGAATGAAAAAGGTCTAGGAGGATGTATAAGATCAATGCAGATTTGAGACTCAACATACCCCCACTGTGAAGGTGTTGCATGTCCTCATGCAACCAAAATTTTGATAATCCTTCTTCAGTTCATATGCCTTGACACTTCAGTCAGTACATCCAATCCTCTCCTCTTCTTCCTTGGTGCTGCTAACATCCTAGGCTTCTTCATTAAGCATCTAAATTTGATATTAACCAGTGCTCTGCTTAACTTCTGGCATTTCCTTTTCAATTTCTTGTTCTTCTTCTGCCATATTCCCAGATGTAGCATGGTATTATCATGAATGATTTTTTCCAATTTTCTTTGTTCCTTCAATGTCTCATTTTCATTTTTAATGTGTCTATTTAAAAGCTCTAGCTCAAAGACTTCCTGTTTCAGTGATTCGACTAGATCATTTTGTGATATGTGAGGCTGAATGGACGAAGTACTAGGACCTGTAGCTGCTTTTTCTAAAGATTCTATATAATCATATACTTCTTGCTACTTGGGGTCTATATCAGGTGTCATTTTTATTGGGCTGTCCCCAAAATGCCGTGAAGGAGAGTTGTCTTCAAAATCTGGCTGAGAAGGGTTCACATCAACATCTGGCTGAGAATGGGATGGACTATGTTCAATGTATGACTGAGAATGAAATGAACCAGGTTCACTGACTGTCTGAGAGTGAGATAGACTGTGGTCAGCTGGGGATTGTTCAGATGTTTCTTCTCCCATATCAATAAAATGAGGTCCCTTCATTTGCGTTTTCCTCAACTTCCCCTTAAGCCTGGAACTTCTTCTCACACGCTGTGGACCACTGTCTTTTTTCTTTTGTTTTCCTTTCTCTTTCTTCTTGGCTATAGATAACTTTTCTTGAAGATGAACCAATCTCTCAGATAACACTTGATGATCTTCTTCAGAAGAAGGGGTTTGATGCATAGCCTCAATACTTTTTCTCTCTTTTGATGTTATTGGCTTTTTACCCTTGGTTTCTCTCTTCTTCCTTTTTGACAGTCTCTCTTCCCTACTAGTGCTTTCAATTGTAGTAGTAGGAGTACTTTGAGTTTCATCATTTGTTCTTTTTCTCCTACTCCTTCTTGATGTGCTACCTTCAGGAATTTCTTGAGGTTCCTCGAAGAAATTTCTAATCAAAAATTGTTCCCATGTGTCCTTCTTCTCCTTTAACTCTTTTTCAATCAAAATTTTTACAAGACCATGGTGATATAGATGTGGTTCTACATCCCCTAAATGTTTCTGAATAGTCACATACATCTTCTTCAAAATATTTAATAGAAAATATGGGAGATTGAGAGTTTGATTATCTAGAAAATTCATCAGCAATCTGGTATGGTACATATACATGGACCCAAAACGGCCTTCACAGGTGATGAATTTTTGAACAACTAGCAACAAAGTAGCCCATTCCTCTTTCAAAGCATGAACAGGAATTCCTCTTTTAAAAATAGTTATGTCCATACCTGGGTTTCGTAAGATTATTCTCCAGGCTTCATCACTAATGCTTTTATTCTTAAACCAACGTTCACTCTCTTGAAGAAGTGTTGTGGCAGATGCTATAGATGCCTCATTCACCGTAAACTTAAGGTCTCCAATCTCTACCTCCAGGCCATTGAACGACCTTGCAAAAGCTTTTGTCACTTCTTTATGGTAGCCTCTAAACTTTTGGATAAACCGCAGCCACTTTGCCTTCTTCAATATATCCCTGACTTGCGGATATCCTTCCATGAATTTAGGTCCTTCTGGTTCTGCTCTCAACAATTTACCCATCCTTCTTTCTGCTTTTTAAAAACTTGTCTGCGTGAAGTGGTTCAATGGAAGTAGGACGGCTGAATGAACGGAAATGAGCACGATGACTGCAGGTAGATATCAGAGAATGGATATACAGACTGTAACGTAACAGAGAACGAAGCGGAACAGAGAAGGGTTACGTGAGCACGGCAGAGATACGGCTGTGAGATTAATAGAACAATAGGAAGAGTATAACACATCCGGCAGTGTTTGAAATTTGGTGGCTGCAAAATAAATGTAAGCACGTTTAAACAACGGCTACGGATTTTATGCGGCTGAAAGAGGCCGTAGTCAAATCAACTACGTCTCATTGTCACAGGTGGAATATCGGAGTATGAGTGAAGATCGGAGGTTTAATTATGGGACCGTTTGGAAATGAATGTGGGAGGATCATATGGAGATCGTGAAAGGGTTACGGAGTTTGTCAATATAATCATTGCACATAATGGAGCTTATGGTTCATAACTATATAAAAATGTGTTTTCAATGCTATTTGAAATAAATTTTACTCATACCTTGGAATTCTTGTCTTTTTCCTTGGTCTTCAATTAGTTGCTCCTCATTGATATCTTGAATGTCCCATGTCTTCATAATTGGTCCTCACACCTGCATTTGATTTCATGGTTATGGAAATAACATCTGGCTGTACATTCTTTTGAAAACAGAGTGGTAGCTGCGGAATCTGCTTCTGGCTACGGAAACTGGAGTCAGATGCGGAAACTGACACAGCTATTATTTGGGTGAATGAACATGAACGGATGACAAATGACTAGATGGAAATGGTCATGAAAAATAATTTTATTGGTGAAATGGAATGAAATAGATAAAATGAAGTGGAATGGAGTGAAATGGAGTGAAATGAAGTGGAAAGAAGTGGAAAGGGTGGTCACAAAACTTGTGAAATGAAAGAGAGATTTTTTTTTTTTGGAAAATATAGGGTGTCAGGTGTTCCTGATTTTCACCCTACATTTTCTGTATAATACTGCCAATCAGTTATTCGTTTTCAGGCTTATACAATATATATATATATATTTAACTGAAAAGAACAAAAGCTAGGCTGGTGGAGAAGAAGAATTCTTCTATACCAGCCTGATTGCAGAATTTTCTTGAAACATTTTGACAAATTCCTCTTTTGAGAGTGGCTTATGATAAACTTTCAATCTGTGGCCATTCACAATAAGAGGAGTTTGAAACTCATCAATGGTCTTGATTCATACCGCTCCATTGCTAAAGATCTTGTCAATCTCATATGGCCCAAGCCAATGAGTCTGAAATTTTCCTTGAAAATCTTTAAACCTGGAATCAAATAACAATGCCCAATATCCTTCTTGAAACTTCTTCTCTTTGATGTACTTTTCATGCCATTTAGCTCTTTGATATTGAACTAGATCAGTTCTTAGAATTTCCTCTTGTCTGATCTCATCTAGCTCATTTAATTGCTCCATTCTATGCTTTTGGGCTTCTGATAAATTCATCCCCAATTGAACTGCTATCTTGAAGGTCTTGAATTGGAACTCAATGGGGAGCAGGACTTCTTTCCCATAAACAAGTTCATAGGGAGAATGTCCTGTTGTATTTCTCCATGTAGTTCTGTAGGCCCACAAGGCTTCAGGAAGCCTTTCTGCCCAATCTCTTCTATGTAGATGAGCAGTTTTGGTGATGATACTTTCAAGAACTTTGTTGCTAGACTCCACTTGACCATTTGCTTGCGGATGGTAAGGAGTAGATCTTCTATGCTTGATTTTTTATTCTTCCATCAGCTTCTCCACCAGGTTGGATGTGAATTGGCTTCCTTGATCTGTCACAATTTCTCTTGGAACACCAAAGCGAGTAAAAATATCCTCGTAAAGAAAATGAACAACTGAATTTTCAGTAGCAGATACTAATGCTTTGGCTTCTACCCATTTAGTAACATAATCAGTACAAACCAATATATACTTCTTTTGCTTAGATGGTGGATTAATAGGTCCAATGAAGTCTAAAGCCCATTTTTCAAAGGGTTCGATGAGTACCTGTGGTTGCAATGGCATTTCATTTGAAAGGGTAGGTTTCTCTACTCTTTGGTAGCTGTCACACCTTTTGACATATTGTTTTGCATCTTTGAAGAGGGAAGGCCAATAATATCCTAAAGAGAGGATTTTATAGGCCGTCCTTTTGTCTGCAAAGTGTCCGCCGCATGGTTCATCATGACATGCCTTAAGAATATCGGGCATTTCATCTTCCCTGACACATCTTCTGATCACAAGATCTGGCCCTGTTTTAAACAATTCGTTAGAAATCCATGAATATTTTGAACTCTCTTGAATAATTTTTCGTTTTTCACTTGGAAATAAATGTGAAGGCAGTTTCCCTGTAACCAAATAGTTAGCAATATCTACATACCAAGGAGTCTTAATAGTTACTGCAAACAAGTATTCATCAGGAAACTTATCCTCTACAGGAGAATCTTCTTTAGTATTCTGAATCCTAGACAAGAAATCAGCTATTGTATTTTGTTTTCCTGGTCTATCCAACAAAGTAATATTGAATTCTTGCAAAAGTAAGAGCCATCTTGTCAATCTTCCATTAGTAACAGGTTTGTTCATTAAATATCTAATTGCAGAATGGTCAGTATGAATAAAAGTTTCATAGCCTGTTATGTAATGTCTAAACTTATTAATTTCATGAACAACAGCTAAAAACTCTTTTTCAGTCACAGTATAGTTCAACTTTGTGGGAGTCAAATTTTTACTGGTATAATAAATGGCATAAGGAACTAAATCTTTTTGACCCAACACAGCTCCTAGAGCTGTATCTAAAGCATCCGTAGAAATATGGAAAGGGAGTTTCCAATTTGGTCCTCTCAAGATAGGTGCTTCAGATATTCTTGTTTTCAAAGTTTCAAAGGCTAATTGACAATCAGGATCCCATTTAAATTCACAGTCTTTTGTAAGCAATTTAAAGGGTGGAGATGCTATTTTAGTGAAGTTTTCTATAAATCTTCTATAGTAACCAGTAAATCCTAGAAAACTTCTAACATCTCTTTGACAATTTGGAATAGGCAACTTGGAGATGACTTCGACTTTTAATCTATCAACCTTAATCCCATCTCCTGAAATATGATGTCCTAAAACAATCCCTTCAGTAAACATCATAAAGCATTTTTCATGGCTTAATGAAAGGTTTGTTTCTTTACATCTTATAAGAAAATTTTCCAAATTTTCTAATGCCTCTTCAAATGAATTACCATAAATTGTAAAATCATCCATATAAACCTCTACACAATCATGGATTAGATCAGAAAAAATTCCTAGTACTGCTCTTTGGAATGTTGCTGGTGCATTACATAACCCAAAAGGAAGCACTCGGTAGGCAAAAGTTCCCCATGGACAAGTAAATGTGGTCTTATCTTGATCTTCGGGTGCTACCTGAATTTGATTATAGCCACTAAAACCATCCAAAAATGAAAAGTACTTTTTACCTGCTAATGTATCTAATACCTGATCAATAAAAGGCAAAGGAAGGTGATCCTTCAAAGTTGCTTTGTTCAATTCCCTGTAATCAATGCATACTCTCCATTTACCATTCTTTTTAGGTACTATAACCAAAGGAGAAACCCATCGGCTATTTGAAATTGGATAAATGAAGTTTACATTGAGTAGTTTTTGGAGCTCTTCTTTCACTATCTCCCTAAGATTTGGATTCATCCTTCTTTGAGGGTGTCTGATTGGTCTACTGTTTTCCTCAATATAGATATGATGGATGCAAGTCTTAGGATCAATACCTTTCATGTCAGTATACTCCCATGCAAATGCAGTAGAATGTTTTTGCAAGATTTTGATTAGTTATTTTTGTTGTGACTTTTCCAAATGTTTGTTGATATTCAATGTTTTTCCTGGAAAAATCTCAATGGTAGAACTACCAAACTCTTCCATAGAGTAAAGAGACATTTGTCTTGATGATAAATATTCTATGTCAGATTCCAATTGGAATTGTGTGGGGTCATATTCTGAAGATATCTCAAAATTTTCTAATGTGTTCAAAATTTGACTATCCTCACTAATTTCCGAAATGGTAAAGACAGGTTGTATAATTTCCTCATCATCGACCCATTCATTTTCTCCTACTTCTGTAATTTCTTTTGCTAGAGGATACAAATTGAATTTCTTTGTCGAATTACCATTAGAAATGTACATATCCCCAGATCTACAACTAATAAAAGCATCAGCTATGGCTAGCCAAGGTCTGCCTAAGATAAGTGGGTGTCCTCCTAGATTACTCTTGGGAGTCAAAATCATAAAATCTACCGGATATTCCCAAGAATCTAAGGAGACCGAAATATCTTCTAATACACCATCTGGTTTAATAATTGATCGATCTGCAAGTTGCAGTAAAGTAGGTGTAAAAAGAAGGTTAGGAAGTTTTAGCTGGTCCATAGTTTGTCTACTCATAATGTTGATAGCAGCCCCTAAGTCAATCAATGTGTTTAGAATTTCTATCCCATTTATATGTGTCTTGACAATTGGACTTCCTGGATCTACATACTTCTGCATGGTAATTTTTCCCATCATAATATCTGCAATCTTTCCTACCAAGTGGATTCTTCTTGTGTCTTTTAGTTTCCTTCCTGGTCTTTTGAAACTCAACTCCTTTATTGTTTTTGCTAGAATAGGAATCTCTCGAATGGCTTGTAGCAAGGGAATATTGATACAAAAATTCTTCAATTCATCTAGAAAATCATAGTTAGGCAACAAGATTTGTTTTTCCACCCCCTTGTCAATTTGTAGTCTTTTAGGAAAAGGAGGTGTAGATGAAGATGCAGGTTGCTCAACTATAGGAGTTGTGGGTGTTAACTTTTCTTTTTCTTTTTGAATATTTGAGTTTTGAAGAGATGCTTCCTCAGAACCCTCATTGACTTTAAGAGAGTCCTCCTCAGAGGTATCTTGCTCTTGAATATCTATAGAAGGTTTTTCTAAAACTCTACCGGATCTGAGTTGTACATCGTTGAGAGGAACAATCATATAGGTAGGAAATTGTTGTCCTTCTACCATGTAAGTATTCTGAGGATTCTTATTGTTAGGATTTGGCAATGGCTGAGCTGGAAGTTGATTTGTCTTTTTTTGGTATGGGAGCATGAGTTGAGGATTTGGATTTTGTTGAAAAGGTTGTTGTTGTGGAAATGGCAATGAAAGTTGTGTATTTGGGTTTGGAAGTTGTGGAGCTTGTTGATTTTGAAAAGATGGAGGATATTGATAAAATTGAGAAAATCTCCCATAAGGATTTTGCATCCCTTGTACCCATGGATGATATGGATTTTGATGTTGGGGCCAAGGTTGTTGCCAAGGATTCCAATTTGGTGGGGTTTGAAGATTCATAGGGTTGTTAAACCCTTGAGTTTGTTGTCCCTGCCAAGGTCTTCTTGCAACAAAACAGAGAGATTCTACTGAATTTGGGTCTTCTTGAAAAACAGCTTTGAGTCCAGGAATTGGAGGACAATCCTTGGTCTCATGATTCTCTGAGCAAATCATACATGTTTCTACAACTTTTGCATCCAGGGGACATTCCCTTAAAGCATGTTTCTTCCTACATTTCGGACAAAAGATGGCTAAAGCATCTGTTTCTGCTTTCTGCTTGTTTTGAATTTTAAGGGTGTCTAGTTGTTCACTAAGGCTCCCTAAGATATCAGTTTTGAACTCATCAAGCATATTACCAATATCTGCCCTACTTACTGATCCAGTTGCAGATTTGTTAGCCCTAATAAGAGAAGGATCCCTAGGCCCTTTTCCTGTTTTAGATTTTCCTCTTGAGAGATGGACACATAGTTCTGTTATGTCACGAAGTGGAAGTTGAGAAATGTCTGCTTTCCCCATCATGTTTAAAATATCTATCCATTCATCTCTAATGGCTTTTAATATGAGGGCTTTCAAGGTTTCATCATCTAAGTTGCTCATCTTTGCTCTTTTCAAGTTGTATTGAAATCTTTCAAGTAAGTCTTCAAAATTTTCATCTTCTTTTTGCATCATTTTGAATACCTCATCCTTGTGATTGGTGGGCATACAATAGTCCAAGTATCTATCCAAAAATGTTTGTTTCATATCATCCCAAGTCCTAATAGATTGAGTGGCTAATCCCATGAACCATTTCAAAGCAGCTCCCTTCAATGTTGAAGGAAACAGTTTGAGTTTTTGAGAGTCTTCCATATAGTCATAATTTCGGCACACAACTTCAAACTCAAACAGAAATGTTTCAGGATCCTCACTTCGCAATCCATAAAAGTTAGGAAGGATAGATGGTGAGATATTTTTCATCGTTGTATGAGTTTCCTCATCAACTATAGGGAATCCAAAAAAGTTTTCTCCTTCCCTATTTCTTCCATTATTTCCTTCACCATTGTTGTCTCCATTTTTTCCTCCTCCTCTATCTCTACCTCTACCTCAAAATCCATCTATTATTTCCTCTGCCATGATAGTTTCTTTAGATTCCTTAAAGTCCTCTAGTTCTTCTATCAAGGGAGGATGAGAGGGAGTCTCTTCCTTTTCTAAATGAGATTTAGTAGGTGGTATAGGAGAATCCTCTAATTTAGCTGCTCCTTGAATTCCAAAAACCTTAAGGCTAGGGGTAGATGGTGGTGATTCTTGTCTATGCCGTGAAGAAGATGGAGTTGTGAAAATCGAACTCTTGGCTTTAGCTATAAACCTTCCCCTAGAATCTCTTGCTCTATGCATGTTTTTTTTTTTTTTAAAGTAGGGATAATAATTCTCTTTCTGATCTTCCAGGTCACACTAGGTGCAAGAAGAGAGCATACTTAAGAAATTACTAAACCAATAATTCTCTTTTCTGATCCTCCAGATCACACTAGGTGCAAGAGGAGAGCATACTTCAAGAAATTATCAAGTTTTCCCTTCTTTTATTATTTTGTTTTTTTTTTAAGAAATTGGCTACCTAGTTACACTTCCCCGGCAGCGGCGCCAAAACGTTTGGTCAATTTAGTGTGTCCTAAATTTCTACATTAATTTATCAATCCGGGATTCGTAAGCTGATGAAGTGTGGTGCACTATATGTGCAAGATAACCTATTTCTTATCTTTTTGTCGTTTTTGGTTTTCTAATGTGTGATGGAAATTCTAAAATAAAAACAAGTATGGTTATGATTTTTCAAGGCAATGATATCCTTTATAATGATTTACCAACTTCAAACTTTAAAAAGGAATTTGAAACATACAATGACAAAACTTGAAAGGAAATGAAAATGTGCTACTAGCCTAATAAATCAAACAGTGAACTATTGAGCATGAAAATCAAACTATCCTTGCTGTTGTCTAAACATAAAAGAAACTATGCTCAAAGAAATCCAAAAGTTGCAACAAAGTAAATCTAAATCAAATTACATCAACTTATCTTTTGATCCCTCACCATTAGTCCAACTATGGTTTTCGGAGGTAACCATAAACAACTTGAGCAATCTGATATCTAATTTGCAGAAAAAGAAACTAATATCAAACTACACACTCATACTTCAATCCCTCACCATCAGTCCAGCTGTGGCTTTCGGAGGTAACTGAAAATGACATGAGCAATTTAATATATCTAACTTGCGGAAAGTAAACTAATATCAAACTACACACTCATACTTCAATCCCTCACCATCAGTCCAGCTGTGGCTTTCGGAGGTAACTGAAAATGACATGAGCAATTTAATATATCTAACTTGCAGGAAGTAAACTAATATCAAACTACACACTCATACTTCAATCCCTCACCATCAGTCCAGCTGTGGCTTTCGGAGGTAACTGAAAATGACATGAGCAATTTAATATATCTAAATCTAACTACTGAAACAAATGTGCAAGACTGAAATAAACAAAGCAGTACTGGAATTAAACAAAAACTAAGAAAAATAAATTAGCAGTAGAACAATATTGATTCCATGTCATTAGTCAAAAGATATGCAAATGCCCGGGCTGCCTATTTGTAATCTGAAACAAGAACACTGATCAGTTAACAATAACATAAAACATGAAAGACAGAAGTAAAATGTAAAGCATGAAAGATTATGAACAGAAATGAAGCATAAATACCATGAAAGATACAATGTATAAACACGTGAATGAATTATGGTACAATGAACTTAAATAAATAAACAAGAAACTATACAATAATGCACAAAACCTCAGCGTGTGCAGGGGCCCTCTGCACCAGCCTTGGCAACAGCCTTCAAGTACGAATTACGCTTGGAAACATAGTCTTCTTATATATTAAAATGCAGTCATAACAGAGAGGTGATATTACGGCACAGTGGCAACGTAATTACATTACAGATCTATCTGGAGGCTAATGGAGACTAATCTAATATGCATATGCAAACACATTATTTATAACAAAGGAAATATAACTAATTCCCTAAAGTTTGTGCTGATGGAGACACGTAAATCATCACGTCCAGGGATCCAGCATCATGGCCGCAGTGAGGAGTAAATCTATGAGGAGTGGATGTTGGATTCGACTTATGGAGCCGTGTACAGGTGTTGATGTGTCTCCCGTAAGTTAGAAACGGTCATGCAAATCCTCACGTGATGAGAAACAGAGTCCTGTCACCGTGGGACTCTACGGTTGACTTCCACTTGGCCACCTTTGACCGCAACCTCCTTAAGTGAATTTGCTCGAGCCAATAGGACACGATCCATGTCCACATCATTTCTGACTTGCCCATGCGGCTCGTTTTACCTGAAGACACCTGCAAAATAGACTTTCACAAAATGGCTGTGGAAAGTTGCAGCAGCTGCGGAAAGTGGCAAGATTCCGCAGCTAAATGAGCAAAAATCTAAATCAAACAGCAGACACAAAATATAGTTAAAAACCATTTTAGATTCTCTTTTGCAATTAATATACAATGATATTGACAACTTGGAAGGTTCAGGTGAATGAAAAAGGTCTAGGAAGATGTATAAGAAAGATGCAGATTTGAGACTCAACAGCAGCTAACACACTCCAAGATGCAAAAGATCAGGTCATCTCTACTTTAGGAATTCAAATACCAACCCCATAAGAAAGAAAATTTTCAGGAGCACGAGATGACAAAGGAGAGGAACCAAAAAAGGAAGCAACAAGCAAGAGGACTAGGGAAGATAAAAATACATGGATATTGATTCCTCCACTAAAGAATTCAAAATGAAATACAGGAAGAGGGCCAGAGTCTGCATGGACATTGACCAGGGTAGTGAGAAAGATCGGTAGACAATTATCACAACCATAGATTCACCAAACTCATCTCCAGCAGGTGGCCAAAAAAATTTCTCAACATCCTCTGCCACTCTGCCTTTCCAACAACAGAATGTGCAGGCTCCAACATCTACTACTGCTATAGGGAAACAGGGGGGATGAAATATATGAAACATTTAAATAAATCAAAAGAAGGAATGAGGTTCTAAAGACCAACACATATAATCAGTTTTGGAAACAAACAAGAAAATCGCAAAGAAAGCTTCTGTCATCTTTTGACTCTAGAAAGGGGAAAATGAAGATGGCCTTCTTAGAAGCATAAATCCCTCAGCCAAAAAATACAACATACTACAAGGATACCTCTTTTGAGTTTGATATAAAGAGAATTCATCTAATAGACCAAATGGAAATGTATAAGAATATAGGAGAAATGATCTCTTCCACACTAAATAATACATCCATGAGTCTCTCAAAATTGTAGGTGACATTATCCAACACACAGTCACAGTTGAAGATGGAAAATATTTCCTCTATGGCCAAAGACTCAAGGTTTAAATCCCTGGAGGATTTAGTGGTGAAAATTGGGTACAATACATGAAATTTAGTAGTGGTAGAAGCACTTGTGAAGAAGAATAATGCAGACATAACTTCTTTGAAGAGACAACTAAAGATGCCAGTGATAGAAGATCCTATGGAAAAGGAGATAGAAGAAAATGAAACACAGAAAGAAGAAATGTTGCAATTGATCATCGAAAAAGAATAGAAACTTAACAAAATGAAGAATGATATAGAGAAAATGGTAAAAGAAAGACAAAAATCAGTAAGAGATGCAGTGAAGGAAGCAGAAAAAGAATCAACTAAGGCCATGATTCCACTACAGGGAGTCCCTCTTGCAGTGATTCGAGCATCTACAACAACAACATGTACACTAGGTAAAGGCACTAAGCAGTTAGCTAAAGCTATGGAGAACATTTCCTTATAGAAAAAAGAAATTAAAAAGTTGCAATATCAAGTAATTGACCTACAAGATCAGATTAAAAGGAAATATTCAACACATACCACAGAGTTGTAGATCAACAAAAAGTTAATGAAGTTTTGCAGAAGTCCCTTCCGGAGTCCTCAATTGGAAGCATGGTAGGAAGAGTTAAAAAAATTATTTGGTTGGATATAATTGAATCTATGAATGATATATGGCCATCAATTCAAATAATTCTTGAACAGATGGATTTAATTGATTCAGTGAAAGTTTCCATTGAAAAAGAAAATGATGAACTTGGGGATAATCCCCAAATGCCAAAAATATCATCAAATTCATGAATTATAAAAGAAGTCATGAATTGGAACAACTGCAAGTATCAAACAGAACAACCACCATACTTGAGGTAAAAAAGGTGTTGAACAAGAAGAGTCTAGTTACATAGCTAGAAGAAAGATGTCATCATATGGGGATTGGACTAAGTATATTTTTCAATAGGTATGAGCCACTGAGCAAAAAGGGATTGCCTTCCTTATTTGTTATCAATGAGAAGCTAATGCCTAGGACAAATTATGTCAAAAATATCATAGATATTTTAGAGGATACACCCAAGCATACCAATATGAAGAACACAATGACATGGAAATAATTTTATGAAGTTATTAGCAATGATGTCTTCATACAGCATGAAATTAGGCACATCTTTCAGTTGAGGCCAAAATTTATGAAGTACATTGAGACTGATGAAGTCTACAAAAAATTGAATAGAACTAAGATTCTGACTCAAAGGAATGGGAGAATTTATGTGGACTCTAGGGGGGACGACAATTCAACATTATGACAAAACAGGCAGCTCAACGAATTATCTACATTAGTAGATCCATTGTATCAGAACAACTTAGTAGTATCAAATTTTCCAGCATAGAACACCACTAGAACACTAAATAATGACTTTATAATGACTTTATACATATGTTAAAAAAATTTGTTACAACATGTCCATGCATGAGATGCACATGTCAAATTTTAGTTATTTTGTAATAAATGAATAGGTTACCTCTTTTGATATGACAATCAGTTGCAAATAGTTTAAATATAGCATTTTATTTAGTATTATGTGTTGGACCCTAGATTGTAAGTGCTTTTCATTGGAGTATTTGTAATTTTCAAGCTGGAGCATAAATAAAAAGACAAACTTGCAAGATTCATGTGTTGTGTTATTTTGGTGATGTTTTTCCTTATTCATGTTTAATGTTTTCCAACTATAATATTTTGATGTGCATCATTTAAAATTCTAGTTGTAAAATAGGAAAGTTAGATTAAGATTTATTGTTCAAAGTACCTTAATTTTGACTGTCTTTACAATTTAAATGTTTTCTTATGATGTATGATTTAAGAATTCTTAATTTCTCTTAATTCATTACTGAAAACATTTTCTCCATTTCATATTTTCACTTAGTTATAAAACACCAGTATTCACAGCTATCTTGCCTTTCATTTGTTTTCTAAATTGATGCATACATGCAGCCTATGTTGACTACATAGCCCAATGGAAACTGTTTAAAGAAATCCCTTAAATCCAACCACAAAAAATCAAACAAAAACAACTCTCACATTTAATTCAACTAACCTAATATAAGAAATCTTAAAACAAATTTAAATCTTATAGAGAGATCCCTCTCTGAGTCTAAGAGAGCTAGATCCTAGAATTCAAGTGTTTTTGATGTTTTTCTTTATAATTTAGTCTTGTCAATCTTAAGTTATAAAGAGATAATAGTTGGGAGGAGATTTCAATGGATTTTATCACAAGTTTACGGAAGTCCAAAGGAAATAATGTCATCATGGTGGTAGCTGACTGGCTTACCAAGTATGCACACTTTTATGCATTATCCAGCCATTTAAATCCAATAAATTTTCTACTAAATTTATGGAAACAATTCAAAAGCTACATGGAAACCCAAAGATCATTATAACCGACAAAGATCCCATTTTTACAGGAAATTTTTAGATGGAATTATTTTCTTTTTTGGGTACTCAATTAGCTCATGGCTCATCATATCATCCTCAATCTAATGGGAAAATTGATATAGTGAACAAATGTTTGGAAGGATATCTTTGTTGCTTTCTATTTGATAAACAGACACAATAAGTCAAGTGGTTACCTCTAGCTAAATGTTTGTATAACACTCCCTTCCATATCGCAGTAAAAATGACCACATTTATGGCACTTTATGGATATCATCCACCATCCATCACATCATATTTATGAGAAAATTCCAAGGTTAAAGAAGTGGAATATCACATCGAGCATCAAAAAAATCTCTCCAACTCTTAAAGGATAACCTCACTTTGGCTCAGAATCAAATGAAACAACAGGTAGATCAACATCGCAGTAAAAGAAGTTTGTAGGTAGGCGACTGTATATTTTTATGGCTAAAATCATACAAACAAATGTCCCTCAAGAAATTTAATAGGGATAATAAAGTATCACGAATATATTATGGTCCTTACAAGGTGTTGCAAAATATTGGTACTATAGCATTCAAATTGGAGCTTCTTGCATCTTCCTGATTGCACCCAGTTTTCCATGTTTCATGCTTAAATAAGGTTATGGGTGACAATCTCCCAGTTCAAACAATATTTACAGAACTTGACGAAGAAGGAAAAATCATATTGGAACTTGAACCTGTCATAGAAACAAGAACTCGATAGCTATGAAATCGATCAATTTCAGAGTATCTCATCAAGTGGAAGAACTTACCCGCTAAAAATTCAACATGGGAGGATGAAAATTTTATACAGTAGCATCCAGAACTACTCAAGCATTGAGGAAAAAAAAATTTGAAGGAGAGGAGCATGTTAGGTTGCTATAATAATAGTGTACCACATTATTTTTATTGTTAGTATAGCCCCCTTATTGTTATTGGTATGCCCATGTATTCCCCATACTGTTATTATTTTTCCCCATAGAAGCCCGCTATTGTTATTGTTGTTCCCTTACATTATTATTGTTTTGTTGGCTAGGATTATATTGTGACCCATTGGACTCCTATATATAGAAAGGAGGTTTTTTCATTTGTATCATCCAAGAATTGTTTATTTATGTAATGTAAAGGAGGTTTCCCCCTCGAAGAGGCTGATTTCTTAGTCGTTGATATCTCTTTCCTTCTATTTTATGAGTTAACTTCATTGCAGGTTGGATGTGATGGGGGAGTCTGGTATTGATACATCAAGGACAATATACCTTTTCATTTAATGTCCCAACTCCACTATGTCGGAGGTATTTATTTGGAAAATGTTGGTGGCTAAGGAATTTTTTGTTAGGGGAGCACATGGTCACTTCTCAAGTGGGATAATTGCAGACCCTAACCATACCACATCTAGGCATCCTGTTGGAATTCATGGTGTAGGATGGTCTCCCACTCTAGTTAATTTTTCTCTCATACTCTCATTACAAAAAAAAAAAAAAAAATTAAGGTTTTTGAGGTGGTTTAGGATCTCATATTCGACAGGGACATATAATGGGACAGAGTTTCTAGTTTAAAGCAACGAAATGTAGATGGAAAGTAGATTTTTTCAAATATGAATGGGAATCAAATGTGATACTGGGTAGAATTTCACTTTTGTCCTTGTCATTAATAGTAAACCTCATTTAAATTTGTTGTTAAACAAGGGGAATTGTTTCCATTTCCTCCATTCGAACGATGCTGATAAAATATTGGGGACTCATTGGGTTCTTGGTTAGATTTTCTTATCCCTACCATATTGGGATGTTGGTTTCAATCCTATGATGGAGGTTTCAGAGAATAAATTAATATGGGTTAAGTTCTTGGAGATTCCCTTGGAGCTTTGGACTAGGCCAGCAGCAATTGTTGGGTGCAAGTTTTGTACTTATTTTCTACATTTGTTTCCCCCATTTATACCTTGTGAATACAATCATTGGGACTACCTTTGCCTCTTTTTCTGTTTTTCTATCTTAAACAGTGTTTTTTCACCTTATTTTCATTATATTTCCATTTCATCAATTATTATGATTTATCGTGTCTTTTTTGTGATTAACTATGGATGAATGTTTGGAGAATTTCTCTATTCTTTTGTTGTTCTTACAGATGTTATTTTTAGCACAAAATATCTAGAGCATGTGGCGTAAAGGAGCAGTTGAAGGTGTGTTGTTACAGTGAGTTGTTACACCATGATGTTGTTACATTATGGTGTTGTTACAGACCCACTAACTCTTGTTACAGTTGTACTACTGACTAGATATCATCAACTTCTAGATGTCGACCTGTCCTCTATTGTTGTTACGCTACATCTATGATTTTTCACAACAGCTATAGGAGTCATTATGTATTTTATTTTAGGACGACAAATTTTAGGCAGTTTTGATTGTAATCTATATTCTTCCAGTCATAATTTTTGTTAAGTGGTTGTAACTATATCTATCTTATTTTGATCAGCATGAGAATCATAAGATTTGTTGAGCCCTAAAGATGTCCTTTCCTTTCACCAAATTTCACTTCATTCCAATTGTCCTTTATCAGCTATAGGCTTAAAAGATCAATAGGAATGATTAAAATCACTTTAAGAATGCATGCAATGACTGACTTATTATACTTTTGTCGTTTTGTTGTCATAGTGATTTTTTATCAGACTTAGCTACAAAATGCAGCCATTTTGTAGCTAGTCGCATATTCCGTAGCCATATTTATGTTCACACAGGTTACAGGTGTTACTTGAGGGAAAAGTGCATATGGTTAAATTCTAGAACTCTCCTACATCATTCCTTGTCCTCTACGAAGGTTGAGCAAAAATATGCAAGTGGTTACGCACGTGGAGAAAACCAAAACTAAGAAGTAGACTTCTACAAGGATAAGGACTCTGTAGGTGTCTTCAACAAAATACGAGTCCTCAATAGGTGTTATGGTTCGATTTTGATTGTAAAATACACCTATGCCTATTTCTACTCAATGAAAGTTATGTATTTGCTTATAATAATAACTCGGTGAATCGAGAAACAGTTAGTTAGTTGATGTTTTGTTGTTAATTCTCAAAGACTATGATACTCTGTTTTTGAGCGTTTTTCCTTTAATGAAAGAAGTAAAAATTTGATGCATGATCTGAAACAACTTTGAGGAGTTAAGGATTCATGTGCCAATCTGATGGTAGAGGGCCCCTACTATCCGAAAGGCTTTGTGCATATTTTCTAGATAAGTGACCTTTAGCTCTGTTTTGTTCTTAACTTAGGCAGTTTTCTGAGTTTATCCTCTTTCATAATGCTTATGTCATTTAATTATATTGAATATTACAGTCAATATTGTTCTCATGAGCTGTTCCAATATATCACTAATGCGTGAATGAGATATAGCTGTAGTACTCTTGAGTTAATTGCACTTTAGTTCAGTTCTATTCATTGCATTTCAGTTTTATTAGTTAATTGCATTCTAGTCCTGCTAATTAGACTTTAAAAACCCTCATTATTTTATAAGATTCTCTTGTTCTTAACTTCTTCTAACACATCATTATCATATGAACAAGAATTAGTTATATCATTTTGAGCTCTTGACTATTCTGCAATTTCTCATAATTTTACAAACAACCTTTTTCCAAAGTTATTCCAAGAAATTTATAACCCTTGAATGAGGCTTAATAGTAACATTTTGAGTTGGATAATGAGTTCATTCTAGTGTCATAAGTTATTTTAGCATAGGGTTCCTTACTATGTTGCAGATAATCTTTTCTCAAAATGTTCCAACAAATTTCTAACAATGGATGAGATTTTCTCTGTGATATTTTAAGTTGTTGTTTACTAAAGAGAACCTCATTACATCAAACTTATCCTTTTCTCAAGTTGTTCCAACATAACTCTAATGAAATGAATTGGATTGATTTTAATGTTATGAGTTACTTTTCTTATCAGTTTTACAATCTGTGGATTAGCATTTTCTGTTCTTAGGTGCCATTCATAGTTTAGAGTAGATTTTGTTTTGTTTTAGTGTGATCAGTAACTTCTCTTTGCCAACAATTTAGTTCTTTTCCTCTTAGCATAAAAACACAGAACCAAAAACACTAGAAAAACATTAAACACAACGAAGTAGGAAGAAGATACCTAGGCACATATAGTGCACTTCACTTCAACAGTTTACTAGCCCTAGTTGACAATTTATGACATCAATTTAGAAACACTAAGTTGAGTAGACAAGATTCTCATGACTAATCCTTCCCTTGTTTTTTATGAACATGTAACCACTATATAATTCTCGACCCTTGAGGTCAAAAGGTTAGCAGAGAACAATATTACTTTGGCTCTGTAATTTTGGTCACATAAATACAAAGTTATCACGGTGTTGTTGTTACATGCATTATCTAGTTTAGTTTCCGTTTAAGTTTCTTTCTCTTCCTTCACCCTACTAGGGAGGAAGGGTCCTCCTCTTTAGTATGGACTATAGTGGTTAAGGTATATGTACATATTTATTATTTACTTTAGGTATCAGTGGAAGTGTTGTTGTTGTTGTTCTAGTTGTGAGTACATCTACTTCAATTTCAATATTATTATGTTGTTACATAGATGTGATTAGAAATACCATCTAGGTAATTATTGTGTGGCATGCTAGGTACAGTTAATTTAGGGTTGATTACATTCATGTAGATCATTTTTTTTTCCTCCATGACTGGTTTTTTCCAACATTTAATTCAGCAACGATTTATCATTATTTTGATTTACTTTTGGTTTGATGTATCGGCACAAACAATGAAACTGTCATTGAAATAAAATACGTCCCTGGATTAATAATTTATGTGTATTGTCTTAGTCATTTAACAATGATTAATACAGTCCAACATTTTGGCGTCATTGTCGGGGATGGCAATGACGCTTCAATCAACCAAAATTGTTTGTTTGATGATAGAGTGCTCCTAGTTTGCAACTACTGGGCGGTAAGATGAGAGGTAAGAATCTGTGCATCGCTCTAACATACTTGGGTGGGATCACCATTTCTACACTAGGGCACTTAGTGGTGCAAGTTTGGGGTGTTTTTCTTTAGTGTGTCTTCAAATACACAATTGTTGGGTGGTAACACGAGAAGTAAGAACATGTGCATCGCTCTAACATACATGGGTGATGTTAGTGATCAGTGGTTTTTGCCTTCATAGATGACTAAATGATTTCCCTATATTTCTAGAAACAAATTTCATGAACATTGTGATTTCTAGAAATCTCACTACCTTAATCCTCGTAAATTGGCCCTTTAGATAAATCAAGTAAATTGGCCCTTTAGATAAATCAATTAAATTGGATTTTGGATGTTCAATACATCAGTCTATCAAAAACTCTATTTTACACCTAAATATCCCAAGGTCTAAGTTTTTAGTCAAAAGCCAAGTCTGAGGAACCTTCCACTAGGTCACCTAGGGTTTCACGGGTCATAGGGTGGATTTGGTATCCTAAAAATCTCTGTTTTATTTGTATAAAGAGACTTCTTTCAAAGAAGAAGAGGGACAAGTAACTTTTTCCAAAACTGATCAAAGGGTCGTTCAAGAAATTTCTCCTTGGCCTAGAGCACAAATTCTGCAAGGGACAACTGCCCTTGTTCACATTTCTGCAAAAATGATAAGGGTTTCCATTAGCATAAGAAGAGGTAAGGTAACAAGGGGAAATGATTACAAGAAGACCATCCATAGCAAAGAGAAGGGCAGTGGGCCTGTGTTTAAATAAAATCAGGGTTTTGTGACTAATTAACAAAACTATGTTGCCAAAGTAGGAAGCTAGTACAAGGAATACTAGGACAGAAGTCACCTCAACTCCATCAAGTGCACATTGAAGATTTTTTAGAAATAAAAAATGAGTTTTGAAAGGTTATAGAGAACTTAGAAGAAAACATTGTTTACTCGTCTCTAAACAGCCCTAAAACCTAAGAATTTGGGAAGATGGATCAAAAAGGTCAAGTGAAGATGATAAGTCCTCCTTCATAAAAAATCATATGGCATTCAAAGGACATCCAAGGTACCCTGTAGGGTTTGTCAAAGCAACATTGCTTCACTTCAACAAAGGAAGAAAGTGGTAAAGAGCATCAGTATAAGAGGCTTATTTTCCAAATGCAATTAGAGGATCTTCAAAATGATCAAAATAAAGGCAAGCATGAGGTAAAATGCCCAATGAGGAAATCATGTTAAGCATAGGTTCATTGTTGAAGAAAAGAGATGTCAAACTCCAAAAATGAGACAATGAAAAAGGCAAATGTTTTGTAGGCACCTGCAAAAATAGAAGTAGCCAAGGGGAGACACAAAATGGTTTAAATTGAAAACTTTTCCCACGAGAGATATGTCACTGACAAAATGGTCAAAGGAACAAACATGTAATTGGTCTAAAAACAAAACAGAGAAGCCTCCAACAATTATTTCCTTATCAAAAGTAAGTTTTGCAAAAGATAGTTAGCCATGACTGACACTTCTGCAGGACTGTCAAAGATGGCTACCTACAGGAAGATCGATAAGATCAAACAAACCTGATGTATCTCATAATGATGGCAGATATAAATACTAAAGGAGCTATTGATACCTATTGCTAGGGTTTTTCACGCCAATGGAAACATCAAGATGCTCCAACAAAGGTAAAAAACCTTTTTTCTCAGAGTTCTGCCACCTACAGGACAAAAAGACCAAAAAGTCAGTGAAAAAGAAAGAGAAGAAACAAACATTAGAAAAGTGGGCTTAATCATGAATTTTTTTTTCAAAAAGAGATATAAAGGTGCTTTTTTGTTCCACTTCAAATTAATTTCAACCCTTGGAAGAGAAAAAAAATGCTTAAGAAAGAAAAAAAAAGGGTTTTCTAGTCATTTTTGGTCATGTTTCCGAGCACTGCACAAATTGAAGGCACTATGCAAATAGGAGGTTGCGCTACACAAACAGGATTTTAAATTGTTTTAATTTACAGGGCGTTATGCAAATAACCCCGGCACTACACAAACACAAGCCCGATTCACCTAGGATGCATAGGTCCGACACTTCACCCGACACTCCTACACAAAACACCTGGATGCTATGCAAACTGACCACCCAACTCACCCAAAGGACGTGCAGAAGCTACATATCTCGACCGTTGCTACGAAAATTGACCACCCGACTCACCCAGAAGGTGTGTAGAAGCTGCCTATTTTGTCAGCGCTACACTAACTTCAATGCAGAACCTGTCGGTGCTGTGCAAACAACCCGACCTGATAGCATGGACAGAGGTGCTATGCAACTTCCAGAAAAGTGAAAAGGTAAAAAACCCTTGCCCTAAATCAAATTTTCATTCTTTTCACTACCTTCAGGGTTTGTGAAAAGGCCCAGAATTGGTAAGTGATTCCCTCCCCTTGTCTCCAATAATGTTTTCAAATTTATTTTGGTCTCTATGGCTTTGAGTGTTAAAACCATACGTATGTAAACTCTGGGCATTATATGCAAATGAACCTATGTGCTTAAATTCCCTCTTGCAATAATTTTGATATCATATAAAGGTAGGTGAGTTAGGGTGTCTTCCAACACATCTGAGAGAAGAGCTTCTTTAAGCTCTAAAGCCACTAAAACCCTAAAAACCCTAACCTCCATACCCCTTATACACCAAAGCTTGATTCCATGCTTTTTCACCTTGTTTCATCAAAACCCTAATTTGCAAACCAGTGTCTCCCATCACCATGTCAGAGGCTGAAAAAAATAGTGGTAGTGAAGGTGATCAAAGGCCTTCAAGAAAAAAGCATAAAGGAGGGAATGTGAACAGGTTGGAACCCCAAAGTATATTAGCCATCACCTCCTCTCCTAGGATATTGTCATGCTTTCACAATACAAGGTGTTTTTAGTTTTGTGATATGTTGGAGTTATCACAGCGGAAAACATTAAACAAATAACACACACAGTAGAAAACCAAACATGAAGACAGCAGATTTTAACGTGGTTCACCCAACCAATCTGGGCTACGTCCACCTAACAGGGCATCTACAATCTCATTCATCAACTGGAGAAAATACAATTGCAGAGTTTCACATCTGCTCAGCTCTTCCTCACTACACATTCCTCATCATTCTCACTTGCCTCTACGGGCTTACATTTTATAGCTGTGAATGAAAACAAACTCATAAATTCTCTCACAACAAATATAGGATGCATTAACTCCTCATTAGAAACTGATGGAGCCAATGTAGCAACAAATCCTATTGTTGTCACCTACATGAGATTTTCCTCCATATTTAATTAAAAATAAGAAATAAAAACTCAACAATATCCACCTTGACAACAATTAGCCTGATACCCTGTTTCATTATTATTTTTATCTTTTCTGCAAGCCAAGAGAAGCTAGACACCATCGTAGCTTCTCTAACAAAACTGGTTTTGTGAACATGTCTGCACAGTTTTCCTTTGTATGCACCTTTTCAAGAGAGACTCCCCTTTCAGTGATAAACTGTCTTACAAAATGGTATTTGATAGGTATGTGCTTTGATTTACTATGATAGGCGGGATTTTTAGCCAAGTGAATTGCACTTTGACTATCACAAAATAACTTGATGCTGTCCTGTAACCTACCAAACTCACCAAACAAACCTTTCAACCAAACCGCTTCTTTGCAAGCATGCGAAGCAACTATGTATTCTACTTCTGTAGTGGATAAAGCAACAATGTTCTGTAGCTTTGACATCCAGCTAATAACTCCACCTACAAGAGTAAAGACATACCCTGAATTTGACCTTCTCTTATCCAAATCACCTGCAAAATCAGAATCAACATATCCACAAGCATATTCACTGCTTCTGTTATAAGTGATACAATAATCACTTGTGCCTCTCAGATACCGAAGCACCCATTTCACTGCTGACCAGTGTTCTTTTCCTGGATTTTCCATATACCTGCTGACAACCCCAACTGCATGTGAAATATCTAGTCGAGTACAAACCATCGCATACATCAAACAACCTACTACATTGGCATATGGAATTCGAGACATATATTCCTTTTCTTCATTAGTGTTAGGACATAAACTTGAAGAAAGCTTAAAATGGGAATCAAAAGGGACTGAAACAGGCTTCACATTGTTCATACCAAACCTCAAGTGTATCTTCTCAATATACTTCTGTAGTGATAGCCACAGCTTACCATTACTCCTGTCTTTGAAAATCTCCATGGCCAAAATCTGTCTTGCTGCTCCTAGATCTTTCATATCAAACGTCCTAGCCATATGAGCCTTTAACCTGTTGATCTATGTTATGCTTTTGCTTGCTAAAAGCATATCGTCAACATACAACACTAAGATAATGAACATGCCATTACTTAAT
Organism: Pinus albicaulis; assembly: GCA_034641835.2. Lineage (NCBI taxonomy): Eukaryota > Viridiplantae > Streptophyta > Pinopsida > Pinales > Pinaceae > Pinus > Pinus albicaulis. Next base: position 1,304,611,062 of record CM076582.1, on the reverse strand, counting down.
TTCTTAAAGTAAACACAATGATCATATTCACTTCTTATATAATTTTGACTCAACATGAAAGAATCAAATTTCTTGTACCATTGTCGAGGCGACTGCTTCAGACCATACAATGATTTCTTGAGCCTGCAGACAAATTTCTTGTTGCGATTTTGAACAAACCCTTTAGGTTGTTCCATGTAAATCTCCTCATCTAAATCTCCATGTAAAAATGCAGTTTTAACATCTAGTTGTTGTAATTCTAAATCAAGTAAAGCAACTAATGCTAACACAATCCGAATTGAAACAATTTTCACAACTGGTGAAAAAATCTCATGAAAGTCAACGCCTGCTTTCTGAGAAAAACCTTTTGCGACCAGCCTCGCTTTGTACTTGTCTTCTGTATCATCAACACCCTTCTTCAATTTGTAAACCCACTTACATCCCACAGTTTTTCTGTCTTTAGGAAGTTCTACCAGATCCCATGTGGCATTCTTCGCTAACGCCTTCATCTCATCCTTCATAGCCTCTTTCCACTTACCACTGTTTGAACCTTCTATAGCTTCTTGATAGCACAAAGGTTCATCATCGTTAGCAGTTAAAGCAACTGAAGTAACATAATCATCATACCTTTTAGGAAGTCGTCTGATTCTTGTAGACCTCCTTAAAGATGTTTCTGGTACTTCCACAATTTGCTGATTATTATCTGTAGGAACTTCTTCATGATCAGCATCTGAAATACGTTCATGATCTGCATCTGAAACTTGTTCATGATATGAATCTGAAACTTGTTCACCTGGACTATCATCAGTTTTTGAACTAGTTTCAAATTGAAAGTGTTGAAGCTTAGGTTCAATATCCTGTTTCAATTTATCATCTACATCTGGATTTTCAAGTGAGGATTCATTAAATTTAACATCTCTGTTAATGATGATCTTGTGAGTAGTAGGATCCCACAACCTGTATCCCTTAGTCCCATCACCATATCCAAAAAAGATATATCTTTTTGATTTAGGATCTAACTTAGAACGCTGATGTTTCGAAACTAGAGCATATGCATCACAACCAAAAACTTTCAGTTTAGAATAATCACACGGATAACCTTTCCATACCTCTTGAGGAATTTTTCATCCTATCGCAGTTGATGGTGATCGATTTACCAAGTAACAAGCTATAGAAACCGCTTCTGTCCACAATTCCTTCTGCAAATTGGCGTTACTAAGCATACTTCTTGCTCTCTCTAAAAGAGTCATGTTCATGTGTTCAGCAACTCCATTTTGCTGAGGAGTATATACAGTGGTTTTATGTATTTCGATCACAGCATCCTTGCAATAATTATCAAATTCCTTTGAGGTAAACTCACCACCATTGTTAGTTCTTAAACATTTAATGGTTCTACCAGTGATGTTTTCAACTAATGCTCTAAACTGTTTGAAAACTGTGAATACATCAGACTTCTTCTTTAACATGTAGACCCACACTTTTCTAGAGAAATCATCAATAAAAGATACAAAATATGACGATCCTCCATATGAGGTTGTAGGAGATGGACCCCAAACATCAGAATGGATATAATAAAGGATTCCCTTACTAGTATGTTTTCCAGTTTTAAACTTCTGCTTGCTTTGTTTCCCAAACAGACAATGTTTGCAGAAATATAACTTAGAAGATTTTAAACTATGAAGTAACTTACGGTCAGATAAAATTTTTAATCCTCTTTCGCTCATATGGCCCAACCTTTGATGCCATAAACGAATAGAATTACTGTCGTTTTTAGATACTGTAGAAGCATGATCTGACTCTGTTCTTCCTTCTAACTGGAAAATATTTCCAACCTTCTTTGCTTTCATTACTAGTAAAATTCCTTTATAAAATTTCATTACTCCACCTTGACTAAAGGTTTTATATCCATTAGTGTCTAGTACTCCTAGTGAAATGAGGTTTTTTCTTAGTTCAGGTACATGTCTTACATCAGTTATAATTTTATTTGTCCCATCAAACATTTTAATCTGGACGCTTCCAATTCCCACAATATTACATGAGGCATCATTTCCCATATAAACCACTCCATCATTGATTGATTTATAAGTTTTAAACCACTCTCTATGAATGCACATGTGATTTGACGCACCAGAATCTAACAGCCAATGTTGATCATGATTAGACAAACTAACTGATAACACTTCATCACTCATACCTGAAATCGATGCCGAACCTGTATCTATTGTGTTTGCTTCTTTCTTCTCTGTCGAAGAGTCTCCTTTGGATGTTTGTTGTCTCTTCCAACAGTCCTTCTTCAAATGTCCTGATTTGCCACAAAACCAGCACTTTACCTTACTCTTCTTCCCTTTTGATTTTGAACGCGAGTTGTTGTGCTTACTGAAGCATCTTTCTTTGGAACGACCTCTGAACATCATTGCTTCTAATGTAGAGGTTTCTGAATTTGACCTCTTCCTTGTTTCTTCGGATAACAAAGCTCCAACAACATCATCAAATTCAAGGGTTTCTGATGAACTAAGACTTATAGAAGTAACAAAATGATTCCATGACTCGGGCAACGAGCATAATAAAGTAACAGCTTTATCTTCTGATTCAAATTTTACTTCTATACTTTCTAACTACACTAGGAGAGTATTAAAGGTATTCAGATGATCAGTTATCATCGTACCTTCTTTCATGCGCAAGCTGTACAACTGTCGCTTCAGAAGAATCCTATTGGTTAAGGATTTTTTCATGTACAACTTTTCAAGCTTTGACCACAAACCAGCAGCAGTTTTCTCTGACACGATGTTAAACAAAACATCATCCGCCAAACACAGTCAAATGCCGCTCAGTGATCTTTCATCCAAGTCACTCCATTCATCATCTGTCATGGTGTAAGGCTGTTTGGATTTTCCCAACAGCGCCTTCGCCACGCCTTGTTGCACAAGTAGATCATACATCTTCACCTTCCAGATCTCGAAGTTGTTTTTGCCATTGAACTTCTCGATCTCAAAACAGGCACTTTGTGTTTTTGCCATGTTTAGTAACTCGTGTCACAAAATCTCCAATTGCAACTTTTTAATAAAGAATGCCCTTTTTAATAAAAAATGCCCTTAAAAAAAAATACCCTTCACCTTTATAAAATGCCTTTCCTTCTTTAATACCATGTGCAAATGGCAATTTAATATTCAAATCAATTTCTAAATGCCCTTCACCTTATAATATCATGGCATAAAATAAACTTCTCAAATTAATAAAAAATGCCACCTTCTAAACTCCATATAATGGAATTCTAAGTGCCACCCTTCTTAACAAAATCGATTTAACTTTAAAATCACCCCTCAAATCGATTTATATAAATCGATGTTAAAAAACTTCAATGCAAATCGATTTTTTAAATACACATTGAATTATTACAATTCAATGTAAAATGATTTGAAAGAATACAAATCGATTAAATATAAACTCAAATCCTTTTTTCCATGTATCGATTTTTTTTTCCCTTAAGCATTGCAATTGATTTTCAATTTGCAAAAAATTGATTTTAAAAGAATGGCAATTGATTTGAACGGCAATTCGAATACCATTAAAACGGAGTTCACTCCATTATACTTTAATGCAAAAAAAAAAAACGATTTGTGAAAAACTTAATGCAACAGCACCTTCAAATACGCTCTGGCATTTGAATACGGCATTGTTCAATGCTGCCTTGCACGTAGTCCACCACACTGTTCAACGCTGCCAACCTTCTCCAAACTCGGCTCTTTCCACACGGACAGAAGATTTCAACACGGACAGAAGATTCTCCAAACCACCGTTCAAAAAAACCACAGCCGGTCTTCACACAGATCAATTTGACAGCTCGCAGCTTATGAACGCGGCCCTCCACAGCTATAAATAAACAGTTCCCGGCCTCTGCAATCGGCCGCCCACACTCACGCTCCAATACCAAGTGTTGGAGTTATCACAGCGGAAAACATTAAACAACTAACACACACAGCAGAAAACCAAACATAAAGATAGCATATTTTAACGTGGTTCACCCAACCAATCTGGGCTACGTCCACCTAACAGGGCATCGGAAATCTCATTCATCAACTGGAGAAAATACAATTGCAGAGTTTCACATCTACTCAGCTCTTCCTCACTACACATTCCTCATCATGCTCACTTGCCTCTACAGGCTTACATTTTATAGCTGTGAATGAAAACAAACTCATAAATTCTCTCACAACAAATATAGGATGCATTAACTCCTCATTAGAAACTGATAGAGCCAATGTAGCAACAAATCCTATTGTTGTCACCTACATGAGATTTTCCTCCAGATTTAATTAAAAATAAGAAATAAAATCTCAACATGATAAGGTCAAACAAGTGAAGAGCCATATTGAGCTTACAAGGCTCTTCATCCTCAATTTACACAACAAACATTCAAACCTTGCAGGAGTAAAGTTTTACATTTCAATAGGTGCCATATCTGAAGCCACTGGTATCCCTTCTATGGGTGAAAATTTGTTTAAAAAGGGAAAGTTAGACAAACATTTCTTTGAGCCCTTCATCAAAACAAAGTATAGAGGAGGCAACAAAATATTCTTTCCATTTTCACACCTCAAGCATAGATATGCCTCCTTGATGTTGGTTATCATGAAGTACTTCACCTGTGAGGGGAGGTACTCCAGGCTCTATACCTATCATCTCAGACTCCTCATGCATTTTACAGGAGTTAAGGCACTCAACCTACCCTACTATCTCTATAGGAGCATTATGAAGATGTTTTCTACTGTCCAGAGGAGGAATCCCACACAAAAAATGAATGGATTATTCCATCATTCCCTAATCAAGATGGTGGTCTTACATCAGTTGGAGCAGCATGATATACCTTCAGATGTTTTCATAAACCATGAAGCCTTTACAAACTCATAGTCTCTTCATCAATCAAATCGTATTTCCTCATCTGCACAAGTACCCTCACCCCAAGAAAATCCCCCTCCTTCCCCTTCTATTGATGCATAAAATGAAAAGGATGACAGTGGCAATAATGAGCACAAAAATTACAGTGAAGATGATGGAATAAGTGAGGCAGAGACAAAGACCAATGAAGAAGAGCAGGAGGGTAATGATGACAATGAAGAGGTCTGAGGGAGATGAACATGGCAGTCATGAAGACAAAAATAGGGAACATTTGGAGAAAGGTAGTGATGGTAATGATACCAATGAGTCAGTCCCAAGTATAGAAAAAGGTGGTGTTGATGAAAAAAAAGAGGACATAGAAGATAGTGAAGACCATGATGAGGATGATAGTCATAAGAAAATGAAAATGATAGTCAAGAGGAAGATGTGCATGAGCATGAAAATGAGCACAGTCATAGTGCAAACAGTGACAATATGGATGAAGATAATGAACATGAAGAAACAAAAGGTGATAAATACGATATAGAAGAAGAAGAACAGGGAAATAATGAGGCTGAAACAGATTTTGAAGAGGTGGGCAGTGACAAAGGAAATAACATTGATAGGACATTCAGTGAGGAAATAGACAACAAAAGGGATAGTTATGACTGTCATGACAGCTGTCATGACTGTCAGGACACTAATCAGTCTCTTAGTGACAATGAGAATGAAAGAAACAGTGCAAAGAATGATGAAGAAGAGGACACTAATAAGGAACAAGGTCAAAGTGAGGCAAGTGCAAAAACTGATGTTAAATTTAAAGACCAAAGTGACAATATAGAAGGCAGTGAGGAATATAACTATGATGATGATGTTTAAGGTCAAGAAAGTAGTGATCAAATGGGGCATGAGGTGACTCATGGAAGCCATAGTAAAAATGAAAAAGCTGGTAACAACACTAAGGGTCACAACCATGATGAAAATAGTTTCAAAACTACCATTACACCTCTTCAATGCACATATCAAAGGGGGTCAAGACAAGTGTTTTCTGCCTCCAAAAGGCAAGGGGCCTTGTCACCTACATCACTTCCAAGGCTTGACGAGGGAAAATAAAAAGTGGGCAAGGTGAGGAGAAGTAAGAGAGTCAAGAAAACTACTCAAGAGCCTCAATTCATTGATCTAGATAGTGAAAATGAGGACAAGGAGATGACCACCAGATTTCTACTCCTAACCAAAGATGCACAAATTAAGGAATGGGAGAGAGATTTCGAGATTGCACAACGTGTCATTAATTATTACAAGAATGAGCATAAACACTTCAAGAAGGTGAAAAGGGGCCTTTCTCTCTAGAAAAAAATGACCAAACACTATGGAAATAAACACAAGCTTTTTTATGCCAAACTGAAGGAAGCCCTCCTTGAAGTCCAAAAAATAAAGGAGGAAAAAGAGCATGAAATCCTTGGAGTTTTGGTTGAGGCTTCTCAACAGGTATCCAAAACCATTTAAGAAGGTTCTCCACCAATTTTGAGAGGATTTGGCACATTTTTGGTGTTTTGAGATTTTTAGGCTCATTTGCGCAGTGCCAGTGGCGCTACGCAAACACATGGAGCATCCCCAAGAGGAGAACTTGAAATTTTTGAATTTCTCTCAACCTGCACATCATTCTCACCAAATCTCAGAAGATTTGGAACAGGTTTGACCCCTAAAAAGGTAAAACAACCTCACTTTTTTCACCTTTCTACCACTATTTTGGGCCTAGCGCTGCGCAAATGAAAGTATAGAGATTTTTTCATTTTTTAATGGACTAAAGGAGATGGATCACAAAACCAGAATAATTTTTAGAAAATAGACTCATCACGCTTTCCAACGAGCCATCACGGAGCCAAATCCGACGTCGAGAAGGGGTCCAAAACTTAGTCACAAAAGACCCTATTTTCTGCTGAAATGGCGCTACGCAAATTGACTTTCTAAGTGTGTTTTGGACCAAAAGTCAACAAAACAAAATCATTTATTGAAAAATGGAATTTTTGAGTATTTTGATACAAATCAATCTAGAATTAGGTGCAAATAGTTATTATGGTATTTATTTCTTAGGATATTATGTGCCTTGGGCCTTGCGTGGTCTCTTGTCCATAAATGACATTTATGGATGAATTTGACATTTTCCTACCATATTTAGGGTTTTTCCCTCTCTTGCTAAGATAAATAGAGCATGAGGGCTTCATTGTAAATGTTTTATTTTGATGAACTTGGAGAGCAATACATGGTTTTATGAGCTTGGAGAAGGAATCGGTTTTGTGAAGTTGATGAATAGCTTGCTTGGATTGATGATGGAGAAGCTTGTTTACAGGATTCCTAAGCTTGGTTAATGGTGACGTGTTCTTAATTTGTTTTTGTTTTCTTGTCTTTCATTATGTTTCATCCTTCCATATGCAGTAGATCAGTAAAGAATAGGTTAATACATGCTCTTTGAAGCACCTTAGTTTTTCTGCTTTCTACTGCCTTGATGTTTTCCTCTGTTTGGTCAGCTTAAGGAATTCATGATTTCTCCTTAGGTTCACCTAAAAAATTTTTGTTTCATTTATGGATTATTATGCTAGTTTACAAGTATGATTTATGGTATGCCCTTCTTATTTGAGGCTATCCAAACTCTGTCTTGAAACCTTTCTTTGGAATATTGTCTGCTAGGTTAAGTCAAAGAGGTCTCATTTGATCTTTCCCTTTGTACATGCTTATCAACTTGTTTCAGAGTTCTTTATAGCTTGATGTATGATGTTTAGGAGTTCCCTCTTCATAGATTAAGTTATTATGTTACCTTATATGTTTTCCCAAATTCTGAAGGTAAATTTACTAAATTTAGAAGCTCTTACGCTTTCTATGTTTCACTGGAATGTTTATCTTGGATATTTATCGGATCAAGTATTGTTCATTGAGCTTAATCGTTTGCCCTACCTCATGAGTTATAGCTTTTAACTATCTGTATTTATGACCTTGTTTCTTTTCCCAAACTTGATGCCCACCCCACCTCACACATTACCTCAAGGATCCATTAACGTTGTTATATTGGCCCTGCAACACACTCTGATTCATCATTGAGCCACTCATGACTTTCATTGACTCCATAGCCCAATGATTCAAATACCTCTCAGTCCACCTATTCCACTTGACCATATTACCCAACCAAAACAATAAAAAAACCCTACACTTAACAACTAGACTAAAATAAACTACCTAAAGCAAACAAGATACATCCATTGCATCTAATAGAAAGATCCCTCTCTGTGTCCAGGAAGGCTAGGTCCTAGGCCTCCAAAGACTAGTTCCATGTTACCCTGTCATTTGGTATACCAATCTTCCAAATCATGGGACCCTAACATTTTGGCAATCATGGTGGGACCTCCTTAGTATATACTTGCTTGAATACCTCTTAAGACTCTTTAGACCCTCAATTTGACTGAGAAAATTTAGTGAATCTGCCACCTCATCGCCACCCTAACATTCTGGTGATCGCGGTGGGACCTTCTGAGTCAGTGAAAAACTAAGTATCCCTTAGGACTTAAGAAACCTTTGTCAAATCATAGAGAACTCAACTGATAGCCAAGAGTAGATTCGGTTTGTTTCAACATCTTAGAAAAATGATGATTCAGCCATAGGACACTCTTACAAAACTTAAAACTATAAAAATAAAACTCAGAAAACCTCAAAACATCCCTAGATTGGTTTTTTGTCAGCTATTGGTGGTAGACCATAAACATACATCCTTAAAAACATCAAAAATATCCACCTGGTGACTCCACTAGCCTCCAGTAGGCCTATTACTTCATTAACACTGATTGGACTTCCTAGATTTGTTTCAAACCAAACCTTAGATTTTATTAACCTAGTTACATATTGTGGGAGTTTACCAAACACTAAGAGAGGTCAGGCTTCAGAAAACAGTCCTAAAAAATTTCATCCTCTCTAATTTTTAAGTTTGAAATCTAGCTTCATATAGGATCAGTACTAGATCTCATCTGGACCCAAACCCTCCCAACATAGTTGATGACCCAGAGAATATTTTGTGGAAAACTTCTAAATCTGGAAACTTAACAACTGTTAGGACCATTCACAGAGCAAGCTCTGTACCTGAACATATTACAACCTTACAAAATCCTCAGTTTGACTTGCATCATAGAAAGAACCTTTTCAAAACCAAGTCACAAACTGATATCAACCAGATTGACCTTGAACCCATAGATTTGTAGCAGAGTTCCAGTAGAGAAGCTTCTCCTTCTACACCACCTGACTTTCAACTTCTCCATCAATTTAACTCTTCCCATACCAAATCCACTCAGAATAAATTTGTTGGTCCAAGTACTTCCACTACACCCATTCATACATCCATGTGCAAACCACTCTGCTTCATCATACTTTTCCTTTCACCAACCCTCTACTTGTAAACCCTCCATTATTTCCCATCATGGCAGCCTGGTATGCCCCCTTAGCCTTACCTCAACCCCTAGTGCCTTTGCCAAATGACTATCAATCCAAAATCCCTCATTTTACAGGGGTTGAATCCATCAGTTCCCAACAGCATGTAGATAGGATCAATGATGGTTTTGATTACATGGAAATAGAAGAAGAAACTATTAAAATGAGGATATTTGCACATAGTTTATGAGGAGAGGCCAAAAAATGGTTCAAAGCATTAACTCCTAATTCAATACATGATCTCCCTTCACCAAAATTTCATAAACAAGTGGGAGATCAAGAAAAATCCCCCCCAAATCCTGTCTGAGTATAAAAATATTAAAAGGAATGTAGAGGAAAGTGTGTAAGACTATTTCACTAGGTTTAATAGTGTGTACAATTCCCTCCCACCTCACATCAAACCCCCACGAGGTCTAGCATTAGTGAAATTCCCTGAAGGTTTTTCCTGGACACGACTTTCCAATTAAGAGAAAGAGGCCCTGAAACTTTTGAAGAAATGAAAAAGGTAGTTATTAGTGCCGAGGTCAAATTTATTGAAAAGAGAGCTAGGATTATATCAGAAAAGTGAGTGACCTACAAAGATGAATCCATTCCCTCAACCTCCTCATCTGATTCTAAAATGGATAGCCTAATGAGAACTATGGAGAGAATGATAGAAAAAATAAACTAAAATGGAAGGACACTTCCTTGGGAAAACCAAACCAATTCCAAAAATAGAAATAGAGCTCAAAACTTTAGAAGAGACATTCCTCAAATCAAACAAAGGAAAAATGACCAAAAATCAGACCTCCCTTTCAACAAAACTATGTAGATGAAGAAGGAGAAATTATAGAACCTGAAGAAAGCCATATAAACCTGATAGGTTCTAATAATGAAGATGATGTTTTTATCACCAAATAAGAACAAAGTTTCTTTTCCTCAAATTAAACTGACAAAAACTATTAAGATTCTGAAGACTACCACTTGGGATTTGAAAATGCCATAATGGAAGTACATAGGCAATATGACCTTAGGAGAAAAAAGAACCTAGATCCCCCCAAGAAAAGCCAAATAGATATTGTTGTTAGGAATACACCTGGAAACACCTCGAAAAAAAAAACAGACACAAACACTATGGCTAAGAAATCTGACCCAAACAAAGAAAAAAACAGCCAACCAAATAGTGATCAAAGTTTCCCTAGTACCTCAAATAGTGGCCCTGAAAAAAACTTGTTGCCTAAAGTCCCAAATCAGATTCATCAAACTAAACCAGTGGAAAAGGTTATGCCTGATACAGTTGATATAAATTTGTCTAAGACACAAATAACTTTCTGTTTTGAGGGAGATATTGCTAAAATTAAGATTACCATCCCTCTCACCAAACTGATTACCCAAGGCACATACAAGTCTAAAGTTATGAAAGTTTTAAACATGGGAAATGATGCTGACACTTACACTTGGATGATGACACACCTGAGCTTTTGTTTGGACCCAAGATAGAAGGAAAATATCAAGAAGGAGCCATTCCTCCTTTCTATGTCAGTTTAAACATACATGAAAAAATCTTACATAATGCCATGCCTGATTCTGGTTCCTCCCACAACCTCATGCCCAAAGTTGTGATGGAAAGATTAAGCCTAGAAATAACTAAACCTTGCAAATACTTGTACTCATTTAATTCAAGTAGAGTCAAGTGTTTGGGCTTAATCTAGGATCTTTGTGTCAATCTGGCACAAATACCTGCTAAGGGTCTTATCATGGACATAGTGGTTGTTGACATTCCTCCTAAATATGGAATGCTTTTATCCCAGTCTTGGGGAGCCAAGATTCAAGGGAACCTCCAACTTGACATGTCATATTCTACCATCCTTGTTTTCAACCAAACCAGGAGACCATACCGAGAATCACACATGAAATATATGGTCAGTAGTCACGAGAGGCCTAATAACACTCCCCTATATTCAATTCATTCATATTTAGACTCATTTATCTTGTATAATGAAAATCAAATTGATAAACAAGTAAATGAAAATGTCAAAGATCCAAGCCCACAAGTACAGTCTGAACTATCTTCCAATAAAAAAAATGTCATCCAAAACTCTAGCAATCTTGAACAACAACTTGATGGTGAACATGAAATAGGTACACTTTGGAACATGAGTTTTGATGGCTCTTGTAGAAAAATAGGTTCAGGAGCTAGTATCTAGATACATAACACAAACGAGGGCTATTCATACAAGCTAGATTTCCAGTGCACTAATAAAATTGCTGAATATGAGGCTCTCCTCCTTGGCTTGCATTTTCTCAAAGACTTCGTAGCTAAGAAAATCTCTGACTAGGGGGATTCAAAGCTAATCATTAAACAGATCAAAGTTGAGTATTCAGCAAAGAACCCAATATTGAGAGAATACGGAAATGTTAACCTAGACCTTCTCAAAACTTTTGAGAAATATCATCTCATTTTCATCCCTAGAGCCAGAAACTGCCTAGTCAATGAGCTTTCCTTTGCTTCCAGAAATTGAAAATTACCCCATGCAACTAAACAATACAATGTGAAAGTAAAAAATAGGCCCACAGTGCCAGACAACATAAGCCATTGGCAAGTGTTTGAAGGTGATGAACAAATTGATGATTTTTTACAATCTAGGAATGAATTTACCCAAGTAAGACCGAGCTTAGAACATGATGAAGATATTTTTTTTGAAAAACAAACCAATAAAACAGAATTGTCTTGTACTGCTCATATAAATTTGATTTCTCATCTTGGTAAGCCAGAAATTCTTGAAGATATAGACTAGAGAGACCTTGAAGTCTTGCAATGTAAAGATGATACCTTACCAAGGGGACTAACCCCATTAGAAGAGCTATTTGACTTTATTGATGTGGCTAAAAAACCCAGGATAGATTCTACCGAGAATGATGTAGAAAAATATAACATAGGCAACCTGAAGAAAATCAAAATGATTAAACTCTCCAAAACTTTTACCCCTTAAATAAAACAGAGATATATTTAGTTTTTTCAAGAATTTAAAGTTGTTTTTGCATGGGGATATGAGGACTTGAAATCATATGATAGAAGCATTATTCAACACAAAATTCCTCTTAAAGAAAATCAGAAACGTTTCAAACAAAAGTTAAGGAGAATAAACCCTGTCTTATTATCTTTAGTTGAGAAAGAGATCAGAAAGATGTATGACGCTGGGATCATAGTTTCCCTTCGACACTCAAAATGTGTTTCAAACCTTGTGTCAGCTACGAAGAAGACTGGGGATATTAGGCTCTGCATTGACTTTAGAAATCTGAAAAAATCCTCCTTAAAAGATAACTACCCCTTGCCTAAGATGGATCACATACATCAAAGGGTGGTTGGCTCTAAGAGGATCTCTCTACTTGATGGCTTTTCCAGCTACAACCAAGTACTAGTGTTCCCAAGTGATCAACAGAAAATTGCCTTCACTACCCCTTGGGGTACTGTTATAGCATCATTTCTCACCTTCATATGATTCATGATTGCTTTTATGGCTTTGGGCACCCATTCCTACAGACTTGGACAAATTCACTTAAAAACAGTGTAAAAATCCCCATACGCGACTATGCCCGTACTTTTCCGCGTGTATACGCGAGTCTACCTGCACTTTTCCGCATATGCCATTAAAATGATTAAAAAATATATAAAAATTCCCTATTTTCGGGCTGGGTTGATGGTTACTCAGGTAGTTCAACCACCCCAGCACGTGGCCAACTGTTTCCAACTGTTGAAACTACTTGGAGGGAGTATAAAAACCCCTCATGTGCATGGCCTAAGGGGGAGAGAGAATTTATTGATATTATACTCTGTTGGTATTCCCTATCCAAGTCTGATTCCCCGTGCCTCCTGCACTTTCCCAGTTCATTACAGGAAACCCTTGTTTCCTTGAGATTCTCATCTCCCTATATTTCATTTCTTATGCACCAGTTTGGAAGGAGTCTTAGCGAGGCAAGGGCGGGACGGATTCGGACGACGGTCTGCTCGAAGATCGTGGAAGGATTCAGGTGATCTCTCCACTCGTTACTTTTGTACATGCTATTTATAATACAGAAGTACCATCTTGTTCCCGAAATATACGTGTTAGTGTCTGCTTACATATATGAGAAAATTTTTATTTAAGCATTCATTATGATTTATCTGATGTTTTATATGAATTTCACTAACATTTAGAGTAGATATATACTGTACAACCAGTTCTTCGTGCTTGTTTCTTCTTGTCTTTCAGGTTAAGAAGGAAGGACGGTTGCTGGGGGTTTGGACCCCGCGGGATCTGCTTCAACCGTAGGACCTACGGGTAACTTCCTCGATCTGCTCTATTTAGTTTTTCATGAACATGTATGGTTGTGTGAGTCCTTCTTAAGTAGCATGCCCCTGCTCTGTGGAGGTTGTAACCCAACGAACCTCTAGGGTGATTTTCCCCAAAACAGAATTGGCGACTCCGCTGGGGATTGCATTCTTGTAATTCCCTTGTTGGGTGGTTTCAGCTGTTTGGTAGGTTTCCAACAGTTTTAACTTTCATTTGCAGTCCAGTTTACTCTTTCTCAGTCAGACTGAAGTCCTGGTTTCTTATCCAGGCTTGATCCTTTTTGTTTTTTCATTATTTACCTTTGTATACGCGCTTTTTTCTGCACACAGTCGCGTATACACGCAAGTTTGTCTAAAGGGAGTCGCGTATACGCGAGTTTCCTTTAGCACAGTCGCGTATGCACGCTTGTTGCTAAACTGTGAAGTAGCGTATACCTAGGCAGATTTTGAATTTTTGGGTTTCTTGACTTTTTGGTCCTTTCTGGCTGTGGAGACCTGTTCCTACAGTGTCTCTCTACTCTCTGGATTGTGAAGGAAGTGGTTTCTTGTCTTTTCTCTCTTTCGTTTGATTGAAAACTAGTCTTTTTGGCAAAGTGTTGTTTCTGGTGCTGGCACTTCTGGATTGAGTTCCAAGATCGCTTTCTGAGCATTCTTGGCTGTTCTGCTTTATCAGAACAGAGAGCTTCTGCTCACTGACTCGCTCCTATCTTTGTGTTGTGCTTCGCATTACGATTTTTGCTTCGTTTTTGATTGGTTTTCTTGAGTTCCATAGGCTAGGTTTTGTTGCAACTTTTGAAGAGTTTTTCTAGCTTCTTTGGAGTTTTTGTTTGCGACGAGTTTGCACTATTTGTCTAGGCTGAGTGGCTGAGTTTTCTGGTCTTCTTTTGCTCTTATTGATCTTGCTACGAGTTAGCCTTATAAGGTTTGGGAGCATTGTTGAAGTTTGTGCTTGAAGTTCAGTCTTGTTTGGTTTGGATTTTGATAGTTTTGCTTGGTCTTTTCGAGCTCTTTCTTTATAAAACTAAAAAGCTCAAAAAAAATTTGCTTTGCTTTTTGTTTTTGCATTTCAAAGGTTTAAAAAACATTTTCTCTTGTTATTTTCTTTTTTTGTTGCATTTTCATTTTCGTTTTGCCATATCTTTTGAAGCTTTTGTGAGGTTTCTTGATTCCGGTTTTTAGCTTGATTTTGAGGAGGAGTTGTCATTTGATTTCTTCTTCTTGTCTTTAAGTGTTCTTGGTGTCCTCATTTTAAGAGTTCTTGATTTCGAGAACTAGCTTTTTGGGCAACCAAAGAAGAGTTAAAACTGAAGGACTTTTTGGGAATTTCACTCTGCTTTAGGAGATTTACATCTTAGGATTTGCATGCTTGTAGTGATTTGCATTAGGTGCATTTAATCATTTAGTCAATTTCTTAGTTTTTGTGAGTGTGAGTTTGCTATTTGAAAAGAAAATACAATTTTTTAGTCTCGTAGAACCTGTATAGAGATTGCTCTTCATCGAAAGACAAAGAACTGCATTTGCATGTAGTTAAGTTTTATTAATTTCTTTTGCATCAAAACACCATAAGTTTCATCTCCATATCCTTGTAACTTAATATAACAGCCCATTAAAATAAGCGATTTAATATAAAATCAACTAGCAAGTTTTCTAAGTGTCATTCACCAACTAGTTAGGTTGTAGGGCCTTGGAATAGGTGACTAGAGAGTTAACTCTCCAAGGCCGCTCAAACAAACATAGAAGTTGATTAATTGAGCGAAATCCAACTCCGTTAGGTGGACCGGGAAAGCTCTCCTCCAGAGAGTCAAGCGCGAGGGGAAGTGAAGGTTGAGAAGAGGGATACCCCCCCTCCGATTAGCTGAATCTGACCTCAAGACCGTTCCGCCCGGCTTCTGACACGGATTGGTGCCCATATTTGCCACTCCTAGGTTCCACACAGGTGACTGCGGGGGGGAATACCCGTGGTACCTGAGGCAGACGTCGCATCACTTTCAGCAGTACTTCTGGGGGGTGCCCTTGCGAAGCTTGGGTGCTTGAGCCGGCAAAGGCTGTCGTTAGGAGGTCGGCGTAACTGTTTCTGATACCTTCGCTAGTTGTTATGGGCCCTAATCATCCCAGACTGCTTTCGGGAGGTCCTATATTTCGCTTTCCTGTATTTTGGTGTCCGGTCCTCATCACCCGGAGCGGAAATACTTGGAGGCTGTTTGCTTGACTGTATCTCAGGGATTTTTATTATAGTGAGTGCTATTTGCTCCTAGCTTGCCTAGCTTTTCACTTTTTTGAGTCTAATTTAAAAAATCTATAAAAGTGGCTGATCAAGCGCCTCGTCGTTCGAGGAGAATCCAGGGGTTATCTCCCGAGAGTCCAGAGCCTTCTTCGAGAAGGCGTAGGAGTGATTTAGCAGGTGGTTACCACCCTGTGGCGTCTGACGCAGTGGAGAGAGATCCTCCACAAAGGTCTGAAGGTTTCATAGCTGATTCTGGTGTCGGTCCCGAGAGGAGCATTCCGCTCACCTCGCGAGTTTTGTTTCCTCAGGAAGAAGATTTTCAAATCGAAGACGTACCTGAGCCTCCTGCAACAGGTCCATCTCCTCTTCCTCCTAATTATCCGTTCGTTGTTCAATACATCGGACCTGAGTCGGAGAGACTGGAATATCTTCCGTATCATTCTTATCTTTCGATGGCCACGACTGGGAACGCAGCTTCTGTTGTGAGTGCTGCAGGCATTCAGACTCCTGCTTCTGTTGAAGCAGGGGGCACTATTGCTTCATCTTCGATTTCTTCTAGTACTGCTGTGTTTGGCTCTAGTTTCACCCAGACACATGCTTCTCATTCTGGTCCCTTCTGTTCAGGGATGCCCTCTAGTGGGAATCCCTCTTTTTCCTTTTCCGCTGCTTCAGCTGGATCTACGCCCATGTCCAACATGGCTAGTGGATCAGCTTCGTTTCAAGGGTTCCCCTTCAGAACTGGACACATTCCTAGTTCGAATCCATCTTTAGGGTCCTTTCCGTTTACTTCTCAGACCCAGAGTTTCAACTCTTGGTCTGGGGGGAAAAGTTCGACTACTTTTACAGGATGGAACCTTGTATTCACTACAGCGGGGGCAGGGAATCAGTTTTATGCAGGTCATCAAGGGAATGCTTCTTTCCCTTCGTCGAGTGCTTACCAGACTTTTTCTCCTCTGTCCAATGCCTGGAACCCCTATCAGGGGCTTTCCTCTTCATTTCATACTTCAGCGGGGGGAACTGGTCTGGGCTTTGGTAACTCTGCGTTGGGAGGAGGTTCTTCTCCTTTTTCTACGAGTCCTTTCTGGCAACCTGGTGCCTCATCAAATCCAGGAAATTATTTTCAGAATGTTGGGAATCCATCCCATCAAGGATGGAATCCTCAAGCTCCGCCTCGATTACCTTTTCTGGCAACTTTAAACTTGCCAGATCTGTCGAAGTTGACTAATGATCCGATTCGGTATGGTCCGGGGTGGCCTCCGGTTCCCACCAAACTTCCTTCAGACATTCCAAAGTTTGAAGGTAAGAATGGAGAAGATCCGGATGACCACATTACCACTTTCCATTTATGGTGTTCTTCGAACTCCCTGATCGATGATTCGATTAGGTTGAGATTATTTCAACGCACCCTAACTAGAAACGCCGCCAAATGGTATATTGAGCTAACTGGGGGCAGTTTTTCTACATTTGGAGAACTGGCTGTTACACTTTTGAACCATTTTCAGTTGCTTGTCCGATATGACGCTGGGACTGAACTCCTAGCCAATTTTAAGCAGGATGAGGCAACCCACATTTCTGATTACATTCAGGAATGGAGGAGAAGGAAGAGGCTTATCAAAGCTCATATTCCTGGTGAATTCCTTTTGGAATGGTTTCTCAAATCCCTGCAGTCAGATATTTTGAAGGATGTATCCCTTTCTGGGGTATTTTCCGAGGAGCAGGCCATTTTTAGGGCCCAGCAGCTAGAACTGATCTATTCTCAGTCTGGGGTCCTCCATAAATATCTGCCCAATGCTCCTCGCTCCAAATTAGATTTATCGAAAACTAAGCCTGGTCCTCATGGCGACGGACTAGTTGGATCGATCAATAGTGGCGCAAATAGCCTGCTTTCTCAATTGCAGCAGTTGTCTTTAAAATCTGCTCCTTCTGGTCAAGCTGTGCCTGCTGAGTCATCACCTTCCCAGTCTTTGTCCATAAATGTTGTCCAAACTTCTGATCCCAAAGGAAATCAACAATCCGATGGGAAGAAGAAGGGACGAAATAACAAGAAGAAGGGCAAGAACGGGAAGGGTAATGCGAATAAAACCAACGAGCATGTTGGTGAGGGTCAAAAGGAGAAAAAGAAAGTGAAGTTTCCATGCAAGCTATGTACTGGAGACCATCTCACACACCTTTGCCCTAAAATTCAGGATGCGGAGCGCTTGTTAGCCCATCAGGGTTCTTCTAGTTCCCAGGCTGTGTTAACAAACCCTTTTCCCCAAGGGCAACAATTAGTTGTCGGCGCGAACCAAAATCCTGGGGCTTCCTCTGGGGGCACCCAGGAAGGGGAAATTCCATCGAACATTTTCATGATGAGTGCTCACGCGGATATCGCTACGAGATCCCGTGATTATGGTGGAGAAGAGTTTTCGAAAGCTAAGGAAGTTCCTGATGCTACTGAGCCGCTTCACATTACGAAGCCTACTGTCGAGTCTATGCCTCGGATGCCAAAGGAATCTTCTAAGCGATCAACGATTAATCCAAATGCGAGGGCTGCCCAGAACTACTCGATTGTAGAAGACCTGGCGCAGAGTCCTTGTGCTATGTCAGCTTTAGAGGTACTCCAGTCTTGTCCAGCTCAGCGTAGTGCTTTGCTCACTGCCATTGGGGCTATTGATCAGAAAAATTCTCTTCTGATTACTTTTGATATGACTAATTTTAAGAAGAGACTTCCTCATCACATGGCTTTTCATATTAAATCGTTGTATCGGAAGTGCAATATCTTTCGAACGATTGTTGATGAGGGTGCTTCCACATGCGTGATGTCTCTCGCATGCTGGAAGACACTTGGATCTCCCAAAGCTATTCCATCTAGCACTGTTCTTACTGCGTTCGATGATCATTCTCACAGACCCCATGGTATTGTCCCGGCTTTGCCCATCTGTGTTGGGGGAAAAACTGTCAATATAGAGGTTGAGGTAGTAGATGCAAGCTTGGACTACAACCTTCTGTTGGGGAGAAATTGGATTTATGAGATGGATGCCATTGCATCCTCATTATTTCGAATTGTATGTTTTCCCCACGAAGGGAGGATTGTTACAGTGGATCAACTGGACTGTCCTCAGATAGAACCGAATGCGTCTTCTGACTCATCTGTTCCAAAGTTGGATAATACTAAGGTGCCTGTTGAGAATTTAGGAGTTGGAATGTATTCTTCCTTGATGGGTACTTTTGATATTCCTCCTCCTATGGTTCATATTAATGCTATTTCATCCTACAAGGCTCCTCTTCGAAGAGAGTTCTTCAGAACTCATTATTTTTCGGACCCTTGGACCTTACCTTCCCCTACTGCCACATTATCGGAAGGTCAAGTGGGTGGAATGGCATTTCCGATTTCTGCAGCTGAGATTGCATATCAGTCTATTGTTGACTCTGCAGAATCCGTTCCAGCTCCTCTTTCACCGGAAGAGGTCGATGGATATGTGGCTCCGGCTTGGATGCTTAGTTCTTCTTCAGCCCAGGATTGCCTTGATACCACTCTTCCATCTGAAGAGGCCATCCTGGAAGCCATGACTAGTATAGATAGACCGTGGGATGATTTTCATCATCGGTCTTACTTCTTACCTGACTTAAGCGAAGTTGAAACAAGTTTTCCAAGTCCTCAGTCTCCTAGTCCTGTTCACCCAGTCTTGAACCCTCTGGCACCAACACAGGTTTATGCTGAAGGGAACATGGCTGTGATTTCTCCTACTATCCCGGTGAACATTTCCAGGGATCCCAATATTATCGAGAATGTCTTCGTTGGAGCTGAATTTTCCCGTGAAGAGATTCAAATTTACACCGAGCTCTTTAAAGAGTATAGGGATGTATTCGCTTGGTATTATGAGGAAATGCCTAGAATAGACCCATCTATTGTCCAGCATGAGATCAAGACATATGAAAACGCTAAGCCGGTCAGGCAAAAACTTCGTCCGGTCAATCCTAGAAAGGCAACAGCTATCAAAGCTGAAGTTGAGAAGCTGCTTAAGGTGGGATTCATTTTCCCAGTTCCTCTGACTGAATGGGTTTCAAACCCCGTTCCCGTAGATAAAAAGAAAGGAACGATTCGAGTGTGCATCGATTTCAGAGACCTAAATAAGGCGTGTCCTAAAGATAATTACCCCACACCATTTATCGATCAGATCATTGACGAGTGTGCCGGTAATGAGATTTTCTCCTTCATGGACGGTTTCTCCGGATATAATCAAATTACTATCCGTCTTGAAGATCAACATAAGACTGCTTTTATTTGTCCCTGGGGTACGTTTTCATATAAGAAGATGCCTTTTGGTCTTAAAAATGTTGGGGCTACCTTTCAGCGGGCCATGTCATATGCCTTTCACGACATCAAAAATATTATCGAGGCATACTTGGATGATTTAGCTGCTCATTCTCGAAAGAGGATGGATCATCTTGGTCACCTCCGGCAAATATTTGAAAGATGTCGTTTTTATAAGATTCGATTGAATCCGAACAAGTGCGTTTTCGCGGTTACATCCAGTCGGCTATTGGGATTCATTATGTCTAGGGAAGGGATAAGGGTAGATCCCTTCAAGGTTGAGGAAATACTTCGGTTGCCTCCCCCGTCTTCCATCCGTCAGCTTCAAAGCCTTCAAGGAAAGTCTAATTTTCTTCGGAGGTTCATCGTCAATTATGCTGAAGTCACAAAGGGATTTATGAGATTGTTGAAGAAAGGAGTTCCTTTTCTTTGGGACGACTACGCTCAATGCTCATTCGATGCTTTGAAAAAAGCATTGACCTCTGCTCCTTTATTGAGTCCACCTGATTATAGCAGGGATTTCCTTTTGTATGCGAGTAGTAACGGGAATCTACCATTGGTATGGTTACGGCGTTCGGGGAGGATGTGCTCTTGCGAGCATGTTATTTCTTTACCTTAGTCGGGTCCCCTAGGACTGAACTTCGATACATTTCCGAAAGAAAAACCTGCCTTAGCACCGATTCATGTTGTCCAAAGGCTCCGGCATTACATTATTCTTCGCAAAACTTATGTTTTGGCAGCTGCCAATCCATTTCAGTTTGTCCTCAGCAGGCGAGTGATTGGGGGCAAATACAATAGATGGATTGTGATTCTACAGGAATTTGATCTTGAGTTCATGTCTGCCAAATCCAAGAAATCATTATTTTTCGCGGAATTGATCTCCGAGTTGCCTTGTGGAGAAGAGATGATTTATGATGAGTCCTTTCCGGACGAACACTTGTTTCTTATCTCTCCACAGGATCCTTGGTACGGGGATATCATTGTGTATCTCCAGACTGCGAAGTTTCCCTCTACTTTTTCGAAAGATGAGCGTCGTAAACTGCGTCACTTGGCCAAGAATTATTTGATTATTGGTGATGCTTTGTACCGTCGAGGGGTTGATTCAATCCTAAGACGCTGCTTAACTTTCAAAGAAGCTGAGGCTGTGCTCAATGATTCTCACGGTGGAGCTTGTGGGGGTCATTTATCAGGGCTTGCTACAGCCCAAAAGATTTTGCGTGCTGGCTACTTCTGGCCCTCGATTTTCAAAGATTGCATTGAATCGGTCAAGAAGTGTCATCCTTGTCAGGTGTATACTCGAAAAATGCGCGCTCATCCAGCTCCGCTTTTTCCTGTCGTTACTGTCGGACCCTTTACAAAGTGGGGTATGGATTATACTACTTGTAACCCGCCTTCGACAAAAGGTCACAAGTACATTATCGTAGCAGTAGACTACTTTACGAAGTGGGTCGAGGCTATGCCTACTTTTGGGAACGATGGTGAGACTGCAGCTTTGTTCCTTTTCAACCAAGTTATTGCTCGTTTTGGTATACCTAGAGAGATTGTCACTGACCATGGCAGTCATTTTCAGAATAGTATGATGGCTGAGTTGGCTCTCAAATTGGGTTTTCGGCAGGAGCATTCATCTCCATATTATCCTCAGGCCAATGGGCAAGTGGAAGCCGTGAATAAATCCTTGAAGACAATTCTTCAAAGGACGATTGATAAACATAGATCCAACTGGCATATTATGCTATATCCTGCACTTTGGGCATACAGGACGTCAGTGAAAACTGCAACTGGCTTTACTCCGTTTCAGTTAGTGCACGGGGTGGAATCCGTATTTCCTATTGAATGCGAGATTCCTTCTCTTAAATTAGTTGTTGAGCTTCTTCCTGAGACTTCTAGTCTAGCAGAACGGCTTCTTCATCTGGAACATCTCGATGAGCAACGTCGAGATGCCGCCACGATGAATGAAGCGCATAAAAACCGAGTAAAAGTTCAGTACGATAAGGCGGTCAAGCCTAGGGTCTTTTCGGAAGGTGACCTTGTTTTGGTCTATGCCCAAGAAAAGGATGCCCTGGGGGCAGGAAACTTTA
Source organism: Pinus albicaulis (assembly GCA_034641835.2). Classification (NCBI taxonomy): domain Eukaryota; kingdom Viridiplantae; phylum Streptophyta; class Pinopsida; order Pinales; family Pinaceae; genus Pinus; species Pinus albicaulis. The sequence continues at coordinate 1,304,588,833 of CM076582.1, read as the reverse complement.
AGTCTATGTGGTATGGCCCCTATATCGTTAAAAAAGTCCTTAAGAAAGGAGCGTATACATTGGTTGACTTCGAAGGGAACGAGTTGCCGGAGCCCCGAAATGGGCTCTATTTGAAGAAGTATTATGCCTAGGCTTCGGCCTGGCATGTTGCTTTTGTATATAGTAGTTTTTTGCTTTATACATATCTGGTTGATTTTCGATCTTTGATGAGTTGGTGATGTTTTTGATCTGCTTTGGCAGGTTGTGTCGGATGTCATGAGTTATTTTGGTTTCGCCGATGGTGCTAGTAGACACACCCGGAACTTAGCTTCCGCGGCTTGGGTGCTTCATTATCCATCCGGTCAGCTGTTAGTATCAACAGGGGTCTGCATTGGTCCTGCTTCCAATAATATAGCAGAATACACTGCAGTTGTTCATCTACTCTCGGAGGCAATATCTTTGCGTGTTGATTCATTGGTAGTTTTCTTGGATTCTCAGCTGGTGGTGTCGCAGTTGAACAATACTTATCGGGTACGAGATCCATTTTTATTACGATTGTTCTTGAGGGTACGTTTGTTACAAAGATCATTTCAATTTTTAACTTTCATTCATATTCCTCGAGCTGACAATTGGTTTGCTGACTCATTAGCTAATCAAGCATTGGATTGGCATATTAATCATTCCACACAATAAAATTTTAATCATCAGAAACATCATACATTTGATACATTTATCACATCACATCAAATATCGTTGTATATATATCATCAGAGTGTTCGAAAACTTTACAAAATTTGGATCCATAAGGTCGTAAAAAACTTGGGCTTATGCCCCCATCATGTTCAGTCTCAAAACTATACAGTCATCTAATACATAATATCTATCTACTCCTGAGGTCCCTGCCCAGAAGTTGTGTTCCTATAGAACGTGACTACGGTGGCAACTTGGTGGAATAATCTAACCCAGTCTCGGGGCACTCCTACCACCCGTCTCTGGATGGCTTCAGGCAGGTCTTCCACGGCAGCCATAGGTATTTGGCGGGTTAATCCCTCCAAGTTCCTCTGCACGGCCTGGAGGGTCCTATCTGAATCCACTGTATCTGCTTCGCCCCTGCGACGCTTGTGGCGTGGGAGACCCTCAGGTCGAACTGGTCCAACATCTAAATCATGATCATTTTAAATTGTCAGTCATTATGAATCCAATCAAAAACATGTTTGTTTTTCATTTTTTCATACATATTTGAAAAAATCCAAAAAAATTATATAAGTCAAAAAATTTTGCAAACTTACCGACTGTGCCCCATGCTGTGCCTGGTGGAAGAACTAGATCTAGATCTCCACGAAAGTCCATCCCGGCATAGGGATAGTCGTCCACCGCGATGATTTGTTCTCCCCACCACAGGAAGAACTCATCGTCCCATGTGGTCCGGGGTACTTCACTACCCCCCAATCTCTTCATCATGTCCGCCCAACGGGCAATTCTTGGGTCCCGCGGGCTACTGATGGTAGAGATAACTCTGGGTCTCAATGCTGGTATCTTCTCAAAGAAGAATGTTGTAAAAATTGCACCGTAGCCAAAGTGTTTGGTCTTTGCTTGGCGGATTGAGGTCAACTGTTGCTTCATGTTCAGTAATAGGGATGTGCACCAATCATACACATGAGTCAAACATTCTACTGCTATGCTCATTTGCTTCCTGAACGCCTGATGTAGGGAGGCAGATCCTGCCACTCTGCCGATGGTGAAAAGGAGGATTTTCATGTGCAAATCCCATAAATCTTTAATTGCAATCTGAGTTCCAACCTTTTTGGAACCCTCTACGCAATACACGTGGACATAGTCTTCCACGGTTAACCCTCCCAGGGGCTTCCCGTGCAAGTCTACTGGTTCTCCCCTCCGGGAGAGTCCAGTAATGAAATATATGTCTTCCACTTCAATGCGTATTTGCATCTAATCAATAATGAAGCAATCCTGATCTGGTTCCCAGTAATTCACAAGCATTTCTAGCAACCGAACATTGCTTTTCATATTTGGCATTTTGAAGAATTTGAACAATCCGCAATTCCGAAGGATATTTTGCGTTGCTCGATCTTGCATGACCTCTTGATCAATTGCGCTATGCTCATGTTCTCTCCATGAGATTGTCATCCTGTCAAATTTCATTAAATCATGCATTAGCCATGCTTTTTTAGTTTCGGACCTGCGCATACGCAACTTTTTCTTTGCACAGTCGCGTATATATGCGACTTACCTGTTATGAACCCGTGTATACGCAAGTCCGCATTTTTTAGCAAGGGTTTTAATGGTAAAATTCACTAAATTTTAATTTCCAAATGGACAAAATGATTTGCAAGGATGATTGAGGAGCCTACCTGAAATTTCGGTGCGTTTCGACGGTCGGTTGTTCCTGATTTGACGAAAGAAGTCTTTTTGCTCCAGAGCACTTTTTCCAAATTAGCAATGTAATAATGAACCAAATATGAGGTAATTTGTCTATTTATGGCTAAAAAGTTGAAAATTTTCACAAAAATTCCTTATGCTTATTTTTTTCGATCTATCTTAAGCTGCATAACTCGGATGCTTGGAAGTGCCCAGTTTGGTATGTTTTCAGGTACATTTTGACGATTTTGAGATTTTTCCCGGTTTTTTTATCCATGATTACCGACTCGTCACGGCAGGTATATGATCTTCACTGGCATATAGGTTAGGGAAATCACTTTCCGTTGCATCTTGCATACTAGCCTCCATACTGATCACTTGCCATAGGGTCGATCCCATCAGGTCATGAGTATTACACCCATTTCACTCGCCGATTATTTAATCATGAATTGATGGTAGAGCCTTCCTTTACATGGGCTTCCTAGTTAGTTCCTCGCTATCACTTGTTGCCCATGCTGCGTTTTATGTAGGCTCGGGAGTCCTCTTTAGTCCCGCCATGACTTATGTGTTGAAGTTTCATTCTTCTTCTTCCTCACTATCATTTTTCTGGCTATTACCCTAGAGGCTCCCTGGTGTCATTAAGTTGTATTACTACATTGCATATTGGCTACTTGTTTATCCTGGCCTTTAGCCGGCTTCATTTGGACTCGATGTTTAAGCCAACTTTTGACCTTGATTCTCTGTACAAGTTAACCATTGCATGCACTTAGCTATCACGACTTGACACCTTTTTACCCATGGATGGAACATTCCTCTGAGTATCACTTACCATTTTTCGCCACCTTGCATTGAGCATAGGATTGTTCCAATCCCAGGAACTAGTGCATCTGATTTCTTGATACTCGTTCTATCCATTGTACCATAGCATTCTTTTATTCTTTTTCAGGCTTATTATATGAAAAAGACAAAAAAATCAAATATAACAAAAAGAGCGGGAGCGGGATGTATCTTCGTTGTTTTGATGGCAGTACAGAGTCAGTTTGTCACCCTTGAACAAAGCACATATACTTATATATATTTCCTTCATTTGGGATGGTTTTAGTTTTTGACCTAGGTTCATCCTTTACCATGTTTCACTTGTCAGTTCTCCCCCGATTGGTTATCTCTTCCAATCATATGGAGAGTTTGTTTTGCCTCCTGCATGAAAGACTTATACAGTGTCACCTTTTACTGCCATGGTCATCACGAGTCATGCTTTTGTTCAAGCGAAGTCTAACCAGAGTCGGCCATTCTACGGTGTCTCTTGACTCATTATTCAGTCGACCTTCCCGGTCTTGTCAATATCTTGTTCTATCACATCAGATGTTTTGGTCTTCTGCTCGTGCTGGTTTGAGAAGGTCCCCATTGACTTCTTGCTAGCGGGTTTGTCTCTTATCGACTACGACACATTGCTCTAAGAGCAAACCTAGAGCCGCACCCTGGCCCTATTTCCATCATTTATAGGTGACCTTGTGCTCAGAATTTGATCATCATCATGGGTCTTTGACTGAGTGGTTTCCCCTGTGTTCGACGTCAGCACACATTATCACACTTGGGATTCGTGCAATACCTTGATTTCCATTTGACCCTATCGGTGGATTTCTCGCCTCTGTGTCAGCTTTCATTATTGGTTGGTTCAGAGGGTTTCTTCCGTGCGCTAGCTTCATCTTGTGCACGTCGGAAACGTACTTCGGTTTTGGTTCCATCACTCTCCTTCGTTCGATTCCTTCCAAATCTTGGCCTGCGGGTTACACTCGCGCTGGACTGATGTGGGATGCCTTAATGCCTTCCTTCCAGCAGATCTTTTCCCATCAACTCCGACTCATTGCTCTGGGAATAAGGTCTAGAGTCTTTTGTCAGTACCTTAGGTTTTGCAGTCATCAGTGGCAGACTCTTCGCTATCGACAGTGGGGATTCATCATTGCCTCCTGATTGGTAGACTCTTCCAAGTGTTCGACTTCAACTCATTTATTCGCACTTGTTAGATTGTACTGGGGCACCTTGACACTCATTTTCATTATTGGTGGGTTGTCTCGTGTTGGTTAACGATATACATCATTGACCAGTAATCCAACGATTTCTCACATGGTCGACTTCAGCTCATTTATTCCCATTGTGTAGAATTGTGCCATAGTGATCGGTGAAGACCTCGGGTTGCATCAACATTTCTCGGTTCACTTTTGACAGTCCATTCAGTTTCTGCCAGTGATTCCGTCCACCCTTATATGTTGCAGTTCAGTACATCAACATCCTATATGTTGGCTCTCGAGTTGCGTGATTGTACCGGTTGTTCCACCTCTTATGATTCGGTACTTGGAGATTCAGTTACTTATATGATCAGACATCTAGTTGCACCATCCTTGATCAGCTTTCTATATGTGATACTTGGACATTGATTCAGACTTATATTTCCGGGCCATGCTCAGATGATTCATTGTGTACTTTCAGTTCAGCTATACTTGTATACATATTGGATCTATTCAGTACTTTCCATATGATGTATTTTTGACTGAGCATGGGTATGCCCACCTCAGCATGAGTTGAATCTCTGTTTTCTTTCATTGGTTTTTGGCAGGCTGAAATCTGGTGAAGTCCTCTCTTGTCCTTGTGAAGTTCTTTCTATGTGCATAATACATTTCGGCCATCATGTACCCTTTCTGACCTCATATATTAGGGGGCATCTGTTATAGCATCATTTCTCACCTTCATATGATTCATGATTGCTTTTATGGCTTTGGGCACCCATTCCTACAGACTTGGAAAAATTCACTTAAAAACAGTGTAAAAATCCCCATACGCAACTATGCCCGTACTTTTCCGCGTGTATACGCGAGTCCAGCTGCACTTTTCCGCGTATGCCATTAAAATTATGAAAAAATATATAAAAATTCCCTATTTTCGGGCTGGGTTGATGGTTACTCGGGTAGTTCAACCACCCCAGCACGTGGCCAACTGTTTCCAACTGTTGAAACTACTTGGAGGGAGTATAAAAACCCCTCATGTGTATGGCCTAAGGGAGAGAGAGAATTTATTGATATTATACTATGTTGGTATTCCCTATCCAAGTCTGATTCCCCGTGCCTCCTGCACTTTCCCAGTTCATTACAGGAAACCCTTGTTTCCTTGAGATGCTCATCTTCCTATATGTCATCTCGTATGCACCAGTTTGGAAGGAGTCTTAGCGAGGCAAGGGCGGGACGGATCCGGACGACGGTCTGCTCGAAGATCGTGGAAGGATTCAAGTGATCTCTCCACTCGTTACTTTTGTACATGCTATTTATAATACAGAAGTACCATCTTGTTCCCGAAATATACGTGTTAGTGTCTGCTTACATATATGAGAAAATTGTTATTTAAGCATTCATTATGGTTCATCTGATGTTTTATATGGATTTCACTAACATTTAGAGTAGATATATGCTGTACAACCAGTTCTTCATGCTTGTTTCTTCTTGTCTTTCAGGTTAAGAAGGAAGGACGGTTGCTGGGGGTTTGGACCCTACGGGATCTGCTTCAACCGTAGGACCTACGGGTAACTTCCTCGATCTACTCTATTTAGTTTTTCATGAACATGTATGGTTGTGTGAGTCCTTCTTAAGTAGCATTCCCCTGCTCTGTGGAGGTTGTAACCCAACGAACCTCTAGGGTGATATTCCCCGAAACAGGTACATTCATGTATGTTAAAATGCCATTCGGATTGATGAATGCGGGGGCCACTTTCCAAAGGGCTATGGATATAGATTTTTCTCAATACATAGGCTAATTGATAGTCATTTACCTTGATAACATCATTTTTTACTCTAATATTGATGAGGAACACTTAATTCACTTAAGGAAAGTTTTTGAAAAATGTAGGAAATATGGCCTTTCCTTGAATCCTAAGAAAACATTGTTTGGTCTCCAGGAAGGAAAAATACTAGGTCATATCATCTTAGAAGAAGGAATAAAAATAGAGCCCGAAAGGATTCAAGGCATATTACAAATCAGTCATCCTAGAAACATTAAAGAATTACAGTATTTCATTGGGAAAATAAACTTTTTAAGGAGGTTCATCCCCAACCTTGCCGAAATTTTGAGGAATATTAAAAATATGATTAAAGAGGACATAGGGGTTAAATGGACCTTATAATCCAAACAATCCTTTGATCAGGTCAAACTAACCCTCACTCAAACACGAGTTCTGATCAGTACCGATTTTACCAAATACTTCTACATTTTCTCATTTGCCTCTGAACATACTGTGTTACTACAAAAGAACATAATGGCACAAGAACAACCCATAGCCTTCTTCAGCAAAGCCCTTAGAGATGCTCCTTTAAAATACAACATCATGGAGAAACAAGCCTTTGCCTTGATCAGAGCATTGAAAGACTTTAGATTTTATATCTTACATTCGCATATCATTGTGTTTTTTCTGCACTCGGTTGTCAAGGATATTTTAAATCAGGACCCTAATGGTAAAAAGGGAAAGTAGATTGCCATTATATTAGAATATGACTTATAAATTAGGCCCACTAAATTGGTTAAAGGACAAGGGCTTGCAAAACTCATGGCTGAGTCAAATTTCAAAGCTTTAGATATGAACATGGTTGATGTTTTAGAAGAACAAGAAGAGTGCACTCTCCCCATGTTAAAGAAGCATTTCTGAATTCATCTTGGTATGTTGATATTCTTTATGTACTTTTCTATCTTAATGCTCCCCCTACATTATCAAAAACAAAAGCTATATTACTAAAACAAAAAGCTTTGAAATTCCGCATCTTAGATGGAATATTATATTGGAAGAATCCTACTGGTATACTGCTTAAATGTTTTCTTAAGGATGATACAGGTAATATCATGCATGAACTGCATGAGGGAGAGTGTGGAGGCCATCTTTACTAGAAAACCACTGCCAAAAAAATCCTTAGAGCTAGCTACTATTGGCCCACCCTTTTTCATGACACCCACAAACTAGTCATGACTTACCATAAATGCCAATTTTTTTATGGCAAGAGAAAAATATTACCTTTACCCTTACATCCCATTACTGTTGAAGCTCCTTTTCAACAATGGGGTTTATACTCATTCGAGAAATTCACCCTACCTCATCTGCACAACATAAGCGGATCCTCACTACCACTGATTACTTTACCAAGTGAATAGAAGCCATCCCCTTTAGAAATTCCATTGATTCAGTCATTATCAAATTTCTTGAGACAAACATCTTGTCTAGATTTGGTTGCCCCAGCAAGATCATCACGGAAAATGTTTCTGCCTTTTCATCCAAAAATATGGTTGACTCTTGTCATAAATATCACATCACACTACGATATTCCACAACTTATTACCCTCAAGTTAATGGGTTAGTTGAATCCTCTAAAAAAATCTTGGTCAATATCATTAAGAAGCTCCTAGAACATAATAAAAAGGCATGGCATGGCAATCTTATACATGCACTATGGGATGACAGACTAACCACCGAGAAATCAATCGGTATGTCTCCCTGTCAACTAGTGTATGGCATTGATGCCATTTTTCCAGCATCCTTGGGAGTTCTGGTAGTAATACTTCTCCAAGAAGTGCAATAACAAGAAAATGACATGCAGAGGAAGTTGAACCAAATAATTCATCTGCAACAGACAAGGGAAGAATTTTATAACAAGACTCAAGCAATACATGAAATCATAAAGAAGATCTTTGATAGAAGAACTAAAGCTAATAAGTTCCACATTAGAGACACTATACTAAAGTGGGATATTAGGAGGGAAGACAAAGGTAATCATGGTAAATTCCAGAATTTGTGGAAAGGCCCTTACCTCATTCAGTCAATTAGAGGTCATAATGCTTTCTTTTTATAAGCGCTTAATGGAGAAGAATTTTTTGGAGGTGCTGTAAATGGCAGGATTCTCAAACACTATTTATATAAATAGTCATAAATTTAAAGGTTTTCATTCATTGTACATAAAAATTGCATGAGGGAAAACACAAAAACACAAAAACAAGAAAAACAGAAAAGAGGGCAGATTTCAAAAGAGGTAAAGCCCCATACCCAAAAAATATTACTACTGAAAGTGAGCAACCTTAAATTCCACTACTGGTTCAAAAAGAAAGTCTTGTTTAAGTCATACAGCCTAATCATGGTTGAAACATGTTTTAAATTTATTATTGATAAGTTAGTGAAAGATACTTAGTCAAATTATGCAAACTTGACTTCTCAAAATATAGATTAGGGAAGAAAGATTTTGGTTCCACATGCTTAAACAAGAACCAAGGAGAAAAATGGGGATGAATAGCAAACAATGTATCACAACCCTGATTTTTCTAGTCTTATTTTGTACAAGAATAACATTTGTGTGCAGCGTGTTCTTATGCCACAAACCCATGGTAAGTCAGAATGTTTAATCCTGATTTAAACCATGTTTTCAATTTCATGTTTATAACTTAGTGAATGAATCCTGTCAAAAAATTTAATCTTGACAGTTGAATAGTCTAGGTAGAAAATAAAAATTTCATTAGCATAATCTGGACTTTTGGAGGAAATAAGATAGAAGTCAATAGTTTGTTTTTCTTTCAAAAGAAGAAAATGTCAAGGGTTGGGTAGTCCAAATGCACCCAAGAAAAAAAAATGTTAGGAAAGTAGATTGGGTAGGTAGAGATGAAGATGATTTGATCATGTTTTTCAAATCTATTAAGATCATAACTTCACAGCAAGCATCTGCAAGAGAAGATAGGTAAAAATATGCCCAATGGATGAGGCACTGGTCTCTGATAAGCCAAAAATCTGAAAGTTCTGGACACCTCCTGAAAAGGAGTTTCCCTCCCCAAGTTGAGCCACTGTTAGTCATCAGTGATTTTTTCCTTCATAGATGACTAAATGATTTCGCTAGATTTCTAGAAGCAAAGTTCATGAACAATGTGAGTTCTAGAAATCTCACTGCCTTCATCATCTTTGAGATAATTTTTCACTATTTCATCATTCCATCATCTCAAGCTCTTCTTACAAATCCCAGAAAACCCATTAGGGGCTTATGTCACTCATATTGTCTATATTGTGTCACCTTTGACCTCAATCCTCAGTTTTTGTTTTAAGTCTAAACCCCTCTATTGTTGCCTAGTATCACCAAACAATCATTTCTTCTACCTCTCTAGAAATGCCTCAAGCATTGATGGTCTCAAAACTATCTCTGAAGACCCTTTAGATAACTCAAGTACATTGGATTTTGGATCTTCAATACATCAGTCTATCAGAAACTCTATTTTACACCTAAAGATACCAAGATCTAAGTTTTCAGTCAAAAGCCAAGTCCGAGGAACCTTCCACTAGGTCACCTAGGGTTTCACAGGTCATAGGGTGGATTTGGTATCCTAAAAATATATTTTTTATCTGTATAAGAAGACTACTTTCAAAGAAGAAGAGGGACAAGTAACTTTGTCCAAAACTGATCAAATGGTGTTTCAGGAAAGTTCTCCTTGGCCTAGAGCACAAATTCTGCAAGGGTTAATTGCCCTTGTTCACATTTCTTCAAAAATGATCAGGGTTTCCATTAGCATAAGAAGAGGCAAGGTAACAGGGGGAAATCATTACAAGACCACAGCAAAGAGAAGGGAAGTAGGCCTGTGTTTAAAGAAAATCAAGTTTTTTGTGACTAATTGACAAAACTGTGTTGCCAAAGCAGGAAGCCAGTACAAGGACTACAAGGACAGAAGTCACCTCAACTCCATCAGGTGCACATTGACGATTTTTTAGAAATAATGTATGATTTTTGAAAGATTATATAGAACTTAGAAGACAACATTGTTTTCTTTTCTCTAAACATCCCTAAAACCTAAGAGTTTAGGAAGATGGATCAAAAATTTCAATTGAAGGTGATAAGTCCTCCTTCATAAAAAAATAGATGGCATTCAAAGGACATCCAACGTACCCTCTAGGGTTTGTCAAAGCAGCATTACTTCACTGCACCAAAGGAATAAAGTGGTAAAGGGTACCAGTATAAGAGGCAAAGTTTCCAAATGCAGTTAGAGGATCTTCAAAATGATCAAAATAATGGCAAGCATGAGGTAAAATGCCCAAGGAGGAAATCATGCTAAGAATAGGTTCACTATTGAAGAAAAGAGATGTCAAACTCTAAAAAAGAGACACTGACAAGGGCAAATGTTTTGTAGGCACCTGCAAAAAAAGAAGTGGCCAAGGGGAGACACAAAATGGTTTAAATTTCTAACTTTTCCCACCAGAGATTTGTCACTGAGAAAATGGTCAAAGGAAAAAACACGTAATTGGTCTAAAAACAAAACAGAGAAGCCTCCAACAAGGGTTTCCTTCTCAAACGTATATTCTGCAAAATATAGTTAGCCATGAGTGACACTTCTGCAGGACTGACAAAGATGGTTACCTACAGGAAGATTGATAAGATCAAAAAAACCTGATATATCTCATAATGATGGCACATATAAAGACTAAAGGAGTTTTTGATACCTACTGCTAGGGTTTTCACGCCAAGAGAAACATCAAGATGCTCTAGCAAAGGCAAAAAAAAAATTTTCTCAGAGTTTTTCCACCTATAGGACAAAAAGACGAAAAAGTCAGTGAAAAAGCAAGAGAAGAAACAAACATTAGAAAAGTGGGTTTGATCATGAAATTGTTTTTCAAAAAGAGATATAAAGGTGCTTTTTTGTTCCACGTAAAATTCATTTCAGCCGATGGAAGAGATAAAAAATGCTTAAGGAAGAAAAACAAAGGTTTTCTGGTCATTTTAGGTCAAGTTTCCGGGCACTGCGCAAATCGAAGGTGCTACACAAACAGGAGGTTCCGCTACGCAAACAGGGTTTTCTCCCATTTAAATTTATAGGACGCTACACAAATAACCCTTGGCATTGTGCTAACCATGGGAGCTGCACAAATGCAGACTCGACTCACCCAGGATGCACAGGTCTGACACTTCACCCGACACTCCTGCACGAAACACTCACGCGCTATGCAAACTAACCGCTTGACTCACCCAGAGGACATGTAGAAGCTGCCTATATCGACCAGCGCTAGCAAATTGACCACCCAAATCATCCAGAAGGCATGCAGAAGCTGCCTATTTTTCCATCACTGTGCTAAATGCCGTGTAGATCCTTTCGGCGCTGCACAAATAGCCCGACCCGACAACACGGGAAGAGGCGCTACACAAATGCCAGAATAGTGCAAACGTCAAAAGACCTTGCCCTAAATCAAATTTTCATTCTCTGAGCTACCTCCAAGGTTTGTGAAAACGCCAAGAATTGGTAAGTGAAGCCCTCTCCTTGTCTCCAATCAAGTTTTCAAGTTGATTTTGGTCACTATGGCTTTGAGTGTTAAAACCCTAGGTATGTAAACCTTATGCCTTATATGCAAATGAACCTATGTGCTTAAATGCACTATTGCAATAAATTTGATATCATATAAAGGTAGGTGAGTTAGGGTGTTTGCCAACACGTCTGAGAGAAGAGCTTCCTTAAACTCCAAAGCCACTAAAACCCTAAAAACCCTAACCTCCATACCCCTTATACACCAAAGCTTGATTCCATCATTTTTCACCTTGTTTCATCGAAACTCCAATTTGCAAACTAGTGTCTCCCATCACCATGTCAGAGGCTGAAAAAAATAGTGGTAGTGAAGGTGATCAAAGGCCTTAAAGAACAAAGCACAAAGGAGGGAAAGTGAACAGGTTGGAACCCCAAAGTATAGTATCCATCACCTCCTCTCCTAGGATCTTGTCATGCTTTCAAAATACAAGGTGTTTTCAGTTTTGTGAGAAGGTCAAACAAGTGAAGAGCCATCTTGAGCTTAAAATTATTTTCATCCTGAATTTACACAACAAGCATTCAAACCTTGCAGGAGTAAAGTTTGAGATTTTAGAAGGTGCCATATCTAAAGCAACTGGTATCCCTTCTGTGGGTGAAAAGTGGTTTAAAAAGGGAAAGTTAGATAAATATTTCTTTAAGCCCTTCATCAAAACAAAGTATAGAGGAGGCAGCAGAATAGTCTTTCCATTCTCACACCTCAAGCATAGATATGCCCCCTTTATGTTGGTTATCATGAAGTACTTCACCTGTAAGGGGAGGTGCTCCAGGCTCTATACCTATCATCTTAGACTCCTCATGCATTTCAAAGGAGTTAAGGCACTCAACCTACCCTAATATCTCTATAGGAGCATTATGAAGATGTTTTCAATTGTTCGGAGGAGGAATCCCATACAAAAAATGCATAACTTATTCCATCATTCCTTGATCAATATGGTGGTCTTACATCAATTCGAGCAACATTATATACCTTGGGATGTTTTCATAAACCATGAAGCCTTTACAAACCCACGGCCTCTTCATCAATCAAATATGCCTTCCTCATCTACACAAGTACCCCCATGCCAAGGAAATCCCCTTCCTTCCCCTTCTATTGATGCATGAAATGAAAAGGATGAAAGTGGAAATAATGAGCAAGAAGATGACAGTGGAGATGATGGAATCAGTGAGGTAGATACAAATACCAATGAAGAAGAGCAGGAGGGTAATGATGACAAGGAAGAGGGAGATGAACATGGCAGTCATGAAGACAAAAACAGTGAAAATTTGGAGGAAGGAAGTGATGGTAATGATACCAATGAGTCAGCCCCAAGTACATAAAAAGGTGGTGTTGATGAACAAAATGAGGACCTAGAAGATAATGAAGACCATGATGAGGATGACAGTCAACAAGAAAATGAAAATGATAGTCAAGAGGAAGATTTACATGAGCATGACAATGATCATAGCCATAGTGCAAACAGTGACAATATGGATGAAGATAATGAACATGAAGAAACAGAAGGTGATAAAGAGGAAACAAAAGAACAAGAACAGGGAAATAATGAGGCTAAAACAAAGTTTGAAGAGGCAGGCAGTGACCAAGGAAATAACACTGAGAGGATAGTCAGTGAGGAAATAGACAACAAAAGGGATACTCATGACAATCATGATAGATGTCATGACTGTCATAACACTAATCAGTCTCATGGTGACAATGAGAATGAAAGCAACAGTGCAGAGAATGATGAAGAAGAGGACACTAATGAGGAACAAGATCAAAGTGAGGCAAGTGCAGAAACTGATGATAAATTTAAAGACCAAAGTGACAGTATAGAAGGCAGTGAGGAAGATAACTATGATGATGATGTTTAAGGTCAATAAAGTAGTGATCAAATGGGGCATTAGGTGACTCATGGAAGCCATAGTAAAAATGAAAAAGCTGGTGACAACACCAAGGGCCACAACAATGATGAAAATACTTTCTAAACTACCATTACACCTCTTCCATGCACATATCAAAGGGGGTCAAGACAAGTGTTTGCTGCCTCCAAAAGACAAGGGGCCTTGTCACCTACATCACTTACAAGGCTTGACAAGGGAAAATAAAAAGTGGGCAAGGTGAGGAGAAGTAAGAGAGTCAAGAAAGCTACTCAAGAGCCTCAATTCATTGATCTAGGAAGTGACAATGAGGACAAGGAGATGACCACCAGATTGCTACTTCTAACCAAAGGTGCACAAATTAAGGAATGGGAGAGATATTTCAGGATGGCACAACGTGTCATTCAGTATTACAAGAATTAGAACAAGCACTTCAAGAAGGTGAAAAGGGGCATTGCTCTCCAGAAAAAATGACCAAGCACTATGCAAAGAAACACAAGCTTGTTTGTGCCAAACTGAAGGAAGCCCTCCTTGAAGTCCAAAACCTAGACGAGGCAAAAGAGCATGATAGCCTTGGAGTTTTGTTTGAGGCTTCTCAATAGGTATCCAAAATCCTTTAAGAATGCTCTCCAACAATTTTGAGAGGATTTGGCACATTTTTGTTTTTTTGAGATTTTTAGGCTCATTTGTGCAGTGCCACTGGCTCTAAGCAAACACATGGAGCATCCCCAAGAGGAGAACTTGAAATTTTTGAATTTCTCTCAACCTGCACATCATTCTCACCAAATTTCAGAAGATTTGGAACAAGTTTGACCCCTCAAAAGGTAAAAAAACCTCACTGTTTTCACCTTTCTGCCACTATTTTGGGCCTCGCGCTATGCAAATGACAGTCTGGATATTTTTAAATTCTTGAATATGATATAGGATCTGGATAAGTAAATCACAAGTATTTCTAGAAATTAGACTCATTAGGCTTTCCAATGATCCATCACAGAGCAACATCCGACATCGGGAAGGGGTCCAAAACTTAGTCACAAAAGACCCTATTTTCTGTTGAAATGGCACTGCGCAAATGGACTGTCTAAGTGTGTTTTGGACCAAAAGTAAAAAAAACACACTCATTTACTGCAAAATTATATTTTTGAGTTTTTTTATGCAAATCACTCTATAATTAGGTGCAAATAGTTACTATGCCATTTATCTCTTAGGATATTATGTGCCTTGGGCCTTGCATGGTCTCTAGGCCATAAATGACATTTATGGATGAATTTGACATTTTCCTACCATATTTAGGGTCTTTTCCCTCTCTTGATAAGATAAATAGAGCATGAGGGCTTCATTGTAAATGTTTTCTTTTGATGAACTTGGAGAGCAATACATGGTTTTATGAGCTTGGAGAAGAAATTGGTTTTGTGAAGTTGATGAATGGCTTGCTTGGATTGATGATGGAGAAGCTTTTTTGCAGGATTCCTAAGCTTGGTTAATGGTGATGTGTTCTTAATTTGTTTATGTTTTCTTGTCTATCATTATGTTTCATCCTTCCATATTCAGTAGATCAGTAAAGAATAGGTTAAGACATGCTCTTTGAAGCACCTTAGTCTTCCTGCTTTCTACTACCTTGAAGTTTTCCTCTGTTTGGTTAGCTTAAGGAATTCTTGGTTTCTCCTTAGGTCCACCTAAACTTTTTTTGTTTCATGTATGGATTATTATGCTAGTTTACAAGTATGATTCATGGTATGCCCTACTTGTTTGAAGCTATCCAAACTCTGTCTTGAAACCTTTCTTTGGAATATCGTCTGTTAGGTTAAGTCGAAGAGTTCTCATTAGATATTTCCCTTTGTCCATGCTTATCAACTTGTTTTAGAGTTATTTATAGCTTGATGTATGATGTTTAGGAGTTCCCTCTTCATAGATTAAGTTATTATGCTATATTATATGTTTTCCCAAATTCTGAAGGTGAATTTACTAAAGTTAGAAGCTTTTATGCTTTCTATGTTTGACTGGAATGTTTATCTTCGATATTTATTAGTTTAAGTATTATTATTTGACCTTAATGGTTTTCCATACCTCATGAATTATAGATTTTAACTATCTGTATTTAAGGCCTCTGTTGGGAAAAATACTGAGAGGGGAGGGGTGAATCAGTATTTAGGGCTGAACGATTTATTTTTATTTTTATTTTACTTAAAGCCATATGTTACAGTACAACATCCAATATCTATGTCCAGATATCTTATTATGTCATTAGTTAGAGCATTGCATCATTAAGCATGAATATAAATAACAGAACAAACCATCAAACATAAACAACACATATGAACACTAGGATTTAAGGTGGAAACCCAATTCAGGAGAAAAACACCGCTGCTGTAATCTCAGTCTTCAATTATAGAGAAAAATTCTTACAATATATGCTGGTGCAGACTTATACCAGCACGCAGGCATCCACCTGCAGAAGGCTACAACCTTCTCTCGTTTACCAGCCTCTCCTGGAAGGGAGCTACTACCCCCTGCTCTCGTTTACCAGCTACCACTAGAAGGGAGTTACAACCCCCTTTCTAAAGGCTTCAACCCTCAGCACCACTGCGGACCACGTTTCATCAATTTTCATACAGGATCCACTAGTTTCCATACGACATACCTTTCTGGTCACCAAATTTATGTATTTTTTGTATACTCACACCAATTCTTCATGATTTCGATCGTCATTCAAACCAGAGATTCATCATCGTCAGTTCATTATATTCATGGGTGCATCATAGTGTTGGATTTATCAGTTAAGAACAGAGCTTGCCCATATAGATATTATTTTGAGAAATTTTATTCACCACCCTTGCAATGCACACCTCGTTCTTTATTTTTTCTTCTCCTTATATAGTTTTCCCTTTATTAAAACCATGAGTCAAAACCACGAACTGCTAATGGTATTCCTCTGACAGTATTCCTTTTAGTTTATCCCACAGGGATTTTTGATCTCCTTTTAATTTTTATTTATCAATTTGAAGAAATTGATAAATAAATATATTTACAATTTTGAACAGAACCTTAGGATTAAAGTTAACCCTTCGCATTTTAATCATTCCAAATAATATGGTAAACCTTTGACCCCGGGCCCACAAATATAGTCAATATCCAATCAAATACATGCATGGTACCATAGGTATACTTCGCACAAGTCTAGCGTCTGATCACCGTTAGATTAACAAGCTTCCAGATCAACGGCGTATATGCATATCGCTTGACCTCCGATACCGATCGTTAACGTGCAATGGCCTGCCGTACCTGTGTTAATCTTCATGCACCTTCAACAAATGATGACCTTCCGATGACCCCTTCCCAGATCAACGACGCTCAACAATATCGCTGGGCATCCTGGGTCGAACTATAACGCGCGATGGCGCACAGTAAAAAGTGGTTTTGTAGAATCGTACAGGGACGCGTGTCGCCCATTATATGGAATCGCTTCCCACCTTTTGAATATCGCTTGCTCATTGAGAGCGGTGCGATGAAAACCATAAACCACCTTCACTGTTCCTCCTTCGTGGTTCCGCCCTTGGCTCAAGGTTCCATTCATGTTTCCAAAGGCTTAGTCTGGGATTGCGCTATAACTCTGGTCTATCTTTGGCAGGATTTTCAATAACCAACGAACAAATGTAGTTCTCTTCTCACGGGATTTCCTTACAAACATTGACTCATGACAATTCAATGTCATTCCTTAATTCTGCTATGATATATATAACATGTCAACCTTCCATTTCGGAGTTCTATCTTGTCATAGTTCCGCTTCTACCACCATGATTCCTCAACAGGGTTTCAATTTTAACTCCATTCGCAGAGACTCATACAGAGATTAAGGGGATTCCACACAATAATTACATCAGTCAATACACATATAATACACATATCCTTAACAATGAATTCATTCTTCTCCAGGCACTGTAGGTATCCTCTGCCCATTATGAAATTGATCACACAGGTCATATATATTCCAGATTTACTCATACTTAACACAATTCCACAGTTCTTCATTAACATATACAAATCTTAGCCAGATATTCAATTTTTCCTTCAATCTATTACCTTGTCTCTTCCTAGCAGCTCTCCCTTTTTTCATCTCCTTTGAAAACAATATTAAACCCCTAATTCAACTCTACTACTCTGTTTCATCTGCTGCCTCTGCTACCTTTCTGTCTCTTTTTCCTTATGGATAGTTTAGGTGCTGCTCCTGTCTTTGCCAATTCCTTTGCCATCAATGACAATATTTCCAACAATCTCCCCCTTTTGCATTAATGGAAATACTCTTCCTCTAATGGCCTTACAGAAGCCCTTTGTTGCTTTACCTCCCCTTTTGACATCAATGGCAAAGATTTTGATCAAGATCCTTTGGCCGTCATACTGAGCCCCAAAGATGTCTTTGTCTTTAAACATAAATATGACCAACAATTCATCCTTTTCATATGACCAATGCTCCCTAAGCTGTGCATTGAAGATACCTAACAACACCTCAGCCAATTATCTTTGTAAGTGACTGATTTCTGCATGAAAGAATGCTCTATTCTGTTGAAATCTTAAATGCTTCACGTTGAAAGTTTGTCATCTGCTAAACTTGTTCTTTGGAGGAAACATATTCTAATTTCGCCTTTTGCTCAAGCACTTTTTCTCGTAAGAAGTGATATTTGATTGGAATGTGCTTGGTTTTGGAATGCATAACAGGATTCTTTGAGATATTGATGGCACTTGTATTATCACACATAATGGAGATAGGGGTGAACATTTGATTTGAAAATCTTGTAGGGTTTGCATCATCCAAAGAAGTTGAGTGCAACATGATGCTGCAGCCACATATTAACCACCATATAGTCTGAAATGGTACTGTGAATAAGTCTCTTGAGGCCCCATGTTGAATGCACCACCACTAGTGCTTTTAATCAATGACCGCTAGGCCAATACATAGTTATCCATGAAAATTAGTGTTGACATTCTGAATATCATAATTAAAATGTAGTTCCTGCAAATATTTGAATGTTCTTTTCAAGCCCCAAAGAAGATGAGACTCTTTTGGATTGGCAGGGTAATCCAATATACAATAACAAGCACTCTCGTGAGATGTTGTCCAGTGAGATATAGTAGACTTCCTATCATAGATCTGTATTCTGGTTGATTCACCGTGGGGGAATCATCATTAGAACTGAGATTACATCCTGTTATCATTGGTGTACTTACAGGTTTGCAATCTTCCATGCCATACTTCTTCAAGATTTGCTTAAGATATTTTGCCTGTGATAAGAATATGCCATCTGTTTCTTGTTGCACTTGCAAACCAAGAAAGAGTGTTAGTTCCCCATATAAAGGACATTTAAATTCTTATTTTTCATAGAAACAAATTGCATTCTTGAATCTTAATTACTTCCAAAATGATATCATCAACATATACAACCACAATCCAATAGTTTTTTCATTAGTCGGTTTGCATGCTATGATTGGCTATCAATGGAACCCTTTTGAAAATCCTTGATGAGTAAATCTATTTATGGTAAATGCTTCATACCCTTGGAGCTTATTTAAGGACATATAGAGCCTTTTAAGTCAGCTTTCAATTTTTCATCATTTCCAATGAATCACCACAGTTTATCTATATAAACTTCTTCTTCTAGATCACCATTAAAGCAATTGTATCCATTGTCATTGATTTATGGAAAATTCAGCAAAAACAGTACATAAACTGATGCGGCTATGTGAGCAAGGCCCTATTTCAAAGTCTATACCTTCTTGTTGAGCATACCCTTTGCACACAAGTCTAACTTTATTTCTTATAACATCCCCATTCTCATTTAACTTGTTTTTAAATATCCATTTTGTTCCAATGACATTTTTGTCATGAGGCCTTGGTACTAATTCCCAAGTGTGATTCTTTTCAATTTGATCAAGCTCTTCATTCATGGCTTGAATCCAACATTCATCTTTGCTAGCTTGACTAACACTGTGAGGTTCAATAGTGGACATAAATGCTAGATTGCTAGAAGATCCCACAAGAGTCCTTGTTTGTACACCTGATCCCTTTTCTCCCAAAATTTGAGATTCCGGATGATTCTTTTGAACATATCTAGATGGAGCCTTTTCAGACAAATCCTCTTCGGGTTCTTCACTAGGTTCACTATTTGTATCATTAATATTTGATGTACAAGGATATGTGTCATCATCATCTTCATCTGTTGTTTTCCTTTCTTCTTTTGGAGCTGCAGGAGACTCATCAATAACAACATCAATACATTCAACAATCTTCCGAAGTATTTTATTGTAACATTTATATGCCCTACTCCTAGAGGAGTAACCAAGAAATATTCCTTCATCTGCTCTGGGTTCAAACTTGCCAAGTTTTTCATCATTATTCTTGATGAAGCATTTTCTTCCAAAAATTCTAAAATGCTTTATAGTGGGAGGATTACCATACCAGAGTTCATATGGAGTTTTATCACTATTTACACGAACATGTGCCTTGTTGAGAATGTTTACTACTGTATGTGCTGCTTCTCCCCAAAATGTGTCAGGTGTTCCGGAATCATCAAGCATAGCTCTAGCCATTTGTTGAACTATTCTATTCATTCTTTCTACAACACCATTTTGTTGTGGAGTGCCAGCTACAGAAAACTGTCTTTTTATGCCATGTTGTTCACAAAATTCAAGGAATTCATTTGATGTATATTCTCCTCCTCGATCAGATCTGAGACACTTGATTTTTAGATCTAATTCATTTTCAACTAGTGCTTTAAAGATCTGAAATTTCTCAAATACTTCATCTTTGTGTTTAAGCATTAATCATACATTCTAGAGAAATCATCGATAAGATAAGATATAGTATTCACCACCATCATGGTGGTTACTATCATAGGTCCACATGTCAATTATGAATGAGTTCCATAGGCTTATGATGATCTTCTTAGCATTATTCTTACTTGTTTGCTTAACAGGTGGGGTACATATGATATTTTTGGTGAGTGTAATATTAGGAAGATCATGAACAACTTTAAGTCCCAACAGATTGGGAAAGCTGAATCACCCAACATTCTATACCATATGGTCTTCACGAAGATTTACTCAAATAACATTTTTATTTGGGGTTCTTAATCTCTCTGATTATTTGGAGTTCTTTCCTTTCTGTTGTACACATATCAGATCTTCTACATGTGCAGACTAAAGACAACTTCAGTTCCTTGATCACACATTTGACTTACACTTAACAAATTATGTTTTAATCCATCCACATACATGACTTCATTAGCTTTCACCTTTTCTTTTATAAAAACAAACCCTTTTCCCTTAATGACCGCAGGAGTATCATTTCCAAATGTAACATTTTTTTCTTTTTCTAGAACACTATATGTGAGAAGTTTGTCTTTATCACCTGTCATGTGTCTTGAGCATCCACTATCAATGTACCATTGATTTTCTTCATCTTCTGAAAATAACGCTATGCCACAATTTTGAACCTGTAATTCCTTCTTTTTCCATACTTTGGAGCTTGAAGAAACATGTTCTTTTGGCTTAACTTTGCTCCTGCATTCAGATTCTTCATGGCCAAAGTTATTTGCAAAAAGCACATTCAACTTCATTTTGAAGAGGAGAAAAGTTGTTATAAGTATTATTCTTTGTTTCAATATCAATCCTTTTCTTTCTTGCTTCTCTTGTCATGATGGTTTTATATGCAAAACATTGAACAGCTTTATGACCAAAATTGTGACATGAGAAACATTGTCCATTGAAGAAGAAATTTCTGCGATCATAAAATCTTCTATATGAATTTACTTGTTGATTGGTGTTTCTTTGAAAGACATTCTTGTTAGTTTTCTTTGAATTAAGATGATCATGCTTTATCTGTAAAGATTATTTATTCCCTTGCTGAGTGGCAGCATGTTGTAAACCAGTTGTAACTGCTTTTAGATAATTTGGTGCTGAAGCCTGAGAAGATTCTCCAATATATCCAAGACTTGTCTTTATAAGAGGAGAACGTTGTACCTTGACAATCTCATCTAATGTTTCAGATCCTTTAGCAAATCTAAGGTTCAGATTTTTTACTTTCTCAAGTTCTTTTCTTAGACTTACTACTTCACACTCTAATTTCTCATTATGTTTCTCCTTTTCCTCAAGCTGATTTTTCAGAGTTTCTATGATTATTTTACTTTCTTCTCAGCAAATTTTGAGTTTATTGTTTTCATCAAGAAAATAACTGTCTTCTAGAGCATCCACAAAAGTATCTTTTTCTTTTCTAGATTATTTTTCAAATGCCATGATAATTCTAAGATCTTGTTCACATTCTTCCTCACTATCAGATAACCCATCACTATCTTCATGAGTATAGTAACTCTTTCTAGTGCTAAAACGATTCTTATTCCTTTTTGCTACTTCCTTCCCCCTTTTATGTGTTTCTTTATAAGGACACTTAGCAGCATAATGACCAACTCTTCCACAATCAAAACATTTGAAAGGAAGCTTACCTCTAAACCGTCTTGTGCCAAGTTGGAGTTTCTTTACAAAGTTTATCTCATCTTCTTCTGAGATATATCCTGATCCTTCTGTTTTTTGTACTTCCTTCCCTTTTTTAGAAGTTCTAAAGACTTCTTCTTTGACTTCAGAAGGTCCTCCTCTTCTCATTTCATATGCAGTTAGTATGCCATGAAGTTGCACCACAGTAAAGTTTTGAAGATCCTGCTTTTCTTCAAGGGCGGAAACTTTTGACTCAAATTTTGTCGTTAGAGATCTTAAGACTTTCTCAAGCAAGATAGATTCAGTTATTGTTTCTCCCAGATTTCTCATACGATTTAAAATATAATCAAGACGTAAAAATAAATTGGCAATGCTCTCCTCATTATCCATTTTTAGATTCTCATATTGAATTCTGACAGTTTGGAGTTTAGCATTTTTTACCTTTGAATCACCTTCATAACTTAGAATGATTTTGTCCCATATTGTCTTGGCTGTATTCAGCTGCATGACTTTGAAAAATTCTGATTCAGTTAGACTTCCCAATAGAGCATTGACCGCCTTTGCATTCGTTTCATAATTCTTTCTTTCCATCGGATCTGTTGGTACTGCAGCTGGGTATCGATATCCTTGTTCAACAATTGCCCATACCTCTGCTCCCAGAGACTGAAGATAGGATCTCATCCTTGTTTTCCAGAAGATTAAATTGTTTCCGTTAAAGAGCGGAGGCCTGATAGATGTTGTTCCATATTGGTTGCTCATCTTGCTTGATCTTCCTTTTAGTGGCTAAGCTTTTTCAGAAGAACCTGGTCTGATACCAATTTTTGGGAAAAATATTGAGAGGGGAGGGGTGAATCAGTATTTAGGGCTGAACGATTTCTTTTTTTCTTTTTTTTTTCACTTAAAGCCATATGTTACAGTACATCATCCAATATATATGTCCAGATATCTTATTATGTCATTACTTAGAGCATTGCATCATTAAGCATGAATGGAAATAACAGAACAAACCATCAAACATAAAAAACACATATGAACACCAGGATTTAAGGTGGAAACCCAATTCGGGAGAAAACCACCGCTGTTGTAATCTCAGTCTTCAATTATAGAGAAAACTACTTACAATATATGCTGGTGCAGACTTATACCAGCACACAGGCATCCACCTGCAGAAGGCTACAACCTTCTCTCGTTTACCAGCCTCTCCTGGAAGGGAGCTACTACCCCCTGCTCTCATTTACCAGCTACCACTGGAAGGGAGTTACAACCCCCTTTCTGAAGGCTTCGACCCTCAGCACCACTGCGGACCACGTTTCATCAATTTTCATACAGGATCCACCAATTTCCATACGACATACCTTGTCGGTCACCAAATTTATGTATTTTTTGTATACTCACACCAGTTTTTCATGATTTCGATCATCATTCAAACCAGAGATTCATCATCTTCAGATAATTATATTCATGGGTGCATCGTAGTGTTGGATTTATCAATTAAGAACAGAGCTTTCCCATACAAATATTCTTTTGAGAAATTGTATTCACCACCCTTGCAATGCACACCTCGTTCTTTATTTTTTCTTCTCCTTATATAGTTTTCCCTTTATTAAAACCATGAGTCAAAACCACGAACCGCTAATGGTATTCCTATGACAGTATTCCTTTTAGTTTATCCCACAGGGATTTTTGATCTCCTTTTGATTTTTATTTATCAATTTGAAGAAATTGATAAATAAATATATTTACAACTTTGAACAGAACTTTAGGATTAAATTTAACCCTTCACATTTTAATCCTTCCAAATAATATGGTAAACCTTTGACCCCGGGCCCACAAATATAGTCAATAGCCAATCAAATACGCGCATGGTACCATAGGTAAACTTCGCGCAAGTCCAACATCCGATCACCGTTAGATTAACAATCTTCCAGATCAATGACGTATATGCATATCGCTCGACCTACGATACCGATCGTTAACGTGCGATGGCCTGCCATACCTGTGTTAATCTTCGCGCACTTTCAACAAATGACGACTGTCCGATGACCCCTTCCTAGATCAACGAATCTCAACGATATCGCTGGGCGTCCTAGGTCAAACTATAACGCGCGATGGCGCACAGTAAAAAGTGGTTTTGTAGAATCGTACAGGGACGCGTGTCGCCCGTTCTATGGAATCGCTCCCCACCTTTTGAATACCACTTGCTTGTTGAGAGCGGTGCGATGAAAACCATAAACCGCCTTCATTGTTCCTCCTTCGTGGTTCTGCCCTTCGCCCAAGGTTCCGTTCATGATTCCAAAGTGTTAGTCTGGGATTGCGCTATAACTCTGGTCTATCTTTGGCAAGATTCCAATAACCAAAGAACAAATGTAGTTCTCTTTCGACGAGATTTCCTTACAAACATTGACTCGTGACAATTCAATGTCATTCCTTAATTCTGCTATGATATATATAACATGCCAACCTTCCATTTCGGATTTCTATCCTGTCATAGTTCTGATTCTACCACCATGATTCCTCAATAGGGTTTCAATTTTAACTCCATTCGCAGAGACTCATATAGAGATTTAGGGGATTCCACACAATAATTACATCAGTCAATACACATATAATTCAAATATCCTTAACAATGAATTCATTCTTCTCCGGGCACCGTAGGTATCCTCTGCCCATTATGAAATTGATCACACAGGTCATATATATTCCATATTTACTCATACTTAACACAATTCCATAGTTCTTCGTTAACATATACAAATCTTAACCAGATATTCAATTTTTCCTTCAATCTATTACCTTGTCTCTTCCTAGCAGCTCTCCCTTTTGTCATCTCCTTTGAAAACAGTATTAAACCCCTAATTCAACTCTACTGCTCTGTCTCATCTACTGCCTCTGCTACCTTTCTGTCTCTTTTGCCTTATGGATAGTTTAGGCGTTGCTCCTGTCTTTGCCAATTCCTTTTCCATCAATGACAATATTTCCAACAGCCTCCTTGCTTTCCCTAAACTTGATGCCCACCCCACCTCACACATTACCTCAAGGATCCATTAACCTTGCTAGATCAGCCCTGCAACACACTCTGATTCATCATTGAGAGACTCGTGACTTTCATTTACTCCATATCCCAATGATTCAAATACCTCTCACTCCACCTATTCCACTTGACCATCTTACCCAACCAAAACAATCAACAAACCCTACACTTAACAAATAGCCTAAAATCAACTACCTAAAGCAAACAAGAAACATCCTTTGCATATAATAGAGAGATCCCTCTCTAAGTCCAGGAAGGCTAGGTCCTAGGACTCCAAAGACTGGTTCCATGTTAACCTGTCATTTGGTATACCAATCTGCCAAATCACGGGACCATAACATTCTGGTGATCACGGTGGGACCTTCTGAGTATACAGTTGCTTGAATACCTCTTAAGACTCTTTAAACCCTCAAATTGACATAGAAAATTGAGTGAATCTACCACCTCATCACCACCCTAACATTCTGGCAATCACGGTGGTACCTTCTGAGTCAGTGAAAAACTAAGTATCCCTTAGAACTTTAGAAACCTTTTTCAAATCATAGGGAACTCAATCGATAGCCAAGAGTAGATTATGTTTGTTTCAACATCTTACCAAAATGATGATTCAGCCATAGGACACTGTTACGAACCTTAAAACTATGAAAAAAAGACTTAGAAAACACAAAAAAATCCCTAGATTGGTTTTTTATCAGTTATTGGTGGTGGACCATAAACATACATCCTTAAAAACATCAAAAATATCCAACTGGTGACTCCACTAGCCTCTAGCAGGCCTATTACCTCATTAACATTGATTGGACTTCCTATATTTGTTTCAAACCAAATCCGAGAGTTTATGAACCCAGTTATATACTGTGGGAGTTTACCAAACACTAAGAGAGGTCAGACTTTGGAAAACAATCTTAAAAAATTTTAGCCTCTCTAATTTTTAAGTTTTAAATCTAACTTCACATAGGATAAGTACCAGATCTCATCCAGACCCAAACCCGCCTAACATAGTTGATGAGCCAGAGAAGATTTTGTGGCAAACTTATAGATCTATAAACTTAACCACTATTAGAACCATTCACAGAGCAAGCTCTGTAACTGAAATTCTTACAGCCTTGCAAGATCCTCAGTTTGACTTGCATCATACAAAGAACCTTTTCAAAACCAAGTCACAAACTGATATCGACCAGACTAACCTTGAACCCATAGATTTGCAGCAGAGTTCTAGTAGAGAAGCTTCTCCTTCTACACCACCTAACTTTTAGCTTCTCCATCACTTTAACTCTTTCCATACAAAATCTACTCAAAATCAATTTTTTGGTCCAAGTACTTCCACTACACCCATTCATACCACCATGTGCAAACCACTTCGCTTCATCATACATCTCCTTTCACCAACCCTTCGCTTGTAAACCCTCCATTAGTTCCCTTCATGGTAGCTTGGTATGCCCCCTTAGCCTTACCTCAATGCCTAGTGCCTTTGCCAAATGACTATCAATCCAAAATCCCTCATTTTACAGGGGCTGAATCCATCACTGTCCAACCACATGTAGATAGGATCAATGATGCTTTTGATTACATGGAGATAGAAGAAGAAACTATTAGAAAGAGGATATTTGCACAGAGTTTAGGAGAAGAGGCCAAAAAATGGTTCAAAGCATTAACTCCTAATTCAATACATGATATCCCTTCCCAATACCAAACTTTCATCAACAAGTGGGAAATCAAGAAAAATCCCATCCAAATCCTACCTAAGTATAAAAATCTTAAAAGGAATGTAGGGGAAAGTGTGCAAGACTATTGCACTAGGTTTAACAGTGTGTACAATGCCCTCCCACCTCACATGAAACCCCCACAAGGCCTAGCATTAATGAAATTTCCTGAAGGTTTTGACCTGGACATGACTTTCCAATTAAGAGAAAGAGACCCTGAAACCTTAGAAGAAATGCAAAAGGAAACTATTAGTGCTGAGGTCGACTTGATTGAAAAGAGAGCTAGGATTAGATCAGAAAAGAGAGTGACCTACAAAGATGAAACTGTTACACCATTTTTTTGGTCATCTAACCCATTATCATTAGATGAACCCAAGTACACTATGTAAGAGCAATTTTACCCTAAGTAAAATTGCTTTCACCATATAAAATAACATTTGTCTATATTTCCTAAGTCATATTTAACCCAAAACAAGGAAATTGATTAAATAAATCATTATTTATTTAATTATTCCTAGGAATAAGTTATTCAAATCATTATTGTTGGCAATATGATGCAGAGTGTTGTCCTTGATGGCAACCCACTTAATGAAGATGAAGACATGAGGTTATTGGCATGTGTTGTCCTTGATGGAAATCCACCTGATGAAGTTATTCTTGACCTGATGGACTTGGTAAAATGATGTTTGTTATATGATGCTGAGTGTTGTCCATGAATGGAAACCCACTTGATGAAGATGATGGCAACTTACTTGATTGAGTTGTGCTTGATAGAATATGTCTTGATGAAATAAATCTGATGTATCTACAGTGAGTACAGAATGTAATGATGGAAGAATTGTCAGTATGTGTCAAAGCATGATGAAAAGGGTATGTCTCAAGGCATACGCGGATTTGTCTAGGATAAGTTGCGTATGCACGTGGGAAATAATGTTCCAAGTCGCGTATGGGAAAAAGCGCTCATAAAGTGAAAAACCAGGGGTAACCACCATGGTATTGACCCATTGTATTGGGTAATGATTCGTCTAATTGACCCCGTCCAGGGATACCATCGGAAGTAATGTGGTTTTGGCTCATGGTATTGAAAAAGGGTAAACCTATATAAGGAGAAGAAATTCATTGTGCAAGTAACAAGAAAAGTGGATATATGAGTCTAGGCTTTGATGAATACTTCACTCTGAAGTATATTTTTATGGGTGAACTCTGTTCCTAATTGATAGATCTGAATCTATGATGCTCCTATGAACATGATGAAGGCTCAAGATCTCTAGATCTAGAAATGGTGAATGTCAAGGATGATCTGAAAAGAAGTGAAGAAGACTTGGTGCAATTCTGTTGACAAAATTGAAGAAATATGGGTAAGTTTATAGATCTGATCTGTACTGCAAAATTTCTCTTTTATAGATCTATACGCAGGTTCGTTTCATGGAAAGTGCGTGTATACACGAATATTTGGAAAGAAAAGAGCGTATGCACAATTAGGGTTTTTGTGGAAAATGTACTGAAGTATACGTGAGTTCGTCTTCTGAAAGGCATGTATATACGCGGGTCTGGTTAAATAAAAGCGCGTATGATTTCTAATATGATGGCCACTGAAGGTTGAATGTGTTTCTGCATATCTATTATGAAGTCTGGGCTATATCTGATATACTGGTTACAGTGGTTTCACTGTTCTGTTTGATGCTTCGGGAAAAGGTTGTTTATTGACAAGTAAAGGGTTGTGTTGGAGCTTTTTGATCCAGTTTGAAAATTGATGAAACGTGGTCTGTATTGGATCTGAGGGTTGGAGCCTTCTGCAGGTGGGTGCCTGCGTGCTGGTATGAGTCTGCACCAGTACATGTTGTAAGAAGTTTTCTTAATAATAGAATTTTGAAGGCTGAGACAACGACAGCGGTGGTTTTCTCCTGACTTGGGTTTCCACCTAAAATCC
Source organism: Pinus albicaulis (assembly GCA_034641835.2). Taxonomy (NCBI): domain Eukaryota; kingdom Viridiplantae; phylum Streptophyta; class Pinopsida; order Pinales; family Pinaceae; genus Pinus; species Pinus albicaulis. Next base: position 1,304,560,128 of record CM076582.1, on the reverse strand, counting down.
TGGTGTTCATGTGTGTTTCTTATGTGTGATGACTCACTCTGTTATTACTGTACATGTTTACTGTTTATTGAACATCTAATGGATGAATGATGGAATGATATAAGTGAAGAATTAAGTGCATAATTAGATCTCTGTGTATACGCGATTTTTATGAATAATATCCGCGTGTATACACTAGTTGGCTTCATAAAAGTAGCGTATGGGTTTTGAAGTAAGAAAAAAAAAGATTGTTGAGTAAGTCCTAAATACTGATTCACGCCCCCCCCCCCACCTCTTAGTATTTTTCCCAACAATTGGTATCAGAGCAGGTCCTTTTGAAAAGGCTTAACCGCTAGAAGGAAGATCAAGCAAGATGAGCAATCTTGAGGGAACAGCGTCTATCAAGCCTCCACTCTTCAATGGAAGCAATTTAATCTTCTGGAAAATAAGGATGAGATCCTATCTTCAGTCTATGGGAGCAGATATATGGGCCATTGTTGAACAAGGGTATCAATATCCAGCCTCGGTACCAACAGATGAGACAGAAAAGAAGAATTATGAAACTAATGCAAAAGCGGTCAATGCTCTATTGGGGAGTCTAACTGAATCAGAATTTGTCAAGGTCATGCAACTGAATACAACAAAGGCAATATGGGACAAAATCATTCTAAGTTATGAAGGTGACGCAAAGGTAAAAAGTGCAAAAATCCAAACTCTCAGAATATAATATGAAAAGTTAAAAATGCATAGTGATGAGAGTATTGCTAGTTTCTTTTTACGTCTTGATGACATTGTAAATCGTATGAGAAATCTGGGAGAAACAATAGCTGAATCTACTTTGGTTGAGAAAATCTTAAGATCACTAACGGCAAAATTTGAGTCAAAAGTTTCTGCACTTGAAGAGAAACAGGATCTCCAAAACCTTACCGTGGTGCAACTTCATGGGATACTAACTGCTTATGAAATGAGAAGGGGAGGATCATCGGATGTCAAAGAAGCCGTCTTTAGAGCTTCTACAAAAAGGAAAGATGTACAAGAAGCAGAAGGATCAGGATATGTCTCAGAAGAAGAGGAGGTAAATTTTGTAAAGAAACTTGAACTTGGCACAGGACGATTCAGAGGTAAACTTCCTTTCAAATGTTTTAATTGTGGAAGAGTTGGTCATTATGCTGCTAAATGTCCTCATAAAGAAACTTTTGCAAAAGGAAAGGAAGTAGCAAGAAGAAATAAGAACCGGTCTAGCTCTAGAAAAAGTTACTATACTCATGAAGACAGTGATGGGTTATCTGATAGTGAGGAAGAAGGTGAACAAAATCTTAGACTTCTTATGGCTTTTGAAAATGATTCTAAAGAAGATAAGGATACTTTTATGGATTCCCTAGAGGACAATGATTTTCTTAATGAAAACAATCAACTCAAAATATGTTTAGAGGAAAGTAAAATAATTATAGAGACTCTAAAAAATCAGATTGAAGAAGAGAAGAAGCACAATGAAAAATTAGAATGTGAAGTGGTAAGTCTAAGAAAAGAACTTGAGAAAGTAAAAACTCTGAATCTTAGATTTGCTAAAGGATCTGAAACCTTAGATGAGATTATCAAGGTACAACGTTCTCCTCTTATAAAGACAGGTCTTGGATATACCGGAGAATCTTCTCAAGCTTCAGCACCAAATTATCTAAAAGTAGCTACAACTGGTCTACAACATTCTGCCACTCAGAAAGGGGATAAAGATTCTTCACAGCTAAAGCATGAGCAGTTCAAGTCAAGAAAATTCAGCACGAATACTTTTCAAAAGAACACCAATCAGCAGGTAAATTCAAATAGAAGATTTCATGATCGCAGAAATTTCTACTTCAATGGACAATGTTTCTCATGTCACAATTTTGGTCATAAAGCTGTTCAATGTGTTGCATATAAAAATATCATGACAAGAGAAGCAAGAAAGAAAAGGATTGATATTGGAACAAAGAAGAATACCTATAACAACTTTTCTCCTCTTCAAAATGAAGTTGAATGTACTTATTGCAATAACTTTGGCCATGAAGAATCTGAATGCAGGAGCAAAATCCAGCCAAAAGAACATGTGCCTTCCAACACCAAAGTATGGAAAAAGAAGGATGTATAGGTTGAGAATTTTGGTATATATTTATTTGCAGAAGGAGAAGAAAATCAATGGTACATTGATAGTGGATGCTAAAAACATATGACAGGTGACAAAGACAAACTCCATGCTTATAATGCCCTAGAAAAGGAAAATAATGTTACTTTTGGAAGTGATACACCCGCTGTCATTAAAGGAAAAGGATCTGCTTTTCTAAAAGAAAAGGTGAAAGCTAAAAATGTCATGTATGTGGATGGATTGAGACATAACCTGTTAAGTGTAAGTCAAATTTGTGATCAAGGAACTGAGGTTGTCTTTAGTTCAAAAGAATGTGTGGTACGTGATCTTGATACAAGTAAAACAATTATAAAAGGAAAAAGGACTCCAAACAACTTGTATATATTGAAGAACTGCAAAGATCAATGTTACTTGAGCAAATCATCAGAAAATTGGCTGTGGCATAGACGGCTGGGGCATCTGAGCTTCTCTCAAATCAACAAATCCAGCAGACTTAAAGCTGTTCGTGGTCTTCCCAATATTACTCTTCCTGAAAATATCATATGTAAATCTTGCCAATTCGGTAAGCAGACCAGAGTTAAATTTAATGCCAAGGAAGGATCATCAAATGGGCCCCTTGAACTTATTCATACAGATATATGTGGACCTATGAGGAAAAAGTCACCACGTGGTGAAGAATATTATATCTTATTTATTGATGACTTCTCTAGAATGTGTTGGATTGGGTTGCTTAAACACAAGGATGAAGCATTTGAGAAATTCCAGATATTCAAAGCCTTGTTTGAAAATGAATTAGATCTAAAAATCAAATGTCTTAGATCTGATCGAGGAGGTGAATATACATCAAATGAATTCCTTGAATTTTGTGAACAACATGGCATAAAAAGACAGTTTTCGGTAGCAGGCACTCCTCAACAGAATGGTGTTGCAGAAAGAATGAATAGAACAGTTCAACAAATGGCTATAGCCATGCTTGATGATTCTAGAACACCTAACACATTTTGGGGGGAAGCAGCTCACACAGCGGTAAATATTCTCAACAAGGCACATGTTCGTGTAAATAGTGACAAAACGCCATATGAACTCTGGTATGGTAATCCTCCCTCTGTGAAGCATTTTAAAGTTTTTGGGAGCAAGTGGTTTATCAAAAATAATGATGAAAATCTTGGCAAATTTGAACCAAGAGCAAATGAAGGTATACTCCTTGGTTATTCTTCTCAAAGTAAAACATACAAATGTTATAATAGAAGACTTCGTAAAATTGTTGAATGTATTGATGTTGTTATTGATGAGTCTCCTACAGCTTCAAAAGAAGAAAAACAAGCAACAGATGAAGGTGATGATGACGTATATCCTTCTACATCAAACATAAATAATACAGATAGTGAACCCAATGAAGAATCTGGAGATGATTTATCTGGAAAATCTCCATCTAGATATGTTCAAAAGAACCATCCAGAATCTCAAATCTTGGGTGACAAAGGATCTGGTGTACAAACAAGAAGGACTCTTGTGGGATCTTCTAGCTATCTGGCATTTCTGTCCACTATTGAACCACACAATGTCAATCAAGCTAGCAAAGATGAATGTTGGATTCAGGCCATGAATGAAGAACTTGATCAAATTGAAAAGAACCACACTTGGGAATTGGTACCAAGACCACATGATAAAAATGTCATTGGAACCAAATGGATATTCAAGAAAAAGCTAAATGAGAATGGGGACGTTATAAGAAACAAAGCTAGACTGGTTTGCAAAGGGTATACTCAACAAGAAGGTATAGACTTTGAAGAAACTTTTGCTCTTGTAGCTAGACTTGAAGCCATAAGAATGTTTCTTGCTTTTTCAAGTTTTCAACAAATCAAAGTTTATCAAATGGATGTCAAATCTGCTTTCCTCAATGGTGATTTAGAAGAAGAAGTTTATATAGAACAACCAGAAGGATTCATTTTGGGAAATGATGAAAATTTGTTTGTCGACTTAAAAAGGCTCTATATGGTCTCAAACAAGCTCCAAGGGCATGGTACTATCGTCTTGACAAATATCTTCACCAACAAGGTTTTTCAAAAGGGTCTGCTGATAGTAACTTATACACAAAAATTGAAAATGATAAACTATTGATTGTGATTGTATATGTTGATGATATCATTTTTGGAAGTAATGAAGAATATATGAGTCAGAAATTTGCTTCTGTCATGCAGAAAGAATTTGAAATGTCTTTACTTGGGGAACTAACATTCTTTCTTGGCTTACAAGTGCATCAAACTACAGAAGGTATATTCTTATCTCAAGAAAAATATCTTAAGAAAATTCTGAAGAAATATGGGATGGAAGAGTGCAAACCTGTAAGTAAACCAATGGTAACCGGATGTAATCTCAGTTCTCATGATGATTCTCCCACGGTGAATCAACCAGAATACAGATCTATGATAGGAAGTCTTCTATATATAACTGGGACTAGACCAAATATTATGCATGCAGTTGGGATTGTTGGACGATTCCAAGCCAATCCAAAAGAGTCTCATCTTCAGGCTGTCAAAATAATATTCAAATATCTACAAGGAACTCAAGACTTTGGACTATGGTATCCAAAGAATGTTGATCTTACTCTTCATGCTTATACTAATGCAGATTGGGCTGGAAATGTTGATGATTGGAAAAGCACAAGTGGTGGTGCATTCTATATGGGGCCCCGGTTGGTATCTTGGTTCAGCAAGAAGCAAAGATTTATTGCCTTATCTACAGCAGAAGCAGAATATGTGGCTTCCGCATCCTGTTGCACTCAACTTCTTTGGATGATGCAAAATGTACAAGATTTTCAAATCAAATGCCCACCTCCTATCTCCATTTTGTGTGACAATACAAGCACCATCAGTATCTCAAAGAATCCTGTTATGTATTCAAAGACCAAGCATATTCCCATCAAGTATCACTTCTTGCGTGAACAAGTGCTTGAACAAAAGGTGAAATTGGAGTATGTTCCCTCCAAAGAACAAATTGCTGATATATTTACCAAACCTCTGCCCAGGGAAGCATTCGAGTATCTAAGACAGAAGCTGGGAGTATTCTCTGCCAGTCAAAAGCACAAATCTGCATAAATTCAGAAGATTAAATTGGATACGCAGGTTTCCTGAAACACAGTCGCATATATACGCGAGTCAATACATATAAATCCGCGTATGGTTGGTTGCTGACAATTTTTGATTGGGGTCAGCATTTCTCAGTGCTGTTTGGTATCTCTGATGCTGTCTGATGTCTCTGGTGGTGTTCCAGTTTTCATAACTCAATTTCTAATGTCTTGATAAAGATGCCTTGATGATTTGTTGGTGAAAGTGTTCAGGATGCACAAACTGAGGGGGAGCCTTAGTCATATGGGAAGGATGCTTGGATGCACAGATTCAGGAGGAGAATTAGCTTTGCTGAGTATAATGCATTGTTGGCATTATGAAGGTTCTGAAATATGTTCTCTTTATTGAGGAATTTTCTGGTATTGGTCATAAATGGTCATATTTGTAATTTGATGAAAAGTGATGTAAAGTTGTAATATTCAGTCATGTAAGGTCTTGTCAAATTTGTAAACCCACTTGGTTGGGTAGCTGAGTTAAAATGTGTAAACCCACTTGGTTGGGTACTTGAGTCTCATATGTAAATCCACTTGGTTGGATATCTGATGTAAGTATGAGTTTTCGGTGATAGGAAGTTCATAGAGTCATGTACTTCATTGAAAAATATGTTTGAAGATTCAGCATGAACTCAGGGGGAGCTTGGTCACTTCAGTATACATCAGATCTGTAGAACGCTTCTTCTACCTGAGGAGAAAAGGGGGAGAGTGTGTTGATGGCTCCTGGTAGATCCGCCCTTTGCCCTTGATGTCAAAGGGGGAGAGTGACATGGTGTTTGAATGAAGAGAAAGAATGGTTTCAAGAATGGTGGGAGTGACATGGTGTCATTATATTCTTAATGTACCTATCTGTTGTGATGCTCCAACACCATCGTGGTTGCCATCAAGTCCAAAGGGGGAGATTGTTGGCAATATGATGCAGAGTGTTGTCCTTGATGGCAACCCACTTAATGAAGATGAAGACATGAAGTTATTGGCATGTGTTGTCCTTGATGGCAATCCACCTGATGAATTTATTCTTGACCTGATGGACTTGGTAAAATGATGTTTGTTATATGATGTTGAGTGTTGTCCATGAATGGCAACCCACTTGATGAAGATGATGGCAACTTACTTGATGGAGTTGTGCTTGATAGAATATGTCTTGATGAAATAAATCTGATGTATCTACAGTGAGTACAGAATGTAATGATGGAAGAATTGTCAGTATGTGTCAAAGCATGATGAAAAGGGTATGTCTCAAGGCATACGCGGATTTGTCTAGGATAAGTCGCGTATGCACGCAGGAAATAACGTTCCAAGTCACGTTTGGGCAAAAGCGCTCATAAAGTGCAAAACCAGGGGTAACCACCATGGTATTGACCCATTGTATTGGGTAATGATTCGTCTAATTGACCCCGTCCAGGGATACCATCGGAAGTAATGTGGTTTTGGCTCATGGTATTGAAAAAGGGTAAACCTATATAAGGAGAATAAATTCATTGTGCAAGTAACAAGAAAAGTGGATATATGAGTCTAGGCTTTGATGAATACTTCACTCTGAAGTATATTTTTATGGGTTAACTCTGTTCCTAATTGATAGATCTGAATCTATGATGCTCCTATGAACATGATGAAGGCTCAAGATCTCTAGATCTAGAAATGGTGAATGTCAAGGATGATCTGAAAAGAAGTGAAGAAGACCTGGCGCAATTCTGTGACAAAATTGAAGAAATCTGGGTAAGTTTATAGATCTGATTTGTACTGCAAAATTTCTCTTTTATAGATCTATACGCAGGTTCGTTTCATGGAAAGCGCATGTATACGCGGATATTTGGAAAGAAAAGAGTGTATGCACAATTAGGGTTTTTGTGGAAAATGTACTGAAGTATACGCGAGTTCATCTTCTGAAAGGCGCGTATATATGCGGGTCTGGTTAAATAAAAGCGCGTATGATTTCTAATCTGATGGCTACTGAAGGTTGAATGTGTTTCTGCATATCTATTCTGAAGTCTGGGTTATATCTGATATACTGGTTACAGTGGTTTCACTGTTCTGTTTGATGCTTTGGGAAAAGGTTGTTTATTGACAAGTAAAGGGTTGTGTTGGAGCTGTTTGATCCAGTTTGAAAATTGATGAAACGTGGTCTGTAGTGGATCTGAGGGTTGGAGCCTTCTGCAGGTGGGTGCCTGCGTGCTGGTATGAGTCTGCACCAGTACATGTTGTAAGAAGTTTTCTTAATAATAGAATTTTGAAGGCTGAGACAACGACAGCGGTGGTTTTCTCCCGACTTGGGTTTCCACCTAAAATCCTGGTGTTCATGTGTGTTGCTTATGTGTGATGACTCACTCTGTTCTTATTGTACATGTTTACTGTTTATTGAACATCTAATGGATGAATGATGGAATGATATAAGTGAAGAATTAAGTGCATAATTAGATCTCTGTGTATACGCGATTTTTATGAAGAATATCCGCGTGTATACTCTAGTTGGCTTCATAAAAGTAGCGTATGGGTTTTGAAGTAAGGAAAAAAATAAATTTGTTGAGTAAGTCCTAAACACTGATTCACCCCCCCCCCCCCCTCTCAGTATTTTTCCCAACAATTATTTAATAAACATTCCTAGTTAAATTTGACTAAATCATTTGTAAATAATTAAATAAATCATTATTTATTTAATTATATTCCCACCATCTCCCTAAAATAATAAATAAATCATGTATTTATTTATTGTTTACAAATAAAGGATTTGACCCAAGTCAAAAGATCTTTTCCCTCCAACAAATATAATAAAATATTCCTAAAGGGTGATTCTAGAATTTGATTAATAATATTTTATTCATGCACCGAGTTCTAGAACACCCCAATATTTTGTTATAAATAGAAGGGTTTTCCCCATTCATTAGTCACCTTCATTGCATTAGATCACACTGGATCTATTCTTGGTCACCATTTTACATTTTTGCTTTGTGAGCTCCCATTGAGTTCTATGTTTGTCAGTGTTTTTCTACCATAATAAGAGAGAGGAATTTTAGATCTAAAACACTGAGGACTTTCAAGAACCCATCCCATTGAGGAGAACCGGAAAACAACTTTCTTGTTTTCCTTTTAGGTGCCCCATTCTTTAGTATAATACAAATCATTCTTTTAAACATTTTGTTCTTGTCTTGTCTATTGGATGCATGGAGCCATATTATATTTTATCTGCTTAATGTCTTTTTGTGCTTAGATCTGAATTTGTGAAGCAGACTTAAAGATATTTTGCAACCATAAACGATGTTAGGGCTATTTGTTATGCGTAGCTAAAGTGATATTTTACAACGAAAGATTCATACTAAAAATTGGCGACTCCATACGGGTTTTATTTTACAACCACTGTCGTTTTCTCTATTCCTGCATATCCAGCTATTTCAGACCCTAGGGTTTCTCTTCCATTTCCTGTTTTTCCTAATTTTATGGTGCTTTCCACCCCTAAAACCCTTAAAAAGTCAAATTTTTAACTTCTGTGTGTTTCTGGCCTTATTGCGCAGGTGACAGACATCAGCCGCAGTTGAGACAACAACTTTTTCTGAAATCTGCCACCGAAAGAGCCGGATCTGCAGGTTGTACTTATCGGCCCATAAAGTGAAACCTGAGCTTGAGGATGCACTTTTCTGCCCCAAACCTACGACCTGGACTGAAATCGGGTTAGAACTTGCGACCTGCACTTTTTCTACAAATTTTTTAACACTTTTTCTGGGTTTGTCTGAAGCTTTTGTCAGGGTTTTCCAGCCTCTGTCTCTGCCCGTTTAGACCTGTTTCTGATCTGCTTCGCTCAACTAAGAGGGAATATTTCCTCTTAGGGCTCTAGTACCCTCCACTTTTTGTGGGAGAGTCTTTGTTGTTTCAGACGTCTGAATTTTCAGAGTTTCAGCCTTCTTTTTCTCAGATCTAATACCTCCTTTTCAGATCCCTTTAGATCACCTCTTCTCCCTCTCAAATCACCTCATACCATTTTTTTGGGTTCCTTTCCACGACCACTACCTTGTCTCTTCTATTTTTAGCTGATCTCCTATTTTTTAGCAGCAACCTTGCCTCTACCTATTTACTATTCTCTGCACCACTTTTCAGCAGATTTCTCCTTTAGATCCCAGTCCCTCTTGACATTAGATCTATTGGCCTCCTTTTTGCGTGCTTGGCTTAGTATTTTGCCTCTTATAGACTAGTTTTGAGAGACTCGCCTTCTTGGGTTAAATTGATGCATTAGTAGCTGTTAATTTTCTGTTCTTTTCATTTTATTTACTGTAGGTTTATTTGCAGTTACACAACACATTTTTTCTTTTACTCTCAAAACGTCTGGGTTTAAACAATTAAAATTAATGCACGCCACACAGTGACCCTAAGTGAAGAAGAGCCTGGTTAACACCGCCTGGCAAAGACTTTAAAATCAATTGTCACTGCACCTCTCTGCCCTTGACCTCACTTGATTTTTTCCCTCCCTGCCCTTGTCGGTTTTTCTTCTTCCCGTCATCATTGCGCCCCCAAGGTGCTTCTCCCAGAGACTTCTTGGCCTTCACCCTCCATTTCCGATCAGTTGAATTCCTCCTTCCCGTCATCATCGAGTAATTCCTCCCCTAAGTCCACACTTCGACTCTTCTTCTGATTGTTCGGGTTCTCCCACTACTTCTGGTTCTCCCTCTTTTACCTTCACCATGTCTAGTTTAGGACCTAGCCCTAACCGCAGTTCTACTGCTGGGTCCATTTCTAGTGGAACCACTATGGGACCTACCTCGACTGCCCCATTACTCCCTTATATGGGTGGCCTCAGTCTCCCCTATTTCAATCAGCTGATCAATGATCCTATTCGCCACGATTTCAGTTGGCCTGCTATGCCAACCAAGCTCCCCTCCGACATTCCCAAGTTCGAAGGCCTTGCTAGTGAAGATCCCTCTAGTCATATTCGATCTTTTCACATGTGGTGTTCCTCCAATTCCATCACCGATGACTCCATTCATCTTCGATTATTCCAACGCATGCTTACCGATGAAGCTTCCAAATGGTATGTTGACCAAGCCACCTCTTCCCATACCACCTTTGCGACCATTTCCCAATCCTTTCTCTCTTATTTCCAGCTCCCTCTCTGATACGACACTAGTACTGAACTCTTAACTTATTTCCATCAATCCTCTTCGACCCACCTTTCTGCTCATGTCGAGGAATGGCAGCGAAGACGGAGCTTGTGTCGTGATCCCCCCTTTGAAGATAGGGTTTACATGGACTGGTTCCTTTGCTTTCTCTCTTACCTCCCATTGGAAAATATTTCGCATCCCATTTTCCCCAAACCGAAGAAGCCGCCCTCCAAATAGCCTTGAAATATGACCTTATCAACGCCCATTCTGGTTATGTTTATACCATCCTTCCTGAAATTCCCAAGCCCAATGGCCCTAATGCCTCAGGGGAATCTCATTCTGCTGACAATATCATTTCAGCTCTATCCCATACCTCTGCCCAGCCTCTTTTGGGCTTCCCTCTAGAGGGGGCCAGCCCCTCCGGCACTTTTTCCCCTCCAGGTAGCATGTATCCAGGATACGGCATGCCTCCTAATTTTTCCCACCCTCCTGCTTACCTCAATGTTGCCCATCCTACCCCTTATACATATCCACAACCTGGTGTCCCAGCTCCTCCAGCATTTTGACTGCCCACTCCCTTGCCTTTTCCACCCCTGCAACCGCACTTACTAAGCCCTCCAGGGCAAGTCTTTGCACAGTAGGGGGCACCTAATTTTCTTCCTTCTCAAATAAAGAGGAAAGGAAATCAATCTGCTCCTGGTAATCATGGACCCAATCCTTCAAGTATTGATCCTCACACTGCTACCCAGCCACAGGGTTCTTCGCCCAAGCCGATCAGGCCACTTCGCACCAATAAGCCATGTTCGTGTTGCGGTGTTTATGGTCATTACACTCACAATTTTCCCATATTGCCACAAATGCGGCAGATGTGGGACTCTTAGACCACCGTGCGGGGCCAACATTCCTCCCCTACTGCCCCTTCTACTCTAGCTACTTCTCAACCTGCTATGTTTACCGATCCTTTCCCTCAACAACGATTTGTGGCCACTCAACCCCCTCATGCCCCTGTAACCACTCAACCTTCCCCTTCTAGTTCCTTTGATTACCAGATTCTCATGATGGCCTCTGACCCACCTCTCACCGTCGACCTCAACCTTCAAACTCGGTCCCGTTAGTATTCCACACCTACCGTTCCATCTGTCTCCGAGTATCCATCGTCAGGTCCTACAGAGCCTCTATCGACATCCAATGGTCACTTGCAACTCCCTCCACCCAAAGCCGAGGTTCATCCCAAGCCTCCTAAGGGACCATTACGCCAAAATGCTTCCTCTGGTCGAACTACCCATTCATACAGCATAGTAGATGATCTAGCCCAATCTCCTGCTGCCATTTCAACATTGGAACTCCTCCAGTTGTGTCCTTCTCAAAAGAGGGCTCTACTATCTGCCGTGGGCGCTGTAGATCTTGCTGATGACCAATTAATTTTTTTCGATGCCTGTCAGTCAGAACATCCCCCTCTTCCTCCTTCAGTTGCTTTCCAAATCACAGTCAAAATATGAAACGCCAATGTTTCTCGGTGTATTATTGATGAGGGGGCATCTACCTGCGTAATGTCTACTTTGGTTTGGAAACAACTCAGATCCCCTGAATTGGCCCCTTCCACCATCACCCTTCACGCGTGGGATGGCCATGCCTCCCAGCCCATTGGCCTATTCCGTAATTTCCCTATCACCCTTGTCGGCAAGACTGTTTGTGTCGACGTTGAAGCTATTGATGCCCCTCTTGAATACAACATCCTTTTGGGGCATAGTTACACCTATGCCATGTCAGCCATCCCATATGAAATCCACTGTAAGATGTTTTTCCCTCATAATGGAAAGATTGTCACCATTGACCAATTGACCTACCATGAACCAAAATCTCAGACCTCCCCTGAGTCCACCATCTCTACTATCACCAATAAACCAACTGTTGATTCTTTCACCAGTGTTTCCCCTAGCATCTACAAAGACTCCTCTTTGCTTGGAAATTTTCCTTGTCCTCCCCCTTCTCCTGTCTCTAACCACAGCTTAGCGAATGTTTTCATGATGTAATCGTCTCAGGATGGCCTTCCACAACCTGCTCGGGCTAGTCAGCAACCTAAATCTCGCCCACTGCCTCCTACTCCTAACCCTTCGCTTCAATCAACCGAACTTTTTTCACCTGGCCCTTCCCATCACACTCAGGAACCCCCCTATCCTCCTGAGTCAGTTCCCTCAAGTCTCCACCATATGGGAGCCAGCCCCCCTGGTCATTACCCCGCCAGTCAAATACATTTCCTTGGTCCCCCCCCCCTCCCCCGCGTCTATTTGGTCCCCGTCATGGCCACCCTTTCCTTACCTAATTTAACCTTGGGAATACCAGTATGGTATCTTACTCCTCCAGCCGAGACCCCACCGGGCCACCCCAAACCATACATAGCTGTGACACCAGTGCAACCGATCCCCTTCACTCCTTCTACTGCTACAGTGCCCCTAGCCCCTCCATAGGACCTTCCCCATGTGGCAACCCCTACAGGCAAGAAAAGAAAAACTCAAAAGGGGGCATCCAAAGACAAGGCCACCACACCTGACCCTACCCCTCCCGCTCCCCAACCTGCCAAGCCTTGTGCCTTGTGTGATGGTATCGGTCACCCCACCCATACTTGTCCTGAGTTGCCCCGTATCCAACCCATGGTTAAAGTCGCGTTCCCTGAATTGAAGGTCCATGAAACCTTTGTTTCTTTCTCATCCGCAGCCAAGACCTCAAAGACTCTTCGCACCAACAAACCCTGTGCTCTGTGTGGTGTCCACGGCCATTACTCTCACCATTTTCCTCACCTCACGCATTACCGAGCCTCTTTAGAGGTCATTCGCGAGTATGAAATTGAACAAAATCAATCCACCTCTCCCATCCTTGCTCAATATGCATCAGGTCTACTCGAGGACCCTCCTGCTACCATTGACATTGCTCCCCCTGATGTTTAAATGTAAGAATCTGCTGCTCCCCTCCTATACCTATCATCATCCGTGCAACCATCTGTGTACATTTCCTCCGAATCCACTCCATCTGTTCTGCTTGATTCTCCTTCAGACACACTCTCAGGCTCTTCATGTTTTGACCATCTTTTTACCTGCTCTTCTGTCATTCCCCGTGATGACCCGTATCTGCACCTCTCTTCCCATATGGTTGACTTCGGTAGCTTTGCAGCGTCATATGGTCCCCTTGACCCTTCCATTCCCTCCCATACTCACGATCATACCATCCGTATCTTTGATGTTCTTCGCAGCCCGAGTTCCCGCTCTTCATCCCATAGTTCTCATTCATCTCCCTCTCATCGATCTATGAGTCCTAGACTTCCTACTGAGATTGCTCCCTCCCATAGCCGTAAGTGGATGTCTATCCTCTACTCATGCTGCCATCCTTTTTCTCATCCCTCCCATTTGTTGTCCCGTGACACTATTACATCGGCCCTCTCCTCCACCCGTTATCTTGGCTATGCCGATGGGGCAAGTCGCTCTTCCCAGAATCTCGCTTCGGCAGCATGGGCCATCTTTACCCCTTTGCATACCCTGGTTTTTGCAAATGGGGTCTGCATTGTTAATTCCACCAATAATCAGGCTGAATATGATGCCGTGCATGGTCTCTTAGCCGATGCCCTCTCTCATCACATCCTCCATCTGCATGTTCATTTAGATTCCCTGCTTCTTGTCCTACAACTTAATGGTGTCTATCATGTGCATAACCCTCTCCTGTTTAGACAATATTTATGTGTGAAACTTTTGATACATGCATTTACATCTATTACTTTCCACCATATCCCTCGACGTCAAAATCACTACGTTGATCAAATTGAAAATCATGTTCTAGACTGGAATTTATCACACACAAGACAATAACATTTCACATCATCCACAAAATATACATAAATTATATATATCATATAACATGTGTTTTTAGAGTCCATCTGCTCTAAAACATATCACCTGCCCATAGCATGGTACAAAAATCAAAACCACAAAATGGGGGGCACCATCTGTCCTACATCTAATCACTCTCTAGAAGATCCTAAGCCAATGGCTCTTCTCCCGCAGCTCGTAGATCCCGCACAATCTGACCGGCCATCACCATGCGTCGCATGATACCTTTCCATTCCGAGGGTAGCCCAATACATAACTCTATGTACTGGTCATCTAAATCCTACCAACCACGCTCCGACACACCGGTCAACAACCCCTCACATCTACGATGGATGTCCTCCACCAGAGCAGCCATATCCTCATTCTATGATGTCCTTGATCCACTCACCCCTGTAGCTCCTGCTACTACTGGTCATCCCATATATCCGGCCAGTTTCACCGGAGCTATATCTGCATTCCCGAACATATAACGATCAATACCTTGCATACTAGTCACAAACTCTAAAATGCACATAACATATTAGTTGCTTTTCACTTACCATCGGGCCCCCACACTCGATCAGGTGGAAGAGGAAAGTCTGGATCTCCCCAATAACTCATCCCACTATAGGGATAGTCGTCTCTGTATAGTGGCATCTGATCCCAATGGGTGAAGAACTCTGGTCGGAACACCCGTCTGACTACCCCTCCTCCTCCTCTACACAGTAATTGTCCCCACCAATGCATCCGAGGCTCTCTCGGACCTCCATCAGGTAACTGTATATGAGGTCACAAGGTCAGGATCTTCTTAAAGAAGAAAGAACACAAAACAGTCCCATAGGCACAATCATGATTCACTTTTCTCTTGCATAGAGACAACTGTCATTTCACCGACACCAACATCATCTGGGCCCACCCATAGTAGGTCCCACTCAGCACACTCTCCACAATCATCATCTGCCCTCCAGTGATGTGATGGAACGCCTAGCTACCTAAGATCTACAACACTACTGCGGCCACTGTCCGGGTCTCCAACCTCTCTAGATCACCAATGGATATCCGAGTACGTTTAACTTGGACACCTGGTCAACAATGTCGCTCAACAAACTCCATAATGTTACGCCCCTGTGGTAACACTGGATGTGTATTTCCCACCATCCCTAATGGTGGGAGACCAGTCAAGAAATACAAATCCTGGACCGTCAGCTCAATCTTGTGCCCCTGCACTACAAACGCCTCATGATCTGGATCCCAATAACTGATAATCCGGGCCAACAAGGGCTCTCCAGCCCTCATCAATGGGTTCTCCAAAAATTTCAAAACCCCATACCTAGCCAATGCACGACGGACACCCTGATCCGCCTGGATTTCCATCCGTAATGTACCTAAGTCTCTCTCTCTCCACTTGATCTGTATATCTACCATATCTACACAAAAACATCATTTTTTTCAGCCTCCAGATCAACAAAACTACATTAACTTACACTAAAATAGAATCTCAGCCCATAACAACACTAAAACCCCCCCACATCTAACAGGTCACACTTTTTGGGCAAAACTTGGGCCAGGTCGCACTTTTCAGGCCAAAACCTGCGTCCCAGGTTGCAGCTTTTGCCCCAAAAAGTGCGACCCGACCATAATGATGAAGTAGGGGCAGTTACTGAGATTTAAAACCCTAATCTGCAATTTGAATCCATCAAAAACAAAGTTTAGGATTAGGCCTCTTACCTGCAACTGACGGATCACAATTCCAACAATCGGTTTGTCTGCTATGATCACCACAAGATTTAGGGCCTTCTCTCCTCTCCACATTCACCATAGCTACACAAGCAAATGAATTATTTTGGAGGGAAAACGCCTTATTAGAAGAAAACCCATGTTTTTTCTTTCGCCCGCTGCGACCAAACCGTAGCCCCGTTTGACACACCGTCCACACCGTTGGAAAGCTCTCATCGAGCACTCAAATGGGTATCTGTTAGTTTTTCATGTTTTGATACTTCACCAAGACATATTTTTTCCATGAAGGGTCTATTCACCTCCTATTAAAATCGAATTTCTTCACTTCCGACACTTGTACTTAGAGCACCACTTTGCCTAATTAATCATCTTCGCTCGTGTTGATTTTCGTCATGAGATACCCGATTGTACTCATGCTTTTATGGTCCCCCATTGGACTCGTACTATGCGGCAACAACCTTGAGTCACCCTTGTTTATAGCATCCGAGTCAAATCATCATCACATCCATAGAGTCTAATCCGAGCCCCTTTGTACCCCACTATACTCCTCCATCCTCCCTTCCTTGATCCCTCTCTTGTGTTGCACATTATGGCCTTCAGTACTCTTGTCCCCTATCTCTCATGATATTGTGTCCGTTGCTGCCAATCCATTCATGCCCTTCATGCTCTAACAAGGGAAGTTGTCCAACCCCTCCTCCGTATCCTACATTCCATCATCATTATCAGTATCTATTTGTTCGTCACTCTACTATTTTCCCCCATGCCTTACTTGGGGTTCCCTTATTGCCTCACCTATGGTGGACCTACTTCTGCCGACATCAGCTCATTTACTCCAGAAGCCAGGTCTCGGGGGCAGTGTACTTTGGTTCCAACTCTTCTCAGCCTGATCGTGATCTATACACTTGATGGTCCAGTGATACAACAGCAGCTATTGGTGATTCTTGGGCGTGTTTGAGATGTCTCAACCCTCATGAGAGGGTGGCCCTGCGGGTAGCCCCCCACATGCCCGAATGACTTCTTCATTTTCGCCCTTGATGCAGCTCCTCTCATTTGATGATATCGGCCTCAACCGCTTGTAGCGCCTCTTCGCTTTACATATATCAGTCATATTTTGTGAGCCCTTCCCCATGTGTAGGGGGCATTTGGGTATATTTATATCTCATGTACTAAAATCTTCTTGTATAAGTCTTGAAGGTTATTCCAGGCATCACATGTATGTGGGATTCATCATTTTTATCTGGCTCATGTTTAGGCCATCACATGTTTCATTATTGTGTTCCGCAGTTTTCCGGGCGCCTTATTCTTTGTACTATTGTCTTGGCGAGCATAGGTATGCCTCCCCTGCCGCCTTTAACACTATTACTACTCCATCACCTAGAGACTTGTTGCACCTATAAGCCTCGTCTCGTCCGGGTCTAGTCCTTTAGCACATTAGACTACCTTACATTCCTCTCTCTCACTTCCCTCTTGATGCCTAGTGATTGAGTTCTTACAACGTACTTCGGTCATATGATTTGCTCCTAACACTCGTATGTTGGGGGGCAATCTGTTACACCATTTTTTTGGTCATCTAACCCATTATCATTAGATGAACCCAAGTACACCATGTAAGACCAATTTTACCCTAAGTAAAATTGCTTTCACCATATAAAATAACATTTTTCGATATTTCCTAAGTCATATTTCACCCAAAACAAGGAAATTGATTAAATAAATCATTATTTATTTAATTATTCCTAGGAATAAGTTATTCAAATCATTATTTAAGAAACATTCCTAGTTAAATTTGACTAAATCATTTGTAAATAATTAAATAAATAATTATTTATTTGATTATATTCCCACCATCTCCCTAAAATAATAAATAAATCATTTATTTATTTATTTTTTACAAATAAAGGAATTGACCCAAGTCAAAAGACCTTTTCCCTCCAACAAATATAATAAAATATTCCTAAAGGGTGATTCTAGAATTTGATTAATAATATTTTATTCATGCACCGAGTTCTAGAACACCCCAATATTTTGTTATAAATAGAAGGGTTTTGCCCATTCATTAGTCACCTTCATTGCATTAGATCACACTGGATCTATTCTTGGTCACCATTTTACATTTTGCTTTGTGAGCTCCCATTGAGTTCTATATTTGTCGGGGTTTCTACACAGCCAGAGAGGTACAGTCTGGCTGGAAGGACACAGAACCCATACTGTATCCTGTTGAGGAGAACCGGAAAACACCTTTCTTGTTTTCCTCTGAGGTGCCCCATTCTTTAATATAATACAAATCATTCTTTTAAACACTTTGTTCTTGTCTTGTCTATTGGATGCATGGAGCCATATTATATTTTATCTGCTTAATGTCTTTTTGTGCTTAGATCTGAATTTGTGCAGCAGACTTAAAGATATTTTGTAGCCATAAACGATGTTAGGGCTATTTTTTATGCGTATATAAAGTGATCTTTTACGATGAAAGATTCATACTAACAGAAACCATGCCCTCAACCACCTCATCTGACTCTAAAATGGATAGCCTAATGAGAACTATGGAAAGAATGATAGAAAGAATAAACTGAAATGAAAGGGTACCTCCTTGGGAAAACCAAACTAATTCCCAAAAGAGAAATAGAGTTGAAAACTTCAGAAGAGACATTCCTCAAATCAAACAAAGGGAAAATGACCAACAAATCATACCTCCCTTTCAACAAAATTGTGTAGATGAAGAAGGAGAAATTATAGAACCTGAAGAAAGCCATATAAACCGGATAGGGTCTGATAATGAAGATGATTTTTTTCTCACCAAAGAAGAACAAAGTTTATTTTCCTCAGATCAAACTAAGAAAAACAATGAATATTCTAAAGACTACCACTTGGGATTTCAAAATGCCATAATGGAAGTACATAGGCAATATGACCTTAGGAGAAAAAAGAACCTAGGTCACCCTAAGAAAAGCCAAATAGATACTACTGTTAGAAAGACACCTAAAAAAACCTCCAAAAAGACAGCAAACACAAACACTATGGCTAAGAAATTTGACTCAAACAAAGAAAAAATCAGCCAACCATATAGTGATCAAAGTTGCCCTAGTACCTCAAATAGTGGCCCTGAAAGAATCTTGTTGTCCAAAGTCCCAAATCAGATTCATCAGACTAAACCAATGGAAAAGTTTATGCCTGAGAAAGTTGATATAAAGATATCTGAGACACAAATACCTTTCAGTTTTGAGGGAGAGATTGACAAAATTAAGATTACCGTGCCTCTCACCGAACTGATTACCCAAGGCACATACAAGTCTCAAGTTTTGAAAATTCTAAACATGGGAAATGATGCTGACACTTTGCACTTAGCTGATGACACACTTGAGCTTTTGTTTGGACCCAATATAGAAGGAAAATATCAAGAAGGAGCCATTCCTCCTTTCTATGTCAGTTTAAACATACATGAAAAAATCTTACATAATGCCATGCTTGATTCTGGTGCCTCCCACAACCTCATGCCCAAAGTTGTGATGGAAAGATTAGGCATAGAAATAACTAAACCTTACAAAGACTTGTATTCGTTTGATTCAAGTAGAGTCAAGTGCTTGGGATTAATCAATGATCTTTGTGTCAAACTGGCACAAATACCTGTTAAGGGTCTTGTCATGGACATAGTGGTTGCTAACATTCCTCCTAAATATGGAATTCTTTTATTCCCGTCTTGGGGAGTCAAGCTTCAAGGGAACCTCCAACTTGACATGTCATATGCTACCATCCCTGTTTTCAACCAACCAGGAGACTATACCAAGAGTCACACATGAAATATATGGTTAGCAGTTAGGAGAGGCCTAATAAAACTCTCCTATATTCAATTCAGTTTTATTTAGACTCATTTATCCTGTATAATGAAAATGAAAATGTTAAATATCCAAGCCCGCCAGTACAGTCCGAACTATCTTCCAATAAAGAAAATTTCATCCAAAACTCTAGCAATCCTGAATAGCAACTTGATGGTGAACATGAAATAGGTACACTTTGGAACATGAGTTTTGATGGCTCTTGTAGCAAAATAGGTTCAAGAGTTGGTATCTGGATACATAACACAAATGAGGGCTATTCATACAAGCTATATTTCCAGTGAACTAATAACTTTTTTGAATATGAGGCTCTCCTCCTTGGCTTGCATTTGCTCAAAGACTTAGGAGCTAAGAAAATCTCCACCCAAGGGGATTTAGAGCTAATCATTAAACAGATCAAAGGTGAGTATTCAGCAAAGAACCCAAGATTGAGATAATACAAAAATTTTGTCCTAGACCTTCTCAAAACTTTTGAAAAATATCAGCTCATTTTCATCCTAGAACCCAAAACTGCTTGGCCAATGAGCTTGCCTTTGCTGCCAGTAATTGCCAAATACCCCATGCAACTGAACAACACACTGTCAAAGTTAAAAATAGGCACATAGTGCCAGACAACATAAGTCATTGGCAAGTGTTTGAAGGTGATGAACAAATTGATGATTTTTTACAATCTAGGAATGAATTTACCCAAGTAAGACCGAGCTTAGAACATGATGAAGATATTTTTTCTGAAAAACAAACCAATAAAATAGAGTTGTCTTCTACTGCTGAGATAAATTTTATTGCTCATCTTGGTAAGGAAGAAATGTTTGAAGATATAGACCAGAGAGACCTTGAAGTCTTGCAATGTAAAGATGATAACTTACCAAGGGGACTAGCCCCATTAGAAGAGCTATTTGACTTTAATGATGTGGCTAAAAATCCTAGGATAGTCTATCGAGAATGATGTAGAAGAATATAACATAGGAAAACTAAAGGAAATCAAAATGATCAAACTCTCCAAAACTCTTACCCCTCAAATAAAACACAGATATATTGAACCTTTTCAATAATTTAAATAAGTTTTCGCATGGGGATATGAGGACTTGAAATCATATGACACAAGCATTATTCAAAAAAAAATTCCTCTTAAAGAAAATAAAAAGCCTTCCAAACAAAAGTTAAGTAGAATAAATCCTGTCTTATTGCCTTTAGTTGAGAAAGATTCAGAAAGATGTATGATTATGGGATCATAGTTTCCCTTTGATACTTAGAATGGGTTTCAAACCTTGTGTCAATCAGGAAGAAGACCAGGGAGATTAGGCTCTGCATTGACTTTAGAAATCTGAACAAAGCCTCCTTAAAAGATAACTACCCCTTGCCTAAGATGGATCACATACTTAAAAGGGTGTTTGGCTCTAAGAGGATCTCTCTACTTGATGGCTTTTCCAGCTACAACCAAGTCATAGTGTTCCCAAGTGATCAACACAAAACTACCTTCACTACCCCTTGGGGTACATTCGTGTATGTTAAAATGCCATTCAGATTGATGAATGTGGGGGGCACTTTCGAAAGGGCCATGGATATATTTTTTTCTGAAGACATAGGCTAGTTCAAAGTCATTTACCTTGATGACATCACTATTTACTCTAAGACTGATGAGGAACACTTAATTGACTTAAGGAAAGTTTTTGAAAAATGTGGGAAATATGGATTTTTCTTGAATCCTAAGAAAACATCATTTGGTCTCCAGGAATGAAAACTCCTAGGTCATATCATCTCAGAAGAAGGAATGAAAGTAGACCACAAAGTGATTGAAGGTATATTAAAAATCAGCCATCCTAGAAACATTAAAGAATTACAATCTTTCATCGGGAAGATAAAATTTTTAAGGAGGTTCATCCCCAACCTTGTCAAACTTTTTAGGAATATTACAAACATGCTTAAAAAGGAGATAGGGGTTAAATGGATCTTAGAAGCCAAACAATCCTTTGATCAGGTCAAACTAGCCCTCACTCAAACACTAGTTCTGATCATTACCGATTTTACCAAAGACTTCTACATTTTCTCATTTGCCTTTGAACATACTATTGCTACAATGTTACTGCAAAATAACATGATGGGGCAAGAACAACCCATAGCCTTCTTTAGAAAAGCCATTAGAGATACTCCTTTAAAATAAAAAATCATGGAGAAACAAGCCTTTTCCTTGATCAAAGCATTGAAAGACTTTAGAGTTTATATCTTACATTCTCATATGATTGCATTTGTTCCGCACTCAGTTGTCAAGGAAATTTTAAAGCAGGACCCCTATGCTAAAAGGGGAAAGTGGATTTCCATTATATTAGAATATAACTTAGAAATTAGGCCCACTAAACTGGTTAAAGGACAAGGTCTTGCAAAACTCATGGAAGAGTCAAATTTCAAAGCTTTAGATATGAACATAGTTGATGTTTTAGAAGAACAAGAAGAGTGCACTATCCCATGTTGAAGAATAATTTATCAATTCATCTTGGTATGCTGATATTATTTATGTGTTTTTCTATCTTAACACTCCCCCTACATTATCAAAAAAAAAAGCTAGATTCCTAAAACAAAAAGCTTTGAAATTCAACATCTTAGGTGGAATATTATATTGGAAGAATCCTGTTGTTATACTGCTTAAATGTTTTCTTGAGGATGATGCAGGTAATATCATGCATGAAATACATGAGGGAGAGTGTGGAGGCTCTCTTTACTGGAAAACCACTGCCAAAAAAATCCTTAGAGCTAGCTACTATTAGCCCACCCTTTTTCTTAACACCCACAAACTAGTCATGAATTCCCATAAATGCCAATTTTTTTATGGCAAGAGAAAATTATTACCTTTTCCCTTACATCCCATTACTTTTGAAGCTCCTTTTCAACAATGGGGTTTAGACTTCATTGGAGAAATTCACCCTACCTCATCTGTGAAACATAAGTGGATCCTCACTACCACTGATTACTTTACCAAGTATATAGAAGCCATCCCCTCTAGAAATTGCATTGATTCAGTCATTATCAAATTTATTGAGACAAACATCCTGTCTAGATTTGGTTGCCCCAAAAAGATCATCACGGATAATGTTGTTGCCTTTTCATCCAAAAATATGGTTGACTCTTGTCATAAATATCACATCACACTAGGACATTCCACAACTTATTACCCTCAAGGTAATGGGTTAGTTGAATCCTCTAACAAAAGCTTGGTCAATATCATCAAGAAGCTCCTAGTACAGAATCAAAAGGCATGGCATGGAAAGCTTATATATGCACTATGGGCTGATGGACTAACCACCAATAAATCAATCGGTATGTCTCCCTATCAACTAGTCTATGGCATGGATGCCATTTTTCCAACATCCTTGGGAGTTCCAATTGTAAGACTTCTACAAGAAGTGTAATAAGAAGAAAATGACATGCAAAGGAGACTGAACCAAAAATTCATTTACAATAGACAAGGGAAGAATTTTATAACAAGACTCAAGCAATACAAGAAATCATAAGGAGTATCTTTGAGAGAAGAACTAAAGCAAATAAGTCCCGCATTGGAGACACTATACTGAAGTGGGATTCTAGGAGGGAAGACCAAGGTAAAAATGGTAAATTTGAGAATTTGTGGAAAGGCGCTTACCTCATTCAGTCAGTGAGAGGTCATAATGCTTTCTTTTTACAAGGGCTTAATGCAAAAGAATTTTTTGGAGGTCCTGTAAATGGCAGGATGCTCAAACACTATTTCTGTTAAGAGTCCTAAATTTAAAGGTTTTCATTCATTGTACATAAACATTGCATGAGGGAAAACACAAAAACACAAGAATACGAAAAACATAAAAGAGGGCAGATTTGAAAAGAGGTAAAGCCCCATACCCAAAAAATAGTACTACTAAAAGTGAGCAAGCTTAAATGCCACTACTAGTTCAAAAAGAAAGTATTGCTTCAATCATACAACCTAATCATGGCTGAAACATGTTTTAAATTTATTATTGATAAGTTAGTGAAAGACACTTAGTCAAATTATGCAAAATTGACTTGTCAAAAGATATATTAGAGAAGAAAGATATTGGTTCCACATGCTTAAAAAAAAACCAAGGATAAAATTGGGGATGAATATCAAACAATGTATGACAACCCTAATTTTTCTAGTCTTATTTTGTACAAAAATAACATTTGGGTGCAGCTTGTTCTTATGCCACAAACCCATGGTAAATCAAAATGTCTAATCTTGATTTAAACCATGTTTTCAATTTCATGTTTATAGCTTAATGAATGAATCTTGTCAAACAATTTAATCTTGACAGTTGAATAGTCTAGGTAGAAAATAAAAAATTCATTAGCATAATCTAGACTTTTGGAGGAAATAAGATAGAAGTAGATAGTTTGTTTTTCTTTCAAAAGAATAAAATGTCAAGGGTTGGCTAGTCTAAATCCACCCAAGAAAAAAAAAATTGTTAGGAAAGTAGAATGGGTAGGTAGAGATGAAGATGATTTGATCATGTTTTTCAAATCTATTAAGATCATAACTTCACAGCAAGCATCAACAAGAGAAAAGAGGTAAAAATATGCCCAATGGATGAGGCACTGGTCTCTGATAAGCCATAAATCTGAAAGTTCTGGACACCTCCTAAAAAGGAGTTGCCCTCCCCAAGTGGAGCCATTATTAGTCATTAGTGATTTTTGACTTCATATATGACTAAATGATTTCCCTATATTTCTAGAAACAAAATTCATGAACATTGTGAGTTCTAGAAATCTCAATTCCTTCATCATCCTTAAGATAATTTTTCACTATTTCATCATCCCATCATATCAAGATTTGCTTACAAATCCCAGAAAACCCATTAGGGGCTTATGTCACTCATTTTTTCTATATTTTGTCACCTTTGACCTCAATCCTCTGTTCTTTTTTTAAGCCTAAACAACTCTATTGTTACCTACTATCACCAAACAATCATTTCTCCTACCTCTCCAGAAATGTCTCAAGCATTGATGGTCTCAAAACTATCTCTGAAGACCCATTAGATAGATCAAGTACATTGGATTTTGGATCTTAAATATATCATTCTAAAAAAAACTCTGTTTTACACCTAAATATCTCAAGGTCTAAGTTTTAAGTCAAAATCCAAGTCTGAGGATCCTTCCACTAGGTCACCTAAGGTTTCACAGGTCATAGGGTGGATTTGGTATCCTAATTTTTTTTTTTTGATCTGTATAAGGAGACTGCTTTCAAAGAAGAAGAGGTACAAGTAACTTTGTAGAAAAATTATCAAAGGGCCATTCAAGAAAGTTCTCCTTGGCCTAGAGCACAAATTCTGCAAGGGACAACTGCCCTTGTTCACATTTTTTCAAAAATGATCAGGGTCACCATTAGCATAAGAAGAGGTAAGGTAACAAGGGGAAATCATTAAAATAAGACCATCCACAGCAAAGAGAAGGGCAGGAAGCCTGTGTTTAAAGAAAATCAGGGTTTTTGTGACTAATTGACAAAATTGTGTTGCCAAAGTAGTAAGCCAGTACAAGGACTACAAGGACAGAAGTCACCTCAACTCCATCAAGTGCACATTGAAGATTTTTTAGAAATAATAAATGAGTTTTGAAAGGTTATAGAGAACTTATAAGACAATTATGTTTATTGTTCTCTAAATAGCCCTAAAACCTAAGAGTTTGGGAAGATGGATAAAAAAGGTCAAGTGAAGATGATAAGTCCTCCTTCATAAAAAATTATATGGCATTCAAAGGACATCCTAGGTACCCTCTAGGGTTTGTAAAAGCAGCATTACTTCACTGCACCAAAGGAAGAAAGTGGTAAATGGTATCAGTATAAGGGGCTTCCAAATGCAGTTAGAGGGTCTTCAAAATGATCAAAATAAAGGAAAAATTGAGGTAAAATTCCCAAGGAGGCAATCGTTCTAAGCACAGGTTCACTATTGTAGAAAAGAGATGTCAAACTACAAAAAAGAGACAGTGACAAAGGAAAAATTTTTGTAGGCGCCTGCAAAAACAAAAGTGGCCAAGGGGAGACACAAAATGGTTTAAATTGCTAAATTTTCCCACTAGAGATATGTCACTAACAAAATGGTCAAATGAAAAAACATGTAATTGGTCTAAAGAAAAAAGCAGAGAAGCCTCCAACAAGGGTTTCCTTATCAAAATTATATTCTGCAAAACATAGTTAGCCATGAGTGACACTTCCGCAGGACTGTCAAAGATGGCTACCTACAAGAAGATTGATAAGATCAAACAAACCTGATGTATCTCATAATGATGGAACATATAAAGACTAAAGGACCTATTGATACCTACTGCTAGGGTTTTTCATGCCAAGGGAAACATAAAGATGCTCCAACAAAGGCAAAAAACCTTTTTCCTTAGAGTTCTGCCACCTACAGGACAAAAAGACCAAAAAAGTCAGTGAAAAAGAAAGAGAAGAAACAAACATTATAAAAGTGGGTTTGATCATGAATTTTTTTCTTCAGAAAGAGATATAAAGGCTCTTTCTTGTTCTACTTCAAATTCATTTCAGCCCATGGAAGAGAGAAAAAATGCTTAAGGAAGAAAAATAGAGGTTTTCTGGTCATTTTTGGTCAAGTTTTTGGGCACTGCACAAATCGAAGGTGCTACGCAAACAGGAGATTGCACTACGCAAACAGGATTTTCTCTCATTTTAATTTACAGGAAGCTTCGCAAATAACCCCTGACGTTGTGCTATCGACGGGCGCTATGAAAATGTAGGCCCGACTTGCCCAGGATGTACAGGTCCGACACTTCACCCAACACTCCTGCACAAAACACCCAGGCACTATGCAAACTAACCTCCCAACTTGCCTAGAGGACGTGTAGAAGCTTCCTATCTCGACTGGTGCTATGAAAATTGACCACCTGACTCACCTAGAAGGCGTGAAAAAACTGCCTATTTTGCTGGCTCTAAGCTAACTATCGTGCAGACCCTTCCAGCGCTACGCAAACAGCCTGACCCGATAGCACGAGCAGAGGCACTACACAAATGCCAGAAAAGTGAAAAGGTCAAAAACCCTTTCCCTAAATCAAATTTTCATTCTCTAAGCCACCTCTAGGGTTTGTGAAAAGGCCAAGAATTGGTAAGTGTTTCCCTCTCCTTGTCTCCAATCAAGTTTTCAAATTGATTTTGGTCTCTATGGCTTTGAGTGTTAAAATCCTAGGTATGTAAACCCTAGGCCTTATATGAAAATGAACCTATGTGCTTAAAGTCCCTCTTGCAATCAGTTTGATATCATATAAACGTAGGTGAGTTAGGGTGTTTGCCAACACATCTGAGAGAAGAGCTTCCTTAAGTTCCAAAGCCACTAAAACCCTAAAAACCCTAACCTGCATACCCCTTATACACCAAATCTTGATTCCATCCTTTTTCAACTTGTTTCATCAAAACCCCAATTTTCAAACTAGTGTCTCCCATCACCATGTCAAAGGTTGAAAAAAATAGTGGTAGTGAAGGTGATCAAAGGCCTTTAAGACCGAAGCACAAAGGAGGGAAAGTGAACAAGTTGGAACCCCAAAGTACAGTAGCCATCGCCTCCTCTCCTAGGATATTGTCATGCTTTCATAATAAAAGGTGTTTTTAGTTTTGTGAGAAGGTCAAAAAAGTGAAGAGCCATCCTGAGCTTACAAGGCTCTTCATCCTCAATTTACACAACAAACATTCAGACCTTGTAGGAGTAAAGTTTGAGATTTCAGCAGGTGCCATATCTGAAGAAACTGGTATCCCATCTGTGGGTCAAAAGTGGTTTAAAAAGGGCAAGTTAGACAAATATTTCTTTGATCCCTTCATCAAAACAAGGTATAGAGAAGGTATCAAAACAATCTTTCCATTCTCACACCTCAAGCATAGATATGCCTCCTTGATGTTGGTTATCATGAAGTACTTCACCTATGAGGGGAGGTACTCTAGGCTCTATACGTATCATCTCAAACTCCTCACGCATTTCACAGGAGTAAAGGCACTCAACCTATCCTACTATCTTTATAGGAGCTTTATGAAGATGTTTTCTGTTGTCCGGAGGAGGAATCCCACACAACAAATGCATAGCTTATTCCATCATTCCCTGATCAAGATGGTGGTCTTACATTAGTTGGAGCAACATGATATACCTTGGGATGTTTTCATAAACAATGACGCATTACAAACCCACGACCCCTTCATCAATCAAATTTTCCTTCCTCATCTGCACAAGTACCCTCACCCCAAGAAAATACCCCTCTGTCCCCTTATATTGATGCATCAAATGAAAAGGATGAAAGTGGTAATAATGAACAAGAAGATGATAGTGGAGATGATGGAATCAGTGAGGCAGAGACAAAGACCAATGAAGAAGAGCAGGAGGGTAATGATGACAAGGAACAGGGAGATAAACATGGTAGTCATGAAGACAAAAACAATGAACATTTGGAGGAAGGCAGTGATGGTAATGATACCAATGAGTCAGTCCCAAGTACAGAAAAATGTGGTGCTGATGACCAAAATGAGGACCTAGAAGATAATGAAGACCATGATGAGGATGATACTCAACAAGAAAATGAAAATGACAGTCAAGAGGAAGATGTGCATGAGCATGACAATGAGCACAGTCATAGTGCAAACAGTGACAATATGGATGAAGATAATGAACATGAAGAAACAAAAGGTGATAAAGAGGAAATAAAAGAACAATAACAGGGAAATAATGAGGCTAAAACATAGTTTGAAGAGGCAGGCAGTGACCAAGGAAATAACACTAATAGGACAGTCAGTGAGGAAATAGACAACAAAATGGATAGTCATGACAGTCATGACAGATGTCATGACTTTCATGACACTAATCAATCTCTTGGTGACATTGAGAATGAAAGCAACAATGCAAAGAATGATGAAGAAGAGGACACTAATGAGGAAAAAATTCAAAGTGAGGCAAGTGCAGAAACTGATGATAAATTTAAAAACCAAAGTGACAGTATAGAAGGCACTGAGGAAGATAACTATGATGATGATGCTGAAGGTCAAGAAAGTAGTGATAAAATGGGGCATGAGGTGAATCATGTAATCCATAGTAAAAATAAAAAAGCTGGTCACAACACCAAGCGTCACAACCATGATGAAAATACTTTCAAAACTACCATTACACCTCTTCCATGCACATATCAAAGGGGGTCAAGAAAAGTGTTTGCCGCCTCCAAAAGGCAAGGGGCCTTATCACCTACATCACTTCCAAGGCTTCACAAGGGAAAAGAAAAAGTGGGCAAGGTGAGGAGAAGTAAGAGAGTCAAGAAAGCTACTCAAGAGCCACAATTCATTGATCTAGATAGTGACAATGAGGATAAGGAGATGACCACCAGATTTCTACTCCTAACCAAATATGCACAAATTAAGGAATGGGAGATATTTTGAGATGGCACAACGTGTCATTCAGTATTACAAGAATGAGCACAATCACTTCAAGAAGGTGAAAATGGGCCTTGCTCTCCAGAAAAAAATGACCAAGTGCTATGCAAATAAACACAAGCTTGTTTGTGCCAAACTGAAGGAAGCCCTCCTTGAAGTACAAAACCTAAAGGAGGAAAAAAAGCATGATAGCCTTGGATTTTTGGTTGAGGCTTCTCAATAGGTATCCAAAATCCTTTAAGAATGATCTCCACCAATTTTGAGAGGATTTGGCAAATTTTTGCTGTTTTGAGACGTTTAGGTTCATTTTCGCAGCGCCACTGGCGCTACAGAAAAACATGGAGCATAAACAAGAGGAGAAATTGACATTTTTTAATTTCTATCAATCTGCACATCATGCTTACCAAATTTTGTAAGATTTGTAATATGTTTGACCCCACAAAAGGTAAAAAAACCTCACTTTTTTCACCTTTCTGCCACTATTTTAGGCTTGGCATTACGCAAATCACGTAGCCAAATCCGACATTGGGAAGGGGTCCAAAAATTAGTCACAAAAGACCCTATTTTATGCTGAAAAGGCGCTGCACAAATGGAATCTCTAAGTGTGTTTTGGACCAAAAGTCAACAAAACACACTCATTTATTGCAAAATGATATTTTTGAGTTTTTTGATGCAAATCACTCTATAATTAGGTGCAAATAGTTATTATGAAATTTGTTTATTAGGATATTATGTGCCTTGGGCCTTGCATGGTCCCTTGGCCATAAATGACATTTATGGATGAATTTGACATTTTCCTACCATATTTAGGGTTTTTTCCCTCTCTTGCTAAGATAAATAGAGCATGAGGGCTTAATTGTAAATGTTGGCTTTTGATGAACTTAGAGAGAAATACATGGTTTTATGAGCTTGGAGAAGAAATTGGTTTTGTGAAGTTGATGAATGGCTTGCTTGGATTGATGATGGAGAAGCTTTTTTGCAAGATTCCTAAGCTTGGTTAATGGTGATGTGTTCTTAATTTGTTTATGTTTTCTTGTCTTTCGTTATGTTTCATCCTTCCATATGCAGTAGATCAGTAAAGAATAGGTTAAGACATGCTCTTTGAAGCACCTTAGTCTTCATACTTTCTACTGCCTTGATGTTTTTCGTTGTTTTATCAGCTTAAAGAATTCTTGACTGCTCCTTAGATCCACCTAAACTTTTTTTGTTTCATGTATGGATTATTATGCTAGTTTAAAAGTATGGTTAACGGTATGCCCTGCTTATTTGAAGCTATCCAAACTCTGTCTTGAAACCTTTCTTTGGAATATTGTCTGCTAGGTTAAGTCAAAGAGGTCTAGTTCGATCTTTCCATTTTTCCATGCTTATCAACTTGTTTCAGGGTTCTTTATAGCTTGATGGATGATGTTTAGGAGTTCTCTCTTCATAGATTAAGTTATTTTGCAATCCTATATGTTTTCCCAAATTGTGAATGTGAATTTACTAAAGTTAGAAGCTCTTATTCTTTCTATGTTTCACTGGAATGTTTATCTTGGATATTTATCAGTTTAAGTATTGTACATTAAGCTTAATGGTTTGCCCTACCTCATGAGTTATAACTTTTAACTATATTTATTTAAGACCTCCTTGATTTTCCCAAACTTGATTTCCACCCTACCTCACACATTACATTAAGGATCCATTAACCTTGCTAGATTGGCCATCCAACACACTCTGATTCATCATTGAGACGCTCATGAATTTCATTGACTCCATGGCCCAATGATTCAAAGACCTCTCACTCCACCTATTCCACTTAACCATCTTACCCAACCAAAACAATCAACAAACCCTACACTTAACAACTAGCCTAAAATCAACTACCTAAAGCAAACAAGAAACATCCTTTGCATCTAATAGAGAGATCCCTCTCTGAGTCCAAGAAGGCTAGGTCCTAGGACTCCAAATATTGGTTCCATGTTACCCTGTCATTTGTTATACCAATCTTCCAAATCACAAGACCCTAATAGGCAGTATTACTAATGTCTCGACGAGACACTTAGAAGTGTGATTTTTTGGGTTTTTTCAGTGTGTCTTCAGCTATACAGTTGCTGGGTGATAAGACGAGAGGTAAAAACCTACACGTATCTCTAAAATACTTGGGTGGGATCACCACTGTAGAAACCAAAGCACTTGTAGGGAAAATTGATACACATAGGGTCCATGTGGGCCAGTAGAAAAATAGAAAAAATCCACAAACACCCCCCACTCTAACTAACTACCAGAAAGAAATGTTGTAAAAAGGAAAATAAGAGTGCATATTTGGGAAGAAAGACATTCTTTGGAGATCTGATCTCAAAAGAAGAAAAGAAACAATCTACTTCATACACAGACAACAGGAAGACGGGACCACAAAAAGCTACCACTATATTGAAGCTTAAAGGATCGGTGCCTTCCATGTCTAAAACTCATCACCCTTCAAATAGCATTTCCACTCCTAATATTAAGACTCCAGATATGAAATAATAGTGGAAGGTCATTGATCAGAATCTAGAAATTGAAGGACAAGGGGAGACCAATGGGGAGCACTAGGGGCCTAAGGAATAACATTTAGTTGAACATCTTTTGAATGCTCATAGTGCAATGAAACAATTGGTCCTAGAACATCCTGATCTATTACTTATCTTTCAATTAATTGCATATTCTAAGGTCAGTTCATCCCATCAGGAAGGGTCAAACATGGGGGACGAAAACATTAAGACAGATGGTTCTATTACTTTTGAATTCCTGATAGTGGTGACACGGGATGAATCTCGTATGAAAAACATTCCTTTATCAGCTCTACTGTCCTTTCAAGGGATGACTGTTGAAGATCCTGATATGTTTCTGTTTGATTTTGATGTGTTGGATAGAGGTTATGAATATACTTCAAAAACCTAGAAGATGAAACTGTTTCCTGCTAATCTAAAAGGGACAACATTAAGATGGTTCATGAGATTGGGTGTTGGCATGATTTGAACTTGGAATGACATGAGGGAGGCTTTCCTCTTTAAGTATCAGGATTATTGTCGAACCAGGGATTTGAAGGAAGAAATCTTCAGAATTGCACAGAAGGAGGAGGAGAGCTTGGAAGACTACATGGAATGATTCCATTATAATTTAAAAAGGTCTAAGTTTGGTAACTTAGCCCCAGAAATTCTGAAACCTATATTCTTGAGAGGTATAAGAGATGATTGTCTAGAGCATTTGAATCTATTGGGAAAAGGAGACATATCACAAGAAACGCATGAATAAATAATGAAACTATTTTTACGAAGTTCAAGAGGATGAGTCAAGGGGAGAAGTTCAGTTCGGGACCCTTTAGTTCGGACACAAAATTCCACAAGTGGAGGAGTAACCATAGAAAAAATCGAGAATCTATTTCAAGATTTTAAAACCGACCTCCTCAACACTCTCTCTGCCTAGATAGCTATGGTACAAGTTAAGAAAGCATAGTAAGAAGCTGAATTAGCCTTAGCGATATTCTTTCCTCGATGCAAAAAGAAAAATTAGGAAGAGAATGTGGACATAATAGTGTCAGCATGTGCAATATATGTGAGTTAGCACATTCTACTATTAAATGCCCTGAAGTGTCCAAACTGAAAGTTGTACTTCAAAAATCAAGCGAGGATGTCCAGTCTTCCTACTTCATTGGATCAAAGAGACTATGGCAGCCATGACATACAAGTATGCCTCCAGATTTTTCCTCTTTTAATCCTTGGAATAATGTTTATAATAGTCAACAATTTCCATGGCAGTATCCTACTCCTTCTTCAACAAAATTTCCTTCACCATGGAACCATTGGCCTTCCCCTCCACCAATGTAATATCCTCCATTGCAATCTCATCTTTGGAGCTACAATTCGAGTGGTAATGGCCAAGGTCCAACACCCCTTGCACTACCAATGCAGCAACAGTTACAATTGCCTTCTCTTCAAACTCCTGCACCTCATGTCCGACCCCAATTACCTATGCAACCTAATCCCAACTCGAGTAATAAGGTATCTCAGAGCATAGATGCCCCAGTTACCTTCCAAACTTATCTTATCACTCCTATTAGGCTTAATGAGGTTCAACTTTGGTCAGGAAAAGTAATCAGACTTGAACATACTCCCATTATTACCGAGGAAGAATGTGAGTCACCTAGAAAGGATATAGTCGATTCTGAAACAATTTTCGCACTTTTAACAACTAATACAACACCTATTGTTACACCTGTAGCAGCCAGCTCGGAAAGGGCTGCTATTTCTACATCAGCTAATCCGAGCAAGGCTGGTGCATCTATGACAGTTGACTCAGCTGTTAAGGTTCAAGATCCTCCATACCCTCAATGATTAATTGAAACAGGGCCAGCCTCACAAACTAAATTTGAGTTCCTTAAGGAATTATAGAATTTATATGTGCGTATTCCCCTGTTACATGCTCTAAAGGAATTACATGTCTATGCCAAAACAATGAGAGATTTGTGTGTCAAAAATCCTAGAAGAAAACTGAAATACCATGCTACTATCAATGTTATGGGGAAAGTTTTCGAAATTATGATTGATCAGCCTTTTTTGACTAAATATAATGACCCTGGGAATCCTACAGTGACTGTCCATATTGATGACCAGCCCATAACTAACACTTTCATTGGTTTTGGGGCAACCATTAATGTAATGACCAAAGATCTCTTTATCTCCCTAGGACTTCATGGAATTATACCTACACCCACAGTGCTTAAATTAGTAGATAGGTCTCGTGTCAAGCTCGAGGGAATGATAGAAGATGTGGCGATCACTGTAGCTTCTTGGAATTATTCGACTGATTTTCTCATTTTACAAACCAAATCTAGCCTAGAGGTCATCCTTTAACCTTGGGAAGACCGTGGCTAGCCACTGTAGATGCATATATCGGATGTAGGTCTAGATTTATGGTGATCTCAAATGGGCAAGCCACTAAAAACCTGAACCTATACCCTCCAGTAAAACTGCATATGGATTTGAATAGTCCCTGGTGGGACAAATTTGAACCTGAATCTGATTTTTCCCTACCTCTCCTCACACTTGGAAAAGAAAAATAATTTAAGGATGAAACAGAGGATGATATTATTAATGGTCTTATTATAAATTCACTCTTTGTTTCCTCTATTAGAAATCTAGGGAAGAAGATGAGGTAGATGATGCAATTATTGAACATTTGAAAAATACTCTGCATATTGTCAGCAACCCTGTTGAAATTGAGCCTGGGAAATATTTAAACATTAATCATACCTTTAATGCTGAACAAAACAGATTGTTGATATAGCTGTTACAGAAATATAAAAATGAATTTTCATGGGGCTATACTGATATGAAAGGAATCCACCCTATTAAATGACATTAAGCAGTAAATAAAAGAAAGAGTTGCTCCATGCATCCAATAGACAAGACAAGAATATTTTTAAAGAATTTTTGTATTTTTGACAAATGGGAAGAGAACATAGAAAGATGTTACCAGTCCCCCTCAATGGGAAGAGAACATAGAAAGATGTTACCAGTCCCCCTCAATGGCATAATTAAAATATTATTAACTAAATCTAGATGCAACTTTTATGGAATATTTTATTATATTTGTTGGAGGGAAAAAGAATTTGAATTTGGTCAAATCCATTTATTTATAAATAAAAAATAAATAAATTATTTATTTATTATTTTATGGATGTGGTTGAGTAATAATTAAATAAATAATTATTTATTCAATTATTTATAAATGATTTAGTCAAATTTAATAAGGAATATTATTTAAATAAGGTTTATATAATTATTCCTAGAAAATAATAAGATCAATAATGATTTATCTAACTAATTTTCCTAGTTTGGGATAAATATGACCAGGAATATTGATTAAACTGTTGTTTAACTAATTATTCCTTGAGTAAAATCAAACAAATGTGGATTTATTCAATATTTCCTCCTGGGGTTTCCTATTTAGACCATAAAAAACTTAATAAATATGGATTACTAAGTTATTTTTCATAATGAAAGCAATTTTATTTAGGGTAAAATTGGTCTTACATGGTGTACTTTGGTCCATCTAATAGTAACAGGTTAGATGACCAAAAAATGGTGTAATAAGTTAGACAATTGCAGTGCCAAATCAATCTTGCAATTAAGGAGATAGTGAAAGAGGAATTACAAAAAATCTTTAATGCTAATTTCATTTACCCCATTTCCGGAAGTCAGTGGGTGCCTTCGCTTATCATTGTTCTGAAAAAGAACAACAAGTGGAGAGTCTATGTAGAATATATAGAGCTTAAAAAGGCCACCCAAAAGGACCATTTCCTTTTACCATTCATTAACCAGGTCCTAGATACTCTCTCTGGGAAAAATCTTTTTTCATTCCTAGACGGGTTCAATGGCTATAATCAAATACTGATTGGCTTGGAAGACCAGGACAAGACAACCTTTACCTACCCATGGGGTACTTTCACATACAGAGTCCTTCCTTTTGGCCTCTTCAATGCGCCAACACATTTTCAAAGGGAAATATTGGTTATCTTTCCGGATCACTTGAAATGACTTTACACCCTGCGAGGATGGCTTTGAAACAACATTAGTTAATTTGGAAAAGGTGCTGGAACGTTGTGAACAAAATAATGTTTCTTAGAGCATGAAGAAATGCCACATGATGATGACCGAGGGGATTGTGTTGGCACATTTCATTTCGGCAGATGGAATCAAGGTAGACCCTACAAAAATTGAGGTAATCTCGAGGATCCCAACTCTTAGAATAGAACAAGAGGTACATATTGTTAAGTCCCTGTGATTTAGTAGATTGGTAAACCAAATGCACAGGGTAACATGAAACCAGTCTTTGGAGTCTTAGGACATAGCCTTCTGGACTTAGAGAGGGCTCTCTCTATTGGATGTAAAGGATGTGGACTTTTTTCTTTTAGGGTTTGATTTTAGGCTAGTTTTTAAGTGTAGGGTTTGTTGTTTGTTTTGGTTGGGTAAGATGAAATAGGTATAATAGGTGGAGTAAGAAGTCTTTAAATCATTGGGTTATGGATTCAATGAAAGTAATGAGTATCTCAATGAAGAATCAGAGTGCACTACAGGGAAAATCTAGTGTGGTCAATGGATCCTTAGGGTTATTTGTGAAGTGAAATGGACATTAAGTTGGGGAAACAAGGCAGGCCAAAGGGAAGTTAAGAATCCTTTGTCAAATACCCATTAAAAAGAAGGTCTCAAATATGATAATAAAAATATACTAATCATGAGATAGGGAAAAACATTTACTCAATGAAAATACTTAAACAAATAGACATTCAAGACAAACATTCCAATGAAATATAGAAGGCGAGAAACTCATTTAACTTCTAGTGATTTCACCTTCAAGCTTTAGAAAACATTTAAGATAAAAAAATAGCTTTAATAAATCAAAGAGGGAACTCCTAAAAATATTTTATCAAGCTACAAAGAACTTTGAGGCAAACTAATAGGCATGGACAAAGGGCAAGATCAAAACAAGACCTCCTTGGCTTAACCTAACAAGTAATACTTCAAAGAGAGATTTCAAAAATAGTGTTTAGATAGCATCAAATAAGTAGGAATTTCCATAAAACATATTTTGAAACTATAATATTAATCCATTGATGAAATAAACAAGCATAAGGAGGCCTAAGGAGCAGCTAAGAATTCCTTAAACACACCCAGCAGAAGAAACCAATAAGACGATAGAAGGCAGTAAGGACTAAGGTGCCTCAAACAACATTTCTTAGCCTATAATTTTCTACTCTACTACATATAGAAGGATGAAACATATTGATAAACAAGAAAACATGAACAAATTAGAGACACATCACCATTAACCAAGCTCAGGAATCCTTCAAGCAAGCTTCATGATCATCAATCAAAGCGAATCATCCATAAGCTCCACAACACCAAATTGCTCTTCAACCTCAAAAAACCATGTATTGCTCTCAAAGCTCATCAAATGCAAACCTTTACAATGGAATCCTCATCCTCTATTTATCTTAGCAAGTGAGGAGGTGGAAACCATAAGAGGCTTCTAGAAACCCTAAATTCATCATAAATGTCAGTTATGCTCTTGAAGACCATGCAAGACCCAAGATACATAATATCTTAGATAATAAATTAAAAATAACATAACATAAATCCTCAATAAAATCTAGATTGATTTGCCCAAGAAAAAATAAAAAAATAAATTTTCCATGAATTTCTGTGTTTTGTTGACTTTTGGCCAAAAACACACTACACAGCCCATTTGCACAGTGCCACCTTCAACAGAAAATAGGCTCTGTTACAACCAAGTTTTGGACCACTTCCCTATGTCAGATTTTTCTTCGTGATGTCTCATTGGAAAGCTTGATAAGTCCTCTTTCCTGATATGCATTTTTTTTTCTAATTTTTCCCCTGCAACCTATTCAGAATATTTAATTTCCCAAGGCTTCTATTAGTGTAGCGCCACCTCCAACAAAAAATAGGCTCTGTTGTAGCCAAGTTTGGGACCACTTCCTGATGTCGGATATTTCTCCATGATGGCTCGTTTGAAATATTGATGAGTATAATTTCCAAAAATTCTTATATTTTCCTGATCTAGCTCCTGTTGCCAGTCCAAAATGTGAAAATCCCAACACTGCAATACAGAGTCCATTTGTACAGCGCCAAAAATAGGTACCTTTCCAACCATATTTTGGACCCCTTCCCAATGTCAGAGTTTTCTCCATGATGGTTCGTTGGAAAGCCTGATGACTCTAACTTCTAAAAATACTCTTGGGTTTCTGATAAATCCTCTGTAACCTTTCCAAAATGGAAAAATTCCAACACTACTTATTAGCGCAGTACCAGGCCTGAAATAGTGGCAGAATGGTGAAAAAAGAGGTGTTTTTGACCTTTTGAGGGGTCGAACCTGCTCCAAATCATCTAAACCTTGTGTGAAAAGTGTGCTAGGTGTGAGAAGTTCAAAAATTTTGATTTATCCTTCTACATATGCTCCATGTATTAGCGTAGTGCCAGTGGTGCTACGCTAATGTGCCTTAAAAATCACAAAAAAACAAAAAATGCTCCAAATTCTCTCAAAATTAGTGGATGTCTTCCTCATGGTGTTTATGAAGCCTATTGAAAAACTTGAGGCAATATTTCAAGGTTTACTTGGCCTTTTCCTCTTTTTATTGTTTTTTGAATTTCAATGAGGGCCTTTTTGTCACTGTGGTTTGTCTCATTAGTATCAGTGATGCCTTTGGTTTATACATTCTCCTTACTATCTTCATCTTTTTCCTTGTCCTCTTCTTCATTTTTTATCTTTGCCTCCTCACTTTCCTCTTCATTTTCTTCTATATTGGCACTATTTTTTTCACTATCTTGTTCAATGTTTTCACCTCTATTATTCTCATAATCATCGCTTTTACCTTTGTCACTGTCATGCTCACTGTATTTACCTCCATTGCTGTCATGCTCACTACCCCTTTCTTCATTACCATCATTCCCATATTCTTCTTATTCAAATTCTGCCTCTATCTCTTCTTACTGGCTTGAATCACCATCATTTCTTAGACTGTCTCCTTTTTCCTCTTTTTCATTTGTTTCATGGTCATCATCCTCCTCCATTTCCACGTCTTCTTCCTCTTGCTGATTTAACTCACCACCACCTTGTTCATCATCATCACTTTGTCCTATTTCCATATCTTCTACCCCTTGGGCTGAGTTATCGGCACATTTACCTTCACTTTCATCACTTCATTCATTGTTTCCACTTTGATCCTCTTTACTTGATACATCAAGAGAAGGGGAAGAAAGGAGGTTTCCTTGAGGTGAGGGCACTTGTGTAGATGAGGAGGGCAAGTTTGGTTGATGAGGAGGCTATGGATTTGCGAATGACTTCCTTGCCCTTGAGCTTGATGAGGTTTAACATGAACATGAAGTGTAACTAATCTTAGTCACTTTCCCTCAACTGATAGTCAATTTGATCACGAAGGCCAAAAACAAAGGTGAAATATGCATTTGAGACCTAGGGTTTGCTCAACTAAGGTTTAATCATTTCATAGACACCAAATTATGAAAATTACTTGGAGGACAAGGGGGAGAGGCCA
This sequence comes from Pinus albicaulis, assembly GCA_034641835.2. Classification (NCBI taxonomy): domain Eukaryota; kingdom Viridiplantae; phylum Streptophyta; class Pinopsida; order Pinales; family Pinaceae; genus Pinus; species Pinus albicaulis. Next base: position 1,304,520,917 of record CM076582.1, on the reverse strand, counting down.
CATACCAGATTTAACTCTTCTGCAACCCTTTGAATGCAACTTGGATGATGAATTTTATCCTTGGGGAAATTTTTTTCCTTGTTTGAGGAACCTCTGCATTAGCACAGCACCGGGCAGTCCTGCCCATGGATTAGCGCAGCGCCACAAAATGGTCAAATTGCAGACAATTTTTTATGACCTTACCAAAGTATAATTTGGGCCCGTGATAGAGTGTTGGAAATATTAACATATATAATTTCCAAATATACAATTTTTTACCTGAGTGGAGTTGATTTTGCCTGTCAAAAGTTGAGTTTCCTGAGACTGGTCAAAAAGTGCTAAGTGATGGTGCAGAAATGCAAAGTGCTAGTGAAAAAAACTTTGGGAGGCCTTCCTTAACTCCTAACTGAGCTCATGATAGCTCATTGGAAATCTCATCAAGTCTATTTGTCTTTTGACCCATCAAGAATGTCATTTGGACACTACAGTTATGAGAAAACCTGATTTTCCCAAGGTCACTCCAACAATGCACAAAATTCTCCTATGACACATGTATTTTTGACATTTCTCCCAAACCATGATACCTACGCAAAAAATGGAGGTTTTTCATATTGGCCCTATCATGGAAAAAAAAACTCTCTCACGTTTACCAAATTCATCTATGTTTGGTAAGAAACATATTTTTAAACAAAACTGGCCCTAGGTGTGGCAAATGACTTGGCCCTTGGAATGAATTCTTGGAAAATGATGGAGGCATGATGTTTATGAGTTGGTATGGAATTATTCTTGCTGATATGATATATCAAATGGATCCTTCGCTCTTATGCCTCCTTTCCATAGCAAACCCTAGCTTAGTTGGAAGAAGAAATTAGGGTTTGGTGTAGGGGATTTAGGACTGCCTTGTAGAGGGAGGGGAATGAAGGGGTTAAGGGTTGTCTAAATTCTTGGGGAATTATTTTGCAATAGGGATAGATTTTATAGAGCATGGGAAAGTTTAATTTCAAGAATTTAATGAGGGGAAAGGGTACAAAAGGGAAAAACACAAGCCTAGTTTCGAAAAGTGTCAAATTGTAGCAATATGCTAGGTTTTGTAAAAAAATCATGATTTTGAGAGACAGGAGTGATGGGAAGTGTTTATGAAGGTATATTAAGGATAGGAGGAGGTGTAAGAGCATCAGGATACAATCCATGTTGATTTTTAACCATGGAGGTCATGAAACCAAGAAAAATGCCCTTAAAATCCCTAAATGGACAATGGAGGAGTTAGGCAAAACAAAATAGAGGGTTGAGGTCAAAGGTGGCAAAACATAGTGATAATGAATGGCATGAGCCCATGATGGGTCGTTTGGGAGTAGTGAGCTAACCTTTAAATTATGGGATGATGAAATAGTGAAAATTTATCCTAAGGATAATGAAGGCAGTGAGATTTCTAGAACTCGCAATGTTCATGAACTTTGTTTATAGAAATCTAGTATAAGTATTTAGTCATCCATGAGAAGAAAAAAGTATCGATGAATAACAGTGGCTCCACTTGGGGAGGGAAACTCCTTTTTGAGGAGGAACTTCAGATCTCTTGGTTTTATGAAGACCAGTGCCTCATCCATTGGGCAAATTTTTACTTCTTTTTCATTTGCTTATGCTCCTTTGAAGTTGTGATCTCAATAATATGAAAAACATGGTTAGCTCAACTTCATCTCTACCTACCCAAATTACTATTTTTACATATGGGGTTGTACCTCTTTTCAAATCTGCCCTCTCATTTCACCTTTTCTTTGTTTTTGTGTTTCTAAACAATCTATAACTAAAAGATGCTCAAATATTGAGCTTATTTGCATGCCTATCTATCCTAATCTAATTTTTACATGATATACATTCAGCTGGTGAACTCTCTTGTCCAATACAACCAATCAAGTAGATGATTGCATGAGGGATCTTGGTTCAACTCTTTGAGGATGCTGACAAAAGTAAAAGGCCACTCCCACCTTATTTGTGTTTGAACAATAGTGCCCAAAATGTTCTCGAAATTATTCACCAAACTGCTCTTGACATGTTTTACTCCCTCTTCAAATTTCTCTAGCAAATCAGTAAAGGGATCTTGAAATAATACCTGAATGTGAAGATTCAGGAGATAAGCTTGATCTAGGACTGCTTCTTTCTCCACTTGGCTGAACTTGGTACTTTTTTGGGAAAGAAACTTTTCCTATTCCTCATGATCATCTAAACTGGTAGACTCATCATAGATTGCGATGTTATCTTCTAGAAAACTTGATGGGTTCTGATAGAGTGGGCCGAGTTCGGTGTGAAAACCACCATGTTGATGAGTAGGAGCACTCCTTGGCAACAAATATTCTTGAGAAAGAAGTGCAACAACTTTCTTGTGATCATCAATTTCCATGCCTTCATCTACAATTTGTAATTCAAAGGAACTTGGTGGCTGCAAATCTGGAGTTAGGGAGGATTCCATGTCCCAAATGATTTCCTCAACCATTTCAGGAAAATGCTTCTCATTGAAAACTTGCTCAATAAGTTCATCATCCTCCTCAACCTCAACATCAAAACTGAAATACTGATGATTTCCAATTACATGAAAGTTATTTCTGATCGACTGAAGTGGAGGGAAAAGAGTCAGAGACTCCTCACTTACTTGTAAACTCTCAAGGCTTTTCTCATGAGTGTCATAGGCGACCTGTATTGGCTTCTTATTTTTTTCAAGATGATGATAGTGAACTTCATCCCACAAATCAACTGTTGATTGCTCTGCAAGGTTAGTTCTTTTTTGGAGGACATCATCATCAAACTGATCAAACTTTGGAAAATTATCAACATAAGTAACATCATCAATCAAAAATATTGGATTCTTAGTTAGTTCTTCTTTGATTTGATCTACAAGTTCACTTTTTGATGTATGGTAGATGGGATCGGTAGGAGAATGAACAGAAATGTTTTGTTCACATAAAGGCTTAGAGGTTGGCTACATGTTTAGCATTTGATTTATTTCTTCTTCAGTTAAAAGAGGAGGCATTTTTCTCTTTCTTTCGATAGAATTACAACAATTATTTCTCTCTTGTGAAGGCTTATTTTGAGGCTGAATGTCTTCTTGAGCCTCACTAAGAAGGGATGATAAATCATCACTTGTGCTTTCAGAGAGATCTTGTGGGTTTCCTTCTATTCCTTGATTGATTTCAACCTCAACCAACTCTTCTAGGCTATCATGATAGCTATCTCGAGAATGAAATTGATGAATGGATTCTAATATATCCTTAGGATGCCAATTTTCCAAATCTTCATCAATGTTTAAACGGTATTGTATGAGGTCTTTGGATTGATCACAAAAATTTTCAACTAATGATAGAGATGGATAATTTTCTTTATAATGGTCACAAAATATCTTGTGGAGATATTTTAATTAAAATAAACTACCAAGCTTCAGCCATTCATACCATTCTCTTGCCTTACCTTCTAATGCTTCCATAAAAATTTTCATGAGGCAGTATTCATGCCATTCAAGCTTTAACCTCCATACATGTATATGAAATTTGATGAGATCTAGCAAGGGGTCATCACATTTTTCTCTTGAAATATAGGCAGGTTTTTTAACCAATTTATCTCAGGAATTTTATGTGGAAATCCAGGGATACGATCTCTGTTCATCAGATCATATCTCATTTCTATCTTTGGATCCATGTTTTTAAATTAGAAAGGGTCACTGTATCGTTTCAACCAATCTAGAGTTCTCTACCAGTGGAGTCTTAAGGTCTACTGAGGGTTGTGGAGTCTCCAGGTGGAATATTTAAAAAAAAAATTCCACCATCAACATGATTGGGATTGCTTAATGCATTCCCAGGGAATTTTATGAGAACTAGTGGGGTCAACAAGGCTACTGAAGACTAGTGGAGTCACCAGATGGATGATGTTTACTGTTTGTAAGGATGTTCTTGTTGTCCACCATCAACAACTAAATACCAATCTAAGGATTTTTGTGGGTTTTCTGAGGTCCTAAGGTATACTTAGATTGTAACTGACTCAAAAGGTCCCACCGTGATTTCCAGAATGTTACTGTGGTGATGATGTGGCAATGAATCAATGGGTACAGAATGTTTCAGCTTCTGACTTACTCAAAAGGTCCCACCGTGATCGCCAAAATGTTAGGGTCCTGTGATTTAGCATATTGGTAAACCAAATGCACAGGGTAACATGAAACCAATATTTCGAGTCCTAGGACCTAACCTTCCTAAACTTAGAGAGGGCTCTCTCTATTGGATGAAAAGGATGTGGACTTTTTTCTTTTAGGGTTTGATTTTAGGCTAGTTGCTAAGTGTAGGGTTTGTTGTTTGTTTTGGTTGGGTAAGATGAAATAGGTAGAATAGGTGGAATAAGAGGTCATTAAATCATTGGGCTATGGAGTCAATAAAATTCATGAGTATCTCAATGATGAATCAGAGTGCATTACAGGGAAAATCTAGTGTGGTCAATGGATCCTTAGGGTTATCTGTGAAGTGAAATGGACATTAAGTTGGAAAAACAAGACAGGCCAAAGGGTAGTTAAGAATCCTTTGTCAAATACCCATAAACAAGAAGGTCTCAAATATGATAATAAAAAGATACTAATCATGAGATAGGGAAAACCATTTACTCAATGAGAATACATAAACAAATAGACATTCAAGACAAACATTCCAATAAAATATCGAAGGCGAGAAACTCATTTAACTTCTAGTAATTTCACCTTCAAGCTTTAGAAAACATTTAAGGTCAAAAAATAACTTTAACGAGTCAAAGAGGGAACTCCTAAAGATTTTTGATCATGCTACAAATAAGTTTGAGGCAAACTGATAGGCATGGACAAAGGGCAAGATCAGAAAAAGACCTCCTTGGCTTAACCTAACAAGTAATACTTCAAAGAGAGATTTCAAAAACAGAGTTTAGAATAGAATCAAATAAGAAGGGCTTTCCATAAACATATTTGGAAACTAGCATATTGATCCATTGATAAAATAAAAAAGCATAAGGAGGCCTAAGGAGTAGCTAATAATTCCTTAAACACACATAGCAGAGGAAAACATCAAGACAATAAAAGGCAGGAAGGACAAAGGTGCCTCAAACAACATTTATTAGCCTATAATTTTCTTCTATACTGCATATAGAAGTATGAAACACAATGATAAAAAAGAAAACATGAAAAAATTAGAGACACATCACCATTAACCAAGCTCAGGGATCCTGCAAGCAAGCTTAATCATCATCAATCAAAGAAAATCATCCATAAGCTCCACAACACCAAAGTTCTCTTCAACCTCAAAAAACCATGTATTGCTCTCAAAGCTCATCAAATGCCAAAATTTACAATGGAATCCTCATGATATATTTATCTTAGAAACTGAGGAGGTGAAAACCATAAGAGGCTTCTAGAAACCCTAATTTCATTATAAATGTCATTTATGTGCTTGAAGACCATGCAAAGCCCAAGGCACATAATATCTAAGCTAATAAATAAAAAATAACATAACATAAATCCTCAATCAAATATGGAGTGATTTTCCCAGGAAAACATAAAAAAAATCATTTTGCCATCAATTTGTGTGTTTTTTTGAATTTTTGCCAAAAACACACTACACAGCCCATTTGCGCAGTGCCACCTTTAGCAGAAAATAGGTTCTGTTACAACCAAGTTTTGGACCACTTCTAGATGTTATATTTTACTTCGTGATGGCTCATTGGAAATATTTATGAGTAATATTTCTATATATTCCTTTGGTTTTCTGATTGGGCCCCTGTAACCTATCCAAAAAAGTTAATTTCCAAAGACTACTATTAGCGCAGCACCACCTTCAACAGAAAATAGGCTCTACTGTAGCTAAGTTTTGGACCACTTCCCGATATCGGATTTTTCTCCGTGATGGCTCTATGGAAAGCTTGATGAGTATGATTTCTTAAAATTCTTACAGTTACCTGATCCAACTCCTGTAGCCTACCCAAAATGCAAAAATTATAACACTTCACTACAAAGTCCATTTGGGCACCGCCAAAAATAGGTAATTTTGCAACCAAGTTTTGGACCCATTCCCGATGTAGAATTTTTCTCTGTAATGGCCCATTGGAAATCTTGATGAGTATAATTTCCAAAAATACTCTTATTTTTCTGATCAAGCCTTGGTAACCTGTCCAAATTTTCAAAATTCCAATGGTTCTTATTAGCAACGCTAGGCCTGAAATAGTGGCAAAATGGTGAAAAAAGAGGGGTTTTTGACCTTTTGAGGGGTCAAACCTGCTCCAAATCACCCGAAACATGGTGAGAAAAGTTTTCTAGGTGTGAGAAGTTCACAAATGTTGATTTCTCCTCCTGAGGATGCTCCATGTATTAGCGTAGCGCCAATGGCGTTTCTCTAATGTGCCTTAAAAATCACAAAAAAAACAAAAAGTGCTCCAAATTTTCTCAAAATTGGTGGATGTCTTCCTCACGGGGTTTAAGAAGCCTATAGAAAATCTTGAGGCAAGATTTCAAGGTTTACTTGGCCTTTTCCTCTTTTTAGTGTTTTTTGAATTTCAATGAGGGCCTCTTTTTCACTGTGGTTTGTCTCATTAGTATTAGTGTTGCCTTTGGTTTTTGCATTCTCTTTACTGTCTTCATATTTTTCCTTGTCCTCTTCTTCATTTTATATCTCTGCCTCCTCACTTTCCTTTTCATTTTCTTCTATATTGGCACAGTTTTGTTCACTGTCTTTTTCACTGTTTTCACCTCTATTACTATCATGCCCACTACTTTTACCTACATATATGTCATGCTCACTACCTTTACCTCCATCACTATCATGCTCACTACCCCATTCTTCATTATCATCATTCGCTTCTTCTTCTTCTTCAAATTCTGCCTCTGTCTCTTCTTGCTGGCTTGAATCACCATCATTTCTTAGACTTTCTCCTCTATCCTCTTGTTCATTTGTTTCATGGTCATCATCCTCCTCCATTTCTGTATCTTCTTCCTCTTGTTGATTTAACTCACCACCACCTTGTTCATCATCATCACTTTGTCCTATTTCCACATCTTGTACCCCTTAGGCTGAGTTATTGGCACCGTTACCTTCATTGTCATCACTTTGTTCATTATTGCCACTTTGATCCTCTTTACTTGATACATCAAGAGAAGGGGAATAAGGGAGGTTTCCTTTAGGTGAGGGAACTTGTGTAGATGAGGAGATCAAGTTTGATTGATGAGGAGGCTATGGATTTGTGAATGACTGCTTTGCCCTTGAGCTCGATGAGGTTTAACTTGAACATGAAGTGTAACTACTCTAAGTCACTTTCCCTCAAATGATAATAAATTTGGTCACGGAGGCCAAGAACAGAGGTGAAATATGAATTTGGGACCTAGTGTTTTCTCAAATAGGGTTTAATCATTTCCTAGACACCAAATTATGAAAATTTATTTGAGGACAAGAGGGAGAGGCCACCTACCAGCTTTAACTCTTCTGTAGCCATTTGAATGCAACATGGAGGATGAATTTTAGCCTTGGGGAAACTTATTTCCTTGTTTGAGGAGGCTATGGATTAGTGTAGCACTAGGTAGTCCTTCCCATGGATTATTGTAGCACTGGGTAGTCTTGCCTGTGGATTAGAGTAGCGTCAGGCAGTCCCGCCCATGGATTAGTGCAGCGCCACTTATTTGCACAACACCAAAAAAGGGTCAACTTGTAGACAAGTTTTGATGACCTTCCTAAAGTCTGATTTGGACCTGCGATAGCTTGTTGGAAATTGTATCCTGTCCACTTTCCAAGTATACCATTTTTTCCCTGATTGGAGTTGATTTTAACTGTCAAAAGTTGAGTTTCCCAAGAGTGGTCAAAAAGTGTTGAGTGATGGTGCAGAAATGTACAGTGCTAGCGCAGACAATGTTTGGAGGCATTATGTAACTCCAAATTGAGCTTATGATAGCTAATTATAAATATATTCAAGTATAGTTGTCTTTTGACCCATCAAACAAGCGATTTGAACACTTCAGCTGTGAGAAAACCTAATTTTCCCAAGGTCACTCTAGCAGTGCTGAAATTCTCCTGTGACACCTGTATTTTTGACATTTCTCCCAAACCATGATACTTGTGAAAAAAAGAAAGGAGGTTTTTCTTCTTGGCCCTATTATGGACAAAAAACACTCTCGCTTTTGCCAAATTCATCTCGTTTTGGTCAAAAACATATTTTTAAACAAAACTGGCCCTAGGTGTGGCAAATGACTTGGCCCTTGGAATGAATTCTTGGAAAATGATGGAGGCATGATGTTTATGATTTGGTATTGACTTATGATTTCTGATATGATCTATAAAATGTATAATTTTCTTTTATTCCTCCTTTACATAGAAAAACCTATCTTAGTTGGAAGAAGAAATTAGGGTTTGGTGTAGGGGATTTAGGACTGCCTTGTAGAGGGAGGGGAGTGAAGGGGTTAAGGGTTGTCTAAATTATTGGGGAAATTTTGGGGGATAGGGGTAGATGTTAGAGAGTAGGGGAAAGTGGAACTTCAAGAATTTAGTCAGAGGAAAGGGTCCAGAATGGTGAAACACAGGCCTAGTCTAGAAAAGTGTCAAATTGTACCAATAGGCTAGGTTTTGTAAAACAATGATGAGTTTTAGGGATAGGAGTGATTGGAAGTGTTTATGAAGTTATATTAAGGATAGGAGGAGGTTTAAGAGCATTAGGATACAAGATTTCTTGACGTTTAACCATGGGGGTCATGAAACCAAGAAAAATTCTCTTAAAAACCCTAGATGGACAATGGAGGAGTTCGGCAAAACAAAATAGAGGGCTGAGGCCAAAGGTGTCAAAACATAGTGATAATGAGTTGCATGATCCCATGATGGGTCCTTTGGGAGTAGTGAGCTAACCTTGACATGATGGGATGATGAAATAATGAAAATTTATCCTAAGGATAATGAAGGTAGTGATATCTCTATAACTCACAATGTTCATGAACTTTGTTTCTAGAAATCTAGGATAAGTATTTAGTCATCCATGAGAAGAAAAAAGTACTGATGACTAACACATATTATTTTTGGACATGTAGGGTACTACAAGATATTTATAGAAAAAATTTCAAATATTTCATATCCTCTGTTTCTTTTCTCATGAAAGATGTAGCATTTTTGTGGACAGGAAAGTGTGAGCAAGAATTTTTGAAGTTAAAGAAATATGTAACAACAACACCTGTTTTGTGAGGACCAAACTGGAGACTTCCATTCCATATTTCCATGGATGGATCTGACATAGCTGTGGGTGTTGTTTTGTGGTAGCTGGAGGAAAAGAAACCTTATGCCATTTACTACATCAGCAAGAAATTAACTTCAGCTTAACTCAATTATACAGTGACTGAGAAGGAATTCCTAGCAATTGTGCATGCTATCAACAAATTTCAACACTACATCACCATGTGTCAAGTATTTTTACAGACTGACCATGTTTCAATTTGATTTTTAATCAATAAACCTGTTACCAATGGAAGAGTTAGACGATGGTTATTGATGTTACAGGAATTTGATATCACATTTTTAGATAATGTGGTTGCTGATTTTATTTCTATATTAACTATAGGTGAAGATTGCATTCCTACTGAGGATTCGTTTCCACATGAATATATTTTTTCCATATCTACTCACTCCTCATGGTATGCATATATAGATAATTATCTTGCTGTTCGAAAATTCCCACACCATTTATCTTCCAAAGAGAAGAGGAAGATCATAAAACATAGTGCTACCTACTCCTGGATAGAAGGAAATCTCTATCACATCGGGCCAGACTTTCAAATTAGGTAATGTGTTAGAGAAGATGAGGTTTTTGATATCTTCAAAACTTGTCATGAGGAACCCTATGGAGGGAACTTCACTGATAGAAGGATGGGATATAAAGTACCCTCAATAGGGTACTACTGTCCAACTATATTCTAGGATGCCAAGAAGTTCGTGAAGGGATGTGATAGTTGCCAAAGGATGGGCCACCCTCTAAAATCAAATGAAATTTAATTGTAGCCTCAGCTAGTGATAGAGCCATTTGAGAAATGGGCCCTGGATTTTGTAGGTCCAATTAATCCTTCATCACAACAAATATCATACATATTGATCTGCACCAACTATGTCACAAAGTGGTTCAAAGCAAAGGCACTAATTAGAACTATAGAGAAGGTTGTTTTAGACTTCTTGTTTTAATATATCTTTGTTCGCTTTGCGATACCCAGGGAGATAGTAACAGATGGAGGGCCCCAATTCACATCTCATTTGATCCAGAAGCTGGTTGAGAAGCATGCAATTCATCACAAGGTCACTTTACCTTATCACCCACACGAAAATAGTCAAGTGGAGAGCACCAATAAAGTTATTGAGGGAATATTAACAAAGAATATAGCCAGCTACTGAAGAAATTGGGTCGAGAAACTTCAAGAGGTGCTGTAGGATTACAGAACAACATGGAGAAATACTACAGGTTTATCACCATATGAATTGGTGTATGGTAAGAATCCTTTATTCCACATAGAGATCGAAATAAAATACATTAAGAACAACATTGGAGGTTAATCTATATTTAAGCATAGTGAAAATACAAAGATTGAACCAGCTCAATGAGTTCAAAGAGAAATGGTTGGCTGCACTTCAGCAGACAGAGATCATTCAGTAGCAAAGAGCTAGACAACATGATAGGTTCATCAATAAGAAGAAATTTTAGATAGGAGATTGGCTCTCTTGTATGATTCAAGATTCAAGGATTTCAAAGGTAAGCTCTGTGCCAGATGGCTAGGTCATTATGAAGTAAACACGATATTTGACAATGGGACTGTACAATTGGTAACCATTGATAGTGCCAAGACATCGTTACTAGTTAATGAGCATCTTTTGAGGTTATATCATCAAACTGCTTTGAAAGAATATTTTCTTAACATTGTCGCGGACTCTAATCTTTATGTTATAGTAGTAGGGGAATGTTCCCCTATGTAGCCTAAAATTTTAAATTCCAATAAGAGAAGCAACTGAAAACCACCCTTGTGGCAGCCATTACGCCTATTTGAAAACACACACACACACACACACACACACAAATAAAAAGAATAAAAATAACAATAAAAATATGATTGTGAAAACCTCTTTTCGGGGTGCAGTCAAACAATTTGTAATAGTTGAAAACCACTTCTGCTGCGGCTGTTACACCCAATTATTTTTCCCCTTTTCCAAAACATCATCCTTCCTTCTAGATATATTTTACAAGATGATGTTACCTATTTTTTTCTTTTCTGTATATATTTTTCCTAATCATCATGTTTTCTAAAGAATAATAGAAAGGTTGTCTTCATTGTTACACATGTAATAGCCGACAATCATGAACATTGTTTCTTATTTCGTCGCATGAAGCAATAATTGTAACAATCAAGCGTAACTGCCACTATCACTGCAAGCAGTACACCGTCAATTCAAATTCCTCCTCCACGTCACTTCAGGTACATCATTAAAAAAGGTAAAGTCATCATTTAATAGTTAGGTGATTAATGGCAAGTGATGATATTCCTGTGATGACAGTGAGTGGTCGTCACCATTAAAGAAAAGTGGGGATAAATCTTGTAGTCGTTGAAAGAAATCTATAGTTATGAACTATTATTAACCCTACATGCACCTAATCAATAACATAATGGCCAATTATGACCAAATTGCTGAAAAAGGCATTTTTACTTAGAGCCCATTACCTTCCATAATGAGACATTTATGTAGGAATGTGTGAAGTACGATTTGGTAATTCACAAATCCTGTCAACTCCCATCACCTTCCTTAGCTAAAGCCTTGTATCATCATCTGAAAATCTTCATCCGAGATAAGAAGAGTAGGGTGCCGAGAGGAAATAAATAGCGCAACGACATTACGGTTGGTTGAGCAATAAGGAGTGATTCAGAATAACAGTAAGATGGGAGGAGTAGTAGTAATACATGAGACGAACTCCATCAACGCCTTGCGTAATTGTCCAGAAGCTTACCAGATAATTATGGATGCTAGGTGGATTTAATATTTTCAGAAATTGGAAGGCTCGGACGAGGCTATTACAATCAAATTTGCTCAGAATTTTAATAACCACCAGACTCAAGTCAAGGGCCTGCAAATTGAAGTGATAGAGGAAGTGATTTCCCAAGTGACCACATTGCTAGTAGAAGGACGGAGATAGTTCAACAAGAAAATTAATGACCCTTCTTTGAAGGAATATCTTCTTGAATGAGAGAAAAAACTAGAAAAGAAAGGGAGAGGAGTTGATGGACTATCACTCCCCCAGCCATGGGCCGATTTTGCCTTGGGCCTAATCAAGTACATTACTTGCAAGTGAAGATCCATAATCATCTTCAATTACCACTTCCATCTACTAAATCATCTTTGGCATTAGTGGGAGATCAACCTCCCATTTTTCCTATTAGGAAACATTAAGCATATGGTAGTGGCGGTGAAGAAAAAAATACATCCAGAAGCATGTGTGACCAATCATGGACTTATTAAATTGATCGTGTTGGACACCCTAAGTCAGTAGGGAAGGAGCCAGGAAGAATTTAACGAAAAGGGCCTAAGACAAGACAGAGAAAATAGGCCGCAACTTCGGAAGGAAGTCATGCAGAAGATAAAGTCTATACTTGGCCCGTTAGGGTCAGAATTGGAAAATAACTCACTGACGATCCCATTAGTGATAGAAGGGAAAAATAGAGGGTGAGAGTTAACTTGCCAACATAACCATTTCCCGCATCTTAAAAGAAGAAAGATGTAGAAGGATCAGAAGAAGAATAAAGAGAACCCTCCTCGTCACGTAAGGATAAAACTCATGTTTTTCTTTTAGAACCTGAAAATTTAAGAGGAAAATGAATTGGTCAAACAAAGATTATCTGAGTGTAAGGAAATATTAGTATCTATATGCAAATCATGTTCTAAAGGACTAACAGCTTTAGGGTATAAGGTCTGTGGTGAAAACACCAGCCCAATGAAAACAGAAACATAAATTTGAGAGGATGTTACACAAGAACCTACTAAGGATAATGTTGTTACACAAGAACCAGCAGTTAAAGCAGAGTCTCCCATAGTGATTTACCTAGAGGCCGATACACAAGAACCTGTGGAGGCCACTATTGTTACGAAAGAAACAATAATGGAAAAAGAGGCTACTCTAGGCCAAAATGAAGCTGTTGTTACAAAAGAACCAGCAGTAGAGGTGGAATAGACCCATCCAACAAAGGTTGTTACACCAACTATTGATGTTGATGTTGAATGCAGAGGAATGCTGGGGCTCATCACGGGATAGAGTTCAAGAAACTTTTGCTGATTTTCAAACTGAATAAGTGGAAACAGAAAGCAATCTCCCTTCGAGAGGGTGTTATTTTTTTGAAAGAACATCAGAAGGAGATAAGTGCTTTAGAGGAAAAATGGATGAAAGAAGAGCTGAAGAAAGGTTTGAAAGAGTATAAGCAGAAGGAAGCCGTAAAGAACTAGGAGGAACCGTTGTTGCTGTTACAGTAGCAGGTTCGGGATATGACTGTGGATAAGAAAAAACTCCATGAGCTTGCCCTCAATCTATTGGGGCACAGGTTACCTTCCCCATATTACCCCGTTTTCCTATGGTAACATGATTACCTATTTCAGTTAAAAGTCGTCATGGAGAAAAGGCCCTATCTGTGTTCTTCCACTCACACATTTTTAGATGTCTTTCATGCTTCTAATTTTTACAAAAAAAGCTTTCTCTCTGAGTTATTTTTGCATAATATCATTTGTGAACATGTAAATATGCAAATGGTGGTGACTATATTCTCCTACATGGGGAATTTGCAGTTACGAGCCTTTGTGTCATTCATGAGGAACTGGATTCATTGGCATTTTCCCACCAAATCTATGGATGCCAATGAAGAAAAGACAACATTATGGATTCGGGAAGAACTAGGATGGGCCGCCGAGTTAAGGTGGGAATTTAGAAGAATTATGAACACTCTTGGGATAAGGGAACCTGTCGCCACTTACAGAAGAAGGATTCTGAACTTCTTCCTTAATCATTTTTTAGCAATGAAGAGTCGAGCCTTGTTTGGGTGTTTGAAATGTATAGAAGTCAGCAGTGTTGAGCTACTGAAGGGGGACTCGTTTTCATTTCAGAATTTTGTTGTAGTTGGTACACATGTACCAGCATATGCACAGATAATATAGACCCTTGGCACTTCCTAGCTTGAGCTAAGATTAAAATTCTCTTTGATTTGGCTACCAATAGAGGATTACCAGAATCATTATGAATTGAGCAAGTATGAATCACAATCTTGGGTACGACAGCTAATGGCTACTCAAGGGTATAGGTCTATAGATGAAGACACAGCCAATGCTTATGACCTCACTCACTTGCACTGAAGATATTCTCATGGGAGCAGATTTTTCATGAGGACATGCAAGTGCTTCAGCTGGGGGGATATGTTGGGTGCCAATTTTGTACTTATTTCCTACATCTGTTTCCCCCATTTATACATTGTGGCTACAATAATTGGGACTACCTTTGCCTCTTTTCCTATTTTTCTATCTTAAACAGTGTCGTTTCACCTTATTTTCATTATCTTGTTGTGTCATCGATTATTATGATGTATCTTGTCTTTTTCGTGACTAACTGGGGATGAATGTTTGGAGAAGTTCTCTGGTCTTTTGTTGTCCTTCCAGATGTTATTTTTAGCACAAAATATCTATAGCATGAGGCATACAGGAGCAGTTGAAGGTGTGATGTTACATTGAGTTATTACACCACGACGTTGTTACATCATGGTGTTGCTACAGACCCACTAACTATTGTTACAGTTGTACTGCTAACTGAATATCGCCAACTTCTGGATGTTGACCTGTACTCTATTATTGTTATTCTATAGTTGTGATTTTCCACAACAGCTATAGGAGTCATTACTATTGTATTTTAGGATAACAACATTTAGACGGTTTTTATTGTAATCTATATTCTTCCAGTCATACTTTTTATTAAGAAGTGGTTATAACTATATGTATCTTATTTGGATTAGCATGAGAATCATAAGATTCTCATGACTGATCCATCCCTTGTTTTTCTGAACATGTAACCACTATATAATTCTCGACCCTTGATGTCAAAAGGTTAGCGGAGAACAGTATTACTTTGGCTCTGTAATTTTGGTCACATTAATACAAAGTTCTCACATTGTTGCTGTTGCATGCATTTTCTGGTTTAGTTTCCATTTAAGTTTCTTTCTCTTCTTGTGCCCTGCTAGGAAACAAGGGACCTCCTCTTTAGTAGGGACTGCAGTGGTTAAGGTAGTTGTACATATTTTTATTTTCTTTATGTATCGGTCCAAGTGTTGCTGTTGTTATTCTATATGTGAGTATATCTGCTCCAATTTCAATATTATTATGCTATTACATGGATGTGATTAGAGATACCAGCTGGGTAATTATTGTATGGCACGCTAGGTACAGTTAATTGAGGCTTGATTATATTCCTCTAGATATTTTTTATTCCTGCACGAGTGATTTCTTCCAGCATTTAATTCAGTAACGATTTCTCTTTATTTTGATTTACTTTTGGTTTGATGTATTGGCACATACACTGCAGCTATCATTGAAATAAAAGACGTCCCTGGATTGATAATTTATGTGTACCATATTAGTAATTTAACAATGATTTATACAGTCCAACAGTAATGGCCATTAAGAATTCGAGTGGGAGATTTTCTTATCTAGAAAACCATAGCCTTTTCGATATGGACAAGCACATAACTTGGATTTTGGCAGAGATTGATTTTTCTGGTGGCCTACCTTCCGACATGGACCTGATTTTCGGTGATTGTATTCACTAGTAGTGGCTATATTAGTAGGGTATACTTTTATATTTTTTTCATTCCATATGACAAGTCACTTGATGGAAAACTACCATTGGTAGTTTTTTGGGTGCAAAAAATTCATCTAGTTCAAATGATCGACGATGGTCAAATTATAGGCTCAGGACCTCAAGTCATGGGCTAGAGAAAACTGTTGATCTTGTTCCAAGTAAGACATCCTAGTTAGTTACATTATTACATCATGATAGACTCCCTATTGTATTACATATTTTTTATTATGAGGTTTATATGAATTCTTCTATGGAAAATTCTCAAGATGTCATAATTTTACATAATTCCATTTTAAAAAAATTCTTTGATTTGAGAAAAACAATTCTAGAGTTTCATATGTTTTTAATTCTCTTCCACTATTACAACCTCACTTTGGTTCACATGTTTCTCCTAATCTAGGGGTCCCTATGGGTGAACCTAGCATATTCACGAGGGATTTTCATGCTCATCTACCCTCAAATATCCTATCTCTGGTTATTTTATTTGGTTTCTATTAGCATAAATGATCTCTTACTAACTTTATTAGTAGTGATTTAGACATCCTCCAACACATCTCATCTCTTGACATGGCATCTTTAACTATCCATTCAACATTGTCTCCCGCAAATGGTCTTACCATTAACCCTAATTTGTGAAAAAATGTTACCATCAATAATAAAAGGCAATGTAAGCAGAAACAATGTTTTTTTTTTACCCATGATCATATTGGCACGATATCATATTTTCAAGTTGATTTGAATTTACATAATTCTCCTTTAAATGGGGATTTTGATTCTCTTCCTCTTAGAGAGAAATCACCCGGCAAGACCAATGTCCCATGAATATTTTATTTTAACATAAAGGGCTTGGGGAATGATTTAAAATGGAATTTTCTCCATTTTTTAATGACCGTCCATAGGCCATCATCTATTCCCTTCCAGGATACTATGGCTTAGGGGGCTACAGCCTAGCCTTATTTCTTGAAAGTAGGTCTTGTTTGGCAGATTTTCTTAACTTATTTTCATGGTCTATCAGGGATTTTGGTTGCTATGTGGAATACTTTGGTCATTAAATTTATGGATTTTAAAACTATTGTAGGTATGTTTATCACTGGTTTCACTAGGGGATTGAAGGAACGCTTCCATATATTAAATTTGTATGTGCCATATGGCTCCAAATATGAGCCTCAGATCCATTTAGGTGATTGCAACTTATTAAAGATCAGTTCACTTATTCTGGCTAGTGACCTTAACCTGAGTATGGCAAATGAGGAGATTAGGGGTACTAATTCTAGGAAAGATCCTCTAGGAGGATTGTTTAAGGATATATTTTGGTCAAATCACATTTTGGATGTTATATCATACCAAATATTCCCTGCATGGAATAATGGAAGAATGAGAGCATATTGGATTGCAAAAATATTAAACAAGTACTTATTATGGGAAAAATTGTTTGAATGTCTTGGGGTGATTCATTCATGGGTTGTTCCAATGATGATGTTTAAAAATGATCAAATATTCCTCCAATGGTGTGGTGAAATGGAATGGAAGAGCCTCCCCTTAAAATTTAACCATACGTGGTTAAATGAAAGTGATTTTGGGGATATGGTGTAGTCTACTTAGGACAAGGCTAGCAATCATATGGAATCAACTTATATGGATGCATTTAGCTAGAAATTATCATTGCTAATAAAGGAGGTTAGAAATTGGGAGAGAATGAAGAAGATAAAAAAATATTAAATAATGTTTTGATATTGAAAAAAACAATCAATTTTATCTGATCCATATGACACTAATTTTTTCTCAGATGCATAGAAGGAAGAGATACCAAAACTCGAGGGTCATAAGGGGGTGATCTTACACAAATAAGAGGAATAGTGCAGACTTACAATTCAAGAAATTTGGATTTCTTATGGAGATAAAACCACTAAATTTTTTTCATAATTTTTCTTCTCACCGATGACAAGAAAACACCATTTGGGAGCTACACGATGGTGAGGGGAGAAGCATAACTACACAAAAATAACTACATAAGGAGGTGGTTCATTTATTTGGAAATTTATACAGTGCCAAGGAGAATATTAATATATAAAATCAATTAAATATCATACAAATATATCCAAAATTTTTTTATGAAGGAAACAATGATACTGTAAGAAGGTCTATCACATATAAATAATTGGTTGTTTCATTAAAGTAATTGTCCAAGGAAAATATCCCTAGCCCGATGTTGGGTGTGGAGCTTTATTTTCATCCTAATTCAGAGGTCTTTGTTTCAACTAGATGTATACCCCAGGAAGACTATACACCCCTCCACACAAGGGGGTGTGGGGGTGACTTGTCCCTACCGAGGGGGTCTGAGGGGATGTGAAATTTCCTTGTAAAATATTGTGATTTCGTAGTCAATATGGGTCGTTCATTAGGCATATGATCTCACAGTAGAAGTTATGTTTAATCTAGGTTTTTTCCCCTAGAAGGAAACCGCTTTTATTTTATGAGGTTATTGCATTGTGGTTGTGTATTTTACGTGTATTATGAGCAAGAAACAAAAAGGGGGACTGTGAGAGAGAGTAGAGGATATTACAGCTGCCAGTGGATTTGTTATAGGTTGTGTCTCTTCATCTTACTGGATAATATAAAGGAAGGACTAGTTGTTCGAGGTGGACATAGCCCAAGTTGGGTGAACAATGTATATTTGTGTCTCTCTTGTTTTATATGCTTTTCATGTTTTTGTTTCCACATATTTTATGTGTTTCATTTCTCTATCATATATAATTTTTCTAACACCTGAATGGGTGGACCTTGAAGTTATTCCACATTTCTTGGACATCATTGCTTCAACTGGATGAGGAGTCAGAGATTAACGATAATTTTTTGGGTGTTATGAATTCCGCTTTCGTCACATTAATTCTGAAAGTCTCCAAGTCATCATCCTTTACCAATTACATACCTATATCACTATGAAATGTCACATACAAACTAATTTGGAATACTATTTCTAACTATATAAAAGATACTCTATCAAAATACATTACCCCATAAAATTTTGGGTTCTTAAAGCATCAGAATGTACAAGACATTGTAGTTGTAACTCAAGAATGCATTCATACTATTAAGGCTAAAAAGAGGGATGTTATGATTATGAAAATTGACTTGATCAAAGCATATTATTGTGTATACTAGAGATATTTTAAAATGGTATTATATAATATTGGTCTTTCCTTGAAGTTTGTAGATTGGATTATGGCTTGTGTCACCACTGCATATTTTGTTGTTTTAATTAACGGGGTGCCACCTTATTTCTTCAATGCTTCATAGGGATTAATTTAGGGATGTTCACTATCACCTCTTTTATTTATATTGGTGATTGAATGAGCAAGTTAATTTCTGAGGCATGCACTTGTGGGTCATTCTTGGGTCTTCGAATTATAAAAAATATTTCCATTTCTCATCTTATATTTGTGGACAATGTTCTGATTTTAAGAAAGGACTTCATTGCAGAATGGGTATATTTACACCATATTATATGTTCATTTTCCAATTCTTTGGGTTCATTTATGAGAAATTTGAAATCAGTGTTGATTTTAGCGATGCACATGGAAGAATCTTTTTTCGAGATTGTTAATATTTTTGAGGTGGTATATGTCCACTTAGACATGGGCTTCAAATATCTTAGTTTCCATCTAAAACTAAACAATTATATAATTGAATATTGATGCTATACGATTGAAAATTTTGAAATCATGCTTACACAGACTTACAACTTAGGCTCATAGATGGTTGATACTTGGGGATAGATGAGTCATTGTTTAATTTGTCTTACAGATTATAGTAATTTACTAGATGAATTTATATTTAATTCCCAAGAATATCATCAAAAATATTAATTCATTTATTTCCAAGTTTAGATGGGAGAGGTCTAGGAATGTCCACAAGATCCAACGTATTCGACTAGAGGAAATTTCTAAGATCCATGAGGAGGGTGGCTGGAGTATGATGGAAATTGAAAATTTTAGATGGGCATTACTGGTAAAGAGAATGTAGCATGTAGTAAATCGTATTGGATACTGGAATAGGATTATTAAGGTGAAGTACCTCAGAAAATTATATTTTCTAGAGTGGTTAAAGGATTGGGCCCAGGTTCCTACCATGGTCTCTTACATATGAAAAAAACATTTTAAAAGAAAAACAATCGATGATAGGGAATTTGAAATGGGAGATAGGAGTTCTTAAATTGGTCAAGTGAGGTCTTTATCATATCAAAGGTTTTTTATGAAAAACATAATTTTGTATTTACTATCTAAATCAGATTCAGTTGTTACAAGAACACATACTTTATTCCACTTAGATGCGCTCATGGGACTTAGGAATATATGGGGAATTGGCTAAGCCATGGGATAAGTATGTGAATGAACTTCATTTTCCTAGTATCACATTGAATTAAATAGATGATATATTGACATGGGATGAAAAAAAATTGCAGGAAAAATATCAGTTGCAAAGGCTTACAGGTATATCTCTCTCTCTAATTCGCATTTCGAGAGTAAAGGGTCATTCTGCAAAATTTAGAAGTGGAAACTTCCACACAAGCTCAAATTATTTAGGTGGCTGGCTATGGGAAAAATTTTGTTGATGTGGTTTCAATGGTCCTTCCTTATGCGTATTTTGTAAGGAGGTGGTTGAGTGTAACCAACCCTCCTACATTTACCTAGTTTCACAATCCTTCTAGGGTAGACATGAAACGAGTGTCACTTTGACTTGATTCGACCTCCCAATTCAATTTAAGGAAGTGGGGCCTATATAATAAGCACAAAATGACATCCTATATGGACTATCGATCACCTAGGAGATGAAGAAACACCCTAGTTGGTCAATCCTTGAGCTGGAACCTTGTTTCATTCACTTAGACCTACAACTACACCATTCACACTTCTCCCATGTAGTTTTGAGGATATGAGAAAATGAAAGTGTCGTATTTTTGCGTGTTAATTGTCCCATGATGTACATAACCTTGTTTTGGTAGTTTCAAGGAATTATATTTGTGTAAATAAGTTGATCTTACCATGTACACATCTGTCACACTCATTTCCAAAGTTTTAAGCACCTTTGCACAAGTGTTTTCACAGTCGTCACAAAGTGTATCTTTGGTGTCACACTTATCCTAAGTTGTCACAATGTTGTCACACAAGGGGAAGTATGTTATTCATGTTTTCTAGATAATCTATATCATGTATTCAAGTTTTATAAGTGTGTTATCACATTAAATTCTTATCATTTTTCACATCAGCTTCATCGATCCCATGTAGAAAAATTTGGAAAACTTCTCGATTAAGAAACTTAGCCTCATCTAGTCCTCCTGAATTATGCATTGCACAGTATCAACCCTGAAGAAGCAACCCTACTTCTTGAAACTATGCAATGTGTAGTTCCTTTCTCTAAGGACTGTGCACTACGTAGTCACAGTACTCAAGCCTAACCCCTGAGCTCCAAAACTGCAAATCCTACCCTCCAGCTAGCTTGAACTGCACATTGTGCAATCTCAATCGTTAATCCCAACCCTTGAGATCCTGAAATATGGAAATGGACAATAACCTACCCTCCTTGTCCTCCCAACACTGTAGAGTGGGAGAATTCAGTCATAAAGCCCCCGGAGTGGCACCTCAAGCTCCCCAACTGTGAAATCCTCATGCCTACTATAGCTTGAAATACACATTGTAGAGTCTCAAGGATAAATATTCACCCCTGAATTCCTAATCTACGCAATTACATTGTTACTAAGCCTCTCCCACAGCATTCCACTTGATTCCAGTTCAGTCAGTGGATCATCATGAGACTTGGGATTAATCAGATTTTTTTCGTGTTGTCATGAGTGAATTAGAGATGAAAGTACTCTATCATACCATGAAAGGATGATGAGGAAGGATATGGAGAAATAAAAAATGCTAGAAGGCACCTCTGTAGCTGAATATGCAAGTTAATCAATAAGAAGAAAGAAAAGGGACACTAGTTTTTTATTGTAACTCAAGACCTGATATCACCAAAGACACCTTATCTATAATATATATGGAGGTGGATAGAAGAACATTCTCAAGAAGACACATATCAAGAAGCAGAAAGGATGAATTGAAATATCCATGTCATCATGAAGTCAATGTCATCAGTTTCATCTAATTTCATGTCATGAGTCATCATATGCGACATAATTTTTGTGGATTATATAAATTCCTATTTGAAAATGTATTGTAAAGTGGAAGTCCAAATTAAATCTATAGAATTTGAAGAGTCATGTAAAGGTCAAAAGTAATAGGAAGTCAAATAGTCATGAGGATAGTCAAAGTCACAAGGGACATGAAGAATCACCCCATTGGTTATATATAAACCCTTGTTGTATGAGCAAAGGAATGTTCCCTTTGGCTCCTCCCATAAGGAATCGGAGAGAGAATCTAGTCCTTTTAGGGAACAAGTAGTGGCTCCAATGCTCCAATCTTGGAACTAGTGGTGTTCGATGTATACATGTGTCTTTGGACTTTACTTAACATATGAATCCTCATGGCCAGCAAATTCTTCATGCATGGATATTTAATATATGTAATATTTTTCTATGAATGTTTATGATTCATGTTTGTTTCAACAATTTTAAAGTAGTTGAACTATTTCAGTTATTTTAGTGCTTATCATATTAAGGATGTGTCGTAATGGTTGTCGTCACTGTCACATCTTTGTGGACTATTCCATTGGATGTTAGATGGATCTTTCTTGTTCATGTGTGTATCTTCTATGGTGGTACTATTACCTCTCTATTAGAGGCTCACTTTCTTTTCTCCCTCCACAATAGAAGAAACTTGACATACCTACAACAGGACACTCACCGGGCACAATTACTTGATTTTTGAAGGCAAGCATGCATTCCTCTCTCTTGCTAATAGTTAGATACAATGAAAGAATTTATGAAAATGATAATCGCATCATATTTCGGATAGAGCCCTTATCCTAAATGGTGTGGGTATAATTGGGACCACATATCAAGAAGACCCCTTGAGTTTTGTCTGGTCCATCATTGTCAACATTTCTAGTGCTAGAAAGATGGCAGCCATATTTTTATGGCCAGTAACCTCACCCACCCTCATCATACTTCTTTTGGTCAAGGAAGAAATATTTGCAGCACCTCCCCTACTTCTATTTCTGAATTTGGAAAATATTCTGACCGTGGTCTTGAATTGGCTAGTGAAATCTCTTACGAGCACATTCGGGCCATCCAGCCTATAACCCACAAGTTTGGAAAGGTTATTGGATTGATTCCTAGAGTATACGATCTTTTTTTTTTTAAGAATAAAAAAACCACCCCTACTGGGATGGTAGTTTGGACAGTCAAAGAATTTTTTTCTCACTGGCATTGAAAAGTTAGAAGAGGCTACAAAAATCGCAGAGAAACTAGAGCACTCTCCATCTTATAACAGAAGTGACAAAAACAAAATTGTACTCTCAGATGAAACTTTCTATGGGTTAGGTAGTGATGAAGAAGAGGAGTAAGTTCCATCAGTTTCTGACGAAGAGGAGGATCATAGAGACAAAGATATGGTAGAACAAGATATGGACTGGATGTCTCAAGGCCCAATTTCTCTACTAGGTACCAGGAAAGGTTGTTAAAGAAGTACGACCCTAACAAAGAAGTGAAAGTGGAGGACCCTTTGGATAAATTATACCTACATAAAAAGAATTATTTAGGTACTTTATGATGATTTTAATATTCCCAATTAGCCAAGCTAATGGGAATATACAATTTTTCTTTAACTTTTCTGTCTCATGAATAAAATTGTGAAGGAAGATCAATAAAACTCCTAAACAACAAAATAAATCAATGCTCAATGAGAAAAAAGTTAAATCTGAGCTATTTTCATAAACACACTCAAGTGGGAAAGAGGCTGGATCATTTGATTGCATCAACAGGACAAAATCAATAGCGTTGTCTAGATGCAGTGTATCTCCTAGAGGCACAACGTAGTCCATGTTGGAGGCCACTCATGTGAATGAAGCTAATTCATCGAGATGGTTTAGGGTTTGAAAATATTTCCATATTATAAAAGAAAGAGGAGGACACCAAGGAAGGGGTTGATCATTTGATATTGCTGAAGGTATTGTCTGTTTAGACATCCCTCATTCTCTAGCTGTTTAGCTAAGAATAGTGTTGTTTAGCACTTGGGTGTTCCTGGTCGGGAATCCCACCTCCTTCTTAGAGCAGCTCTTGGAGGAGTCTTATTGCATCTCGTCCACTATCCGGTAGTTGGCCAAGCTTCATATTCCAACCACAATTCAAATCTTGTTGGGGGTTTAATTTTTTTTGTAAGCTGCAGCAAGTGGAGGATAGATCTACTTAGATCTAGGAAAATCTAGAGGCTTTTTTCAGTGGGGAAGCTGTCTATCCCATTGGAAAGAGGATTTTGGATCCTTTGAGCTATCATTTCAAATCTTGGCTTTAGGAAAAACTAGTGCTAGAGCGTACAACATATTTTTCCTTCCATAAATTTTTTATTTGCAAGTATTCAGTTGCAGGGTGTTTTAACTGCTTTTTGGAGGAGAGATCTCCAATGTTAGGATTCTTCCTCTCACTATGGGGATCCATGGATTGGACATCCAATCCATTTTTGTTTCAGATATAATTTACTTATGTTTCTATTTACTGCATAATTCTTGAATATTCCTACAAATCTGTAATTCTAGATCTCATATCTACTCCTGTACATTTATGTTTTGATCAAAACCCCAAAGGGAATCTGTAGAGGAACTCATCTAGTGTACAGATATGATATAGATCTATATTTTTGTACACAGATCTGTTCTAGATATGAAATGTAATATACAACTGCTTCAGCCCATAAAATAATCATTTCAAGCCTTGCAGTCTCAATTTGTTGTTGCAGCAACTCAATCTTGAGGGTTTCTTCTTGTACATCTTCTATTTTTCTCTTGTACACTATATGGGCCACATTATAGATCTATTTTACTGATGTACATGTAATTATTCAGCCTTCATATTTTTATTCTTCTTTGACTAAGTGGGACTGTGTTATTTCTGAAGCAGAGTTGATGTGCATGACTGTAGCCCCATTCTTTGGGTGTTTTTCAGCCACACTAGGTGGTGGGAGGTCTGTTTACCTCACCTAGTTTGATTTTTTTTTGCTATCCTTCTATATTTAGACATTAGATCCACTGATATAAGGGATAAAGGGGTTTCAAACTCATTTCAATACACCAATTTGTGAAGAGAGTGTTATCCCAATAGGCTTTTGCCGTGAATCCAAATTTTGGGATATTACAGTGGTATCAAAGAATATTTCCTGGTACAGCCTGTGCTTTTCTTGCAGATCCAATATGTCTCCAGAAAGAGAAGAAATATCACTGACAGAGAGGAGAGGTACCAAAGAAGAAGACAGAAGAAAAATTACATAGAAGACAAAGAGAAGAAGGGTGAAACCCCTTTATCTGGAGGGATTAGAAGAGAAGAGTTTTCTAACACTCTTTCTCAAGCTATGCATGAGATGATGGAAGAAATCTGGGGAATGAGAAGGGAAATACATGCAGATCCCTCAAGAATATTCTCATATCAAGGAAGCCCCAATACTTCTTATTATGTGCGTGAGCATTCAGCCACACAACCTGATCTACAATGTTGTAACATGCCCACTTTCTTGTCAAAGAAAGGAGGAGGAGGAGGAACACCAGAGGAGGAAACTCTTGGTAAATATCTCCAAAAGTATGAATCTTAGTCAAAGATATTTAAAGAACATATCATTTTTCCAAAGTTATGTCAGCTTAAAGAAGAAAGGAGATCCTACAACTATAGTAGGAGGAGAGGGTGCATGCAACCCACTTTGGGTAGATTTTCTCTACCTATTTGATGGATCACCTAATAGATCAGCCCAATATTGGGTAGGGAATCATCAAGTCTCTGAAGAATAAGCCATAAGAGTAGCAGCGCTGCACCTCCACAGTAAATCATATTCCTGGTGGTTGTTTGAGTCTTCTTCATTGAAGGGTATAAACACATCTACTTATGCAAAGTTCACTAGGAGATTAGTGAAGAGATTTGATTCTATGCCATCTGAAAATTCTTTGGGTAAGAAAACTAAGCCTAAGGAATCAGAACCTTTGCATGAGATGGAAGGATCCATGGAGGTAACTCCATTTCAGAACATTGCTGAAAGGGTTGAAGATCTACCACATGATTTGCCAAGGTCAAAGGCCCCACTTCAGCAAGAACATCCTTCTCAGTGAAAAGACATGGGTGTTCCTTTTTCAAGAAGAGATCAAGAAACAAGATCTCTTATTGATGAGGCATACTCCATTGATGAGGAGAAGAAAGGAGAAGGACTGAAATGTTCCTCCAGCACTGTGACAATAGGGGGAAAACTATTTCTATTAAGATATGGAAAGGAAGCCATTGCTTCTACTAAGAGGGCTCTGGTATCTTTTCAGGAAGGCCCCAAGGATCCTATACATGAGGAAGATGAGCCGCAAGTGTCTATGCTAGTAGAAAATAAGACATAACGAAGGAAGGGTCATAACGTTGTCATAGTAAGAGATTATCCACAGGTGCATGAAGAATAGAAGGGAGCAAATGTTCCAATCAAGAGCACTATTGCATCTTTAAGAGTGACATCACATTATCATGGGACTTCCACACTGAAATCAGAGGTGAAATTACACAGTGGGAGTAGGGAGATGTTGTTCCCATTTGACAGGCATGTGAGGATGAACCATGAGGCATCACTGTCTTGTGGAAAACCACATGGAAGACCACCTGATCCAGAGTTGCTGAAAGGTGTATCACATCTTGGTGCTCCACTCATGAATCCAAAAAGGATTGGAGAATTAGAAGACAGAGCTACAACATTGGGAGGCTTGGGTAAGCTCCAAAAATAGGGAGATCTTGTTCCCTTATCATCACTACCCACTCTCATATCTAGATCTGTGCTATGGGAGGAGGATAATGGAAGGATCAGCCTTCCAACACACACCTTTGACATAGGAGATTCCAAGGAAGATATCAGCAACATGACGTACACTTCTATTGATGCATCATCTTCACTGTCACTGTTGAACAATCTAGATCTGTATTGGAAATCCCAACTTCTAGTGGATTATTCCAAGGATATACATACGTGTATGATACTTGATTACTAGCTGCATGAAGAGGGTTATTTAGTCCAATAAGAGTTCATCTATCATCATGGTAAAGTCTTCTTGTCTAGATCCTACAAGGTTAACCAGGAGATATTATGGAGAGCTCACAAAGAGTTATGTTTCAACCATATGTACTCCATGAGGATCTACAACATCATCATGACAGGCTTTGATTGGGAAGGGTTGAAGGAAGATTTGTATCAACAGTTTCAAAGATGCATGAAGTATGTGGAGTTGGGGCAGCAACATGACTCCATAAAGGGGTTATCTCATCCATCTCTTCCTTCTTTGGAAAGGGGAGGAATATCCATGCACAACTCCATGTGTATGAGAGGTATTTATGGTGAGGGGTCTAATTATGTAAGTCAAGTTTTATTTTTTGATTATAAATATTCTTTCACCATGTTTATGCAGGCCATGGCTCCAAGGAGAAGTGACACATTATGTAGATGTCATGGCAAATAGTGGGCCACTCAGATTTATGAATTTTTCCACTCCCTTGATGAACAAAGGGAGATCCTCTATCATGATGGGTGCTTCCCTATGGCACCAAAATTATCTCACACTTTCAGCCAGAGTGAGGTAACATGGGAAACAAGTAAGTGGTGGGAAAACCACTTACCACACCTTTATCTGATGCAGGCAAGAGATGCCCTGTGCTGGTACCATATGTGGGACTATGACCCACCTCCTCTTGTTCAAATTTCTATTTATGTATTTGTAATTTTGCTTCCATACAAGGATGATGTACTTGTCCTATTTTTGTATTTTTATGGAGGAAGGATAGGAGACATGTGTGTACCACATGGGATGGAGAATCTCTTTGTATACTTTGCTACATATTTTAGGGACAGTAGGGGTTCAGCCATGTTTGTTTCAATAAAATTATTGACTCTTTGTGGGATGGATCATGTACATCTCATAATGACTTTGAAGGGACAAATCATGGGAGGATGGACTGGTGAACACTCAGCTTATGCAGAGAGTTGGATCCTTGTTGGTGTCACCATTGGGAAAGGAGAAGTGTTCATCACTCACCCTATCAGTTGCTTGAGGACAAGCAACATTTTGGAGGGGAGGACTGTAATATTCCCAATTAGCCAAGCTAATGGGAATATACAATTTTTCTTTAAATTTTTTGTTTCATGAATAAAATTGTGAAGGAGGATCAATAAAACTCCTAAACAGCAAAATAAATCAATGCTCAATGTGAAAAAAGTTAAATATGAGCTATTTTCATAAACACACTCAAGTGGGAAAGAGGCTGGATCATTTGACTATGTCAACAGGACCAAATCAATAGCACTATCCAAATGCAATGTATCTCCTAGAGGCACAACGCAATCCATGTTGGAGGCCACTCATGTGAATAAAGATAATTCATCAAGATGGTTTAGGGTTTGAAAATATTTCCATATTATAAAAGAAAGAGGAGGACACCAAGGAAGGGGTTGATCATTTGATATTGATGAAGGTATTGTCTGTTTATACATCCCTCATTCTCTAGCTATTTAGCTGAGAATAATGTTGTTTAGCACTCGGGTGTTCCTGGTCGGGAATCCCACCTCCTTCTTAGAGTAGCTCTTGGAGGAGTCTTGTTGCATCTTGTCCACTATCCGACAGCTAGCCAAGCTTCATATTCTAACCACAATCTAGATCCTATTGAGGGTTTGATTGTTTTTGTAAGCTGCAACAAGTGGAGGCTAAATCTACTCAGATCTAGGGAAATCTAGAGGCTCTTTTCAGTGGGGTAGCTATCTATCCCATTAGAAAGAGGATTCTGGATCCTTTGAGCTATCATTTCAGATCTTGGCATTAGGCCAAACCAGTGCTAGAGCCTACAGTGCAATTTTCCTTCCATAACTGCATTAGCTACAAGTATTCAATTGGAGGGTGTTTTGACTGCTTTTTGGAGGATAGATATCTGCTGTTAGGATTCTTCCTCTCATTGTGGTGATCCATGGATTGGCCATCCAATCCATGTTTGTTTCAGATCTGATTTACTTATGTTTCTATTTACTACATAATTCCCGAATATTGTTGCATATCTGTAATTCTAGATCTCAAATCTACTCTTGTACATTCATGTTTTGATCAAAACCCCAAGGGGAATATGTAGAGGAACTCATCTAGTCTACAGATCTGATATAGAACTATATTTTTGTAGACATATCTGTTCTAGATCTGAAATGTAATATACAGCTGCTTCAGCCCATAAAATAATGCTATTAAGCTTTGCAGTCTCAATTTGTTGTTGCAGCACCTCAATCTTGAGGGTTTCTTCTTGTACATCGTCTATTTTTCTCTTGTACATTGTATGGGCCACATTATAGATTTTTTTTACTAATTCACATGTAATTATTCAGCCCCCATATTTTTATTCTGCTTTGACTCAGTGGGACTGTGTTATTTCTAAAGCAGAGTTGATGTGCATGACTACAACCCCATTCTTTGGGTGTTTTTCAGCCATACTAGGTGGTGGGAGGTCTGTTTACCTCACCTATTTTGATTTTTTTTTCTCTCCTTCTATATTTAGACATTATATCTATTGATCTAAGGGATCTAGGGGATGCAAACTCATTTCAGTACACCAATTTGTGAAGAGAGCGTTATTCCAACGGGCTTTGTTGTGAATACCAATTTTTGGATATTACAATGATGTTGCATGTAGACTTTTTCCTTGTACCTTGTATGGTAGATCAATTTTATGGTGTCATATTCTGCCTCCAAACTCAATCCATCATTTGAAGGGATTCAAAAAGTTGTTTCTTGAATTTTTTTTCGATGAAAAAAACCCTGCCATGTTATTGAAAGGGATGGGAAATTTGAATATGGAGAATAAAGATAAAGTTAAATATTTTAGTCAGTGGTTTAACCATATATTGAAAAAATTTCCTGAAAACATGAAACCTCATGACTCCATCACAATTTCTTATTACACATGTGCCTTACCGACAAGCGTCATGAAGTTCGTGAAGATAACTACGAAGCAAATTTTGGAAGAAAATTACAATGAAGTTGTTGTAGTTGAAAAGGACTTGCATGCAATTGGAGTCATTTTTTATGATGAACCATCAAAGGACTCCAAAGATATAGGTAAAAGGTCTCATACCTCCTTAATTAAGGCCAAGGATAAATACACGACCGATATTAAAATCTTGACCTGTACCAACAAGTATTTGTCTAATGACTTGGCAGAGTTAAAGAAGAGGTCAAGCGAGACCACTATAAGTAGCAAGTCGCCTAAATTTAACTTTATGAAAAGGAATAATAACTCAGACAAAAATAGAAAGCATCCAACTAGGTTTGCACAAAGCTCAAACGTTGTGCTGAATGTTTAAATCATGGGCATGGATCAATATTGTTAATTTCATCAAGTGTATTATTTAGAAAAGACATGCCTGCATTGGAATCACAACATGAATGCTATAGTTGCACACATCATTGATACAATAATTTTAGATGAGAAGATTGATCAAGTGGAAGAGCAGGAATAAACTATTGCATTCGAAGAAATTGTGAGTGTTGGGCATAGAGTGAATACGTTTAATTGTGTATGCGAGGCTAAAAATAAAATTTTCAAAGATCTGGCACTGGGTGAGGCCCTGGTCAAAAGCAGAATAGTCGATACAACTTGAGAAACCAAGGGCCTATCTCCAAACAACTGTTGACAAGGAAAATATTGGAAAGAAATTTTTTAAGGAAGATCATAACGCCTGTCCACTCAGCTCATAACACTTAGAGCAAGTGTGTAAACATTGCTACAATGAAAAGTACTTCTGCTAACAGCAAAAGTAAACCTACGATTCTAGAAGTATCAAATAAAGTTACTCCTCCAGACACTTTGGAAATGTCTGAAAAACTTGATTATAACATATTTGAAGACATGAAGAAATATTGTGTTAATATTTCACTCTTCGAACTTACAAGGATCGCGATCTAGCAAGAACTGCTTGTTCGAGCTCTTGAACAACCTGCCTCAAGTAACAAATTTTCTTCAGATAAGGGATATGATAATTTTTCTGGTCCCCCGGAATATCTTCTTATTGCGTTAACATTAGATTCTAACACACTATGCCCTCCTTTTTTATTGACATTTGAAATTTTTAATTACAATATACATTATTTCTTAGTTGATTTCAGTGCATCTGTAAACGTAATTCCACTATATGTAGCTAAGAAAATCAATTCAAAACGGGATAAGACACATTCACAAATCCTTCTGTTGGAAAGGAATCTTGTCCATGGTATTATTGAACTTTGAAATGTGCTTATTCGCCTCTCATCCAGTCAACGAGTTCACTAGTTCATAAACATAGTAATTGTGGACATTAGGGAAGCATACGGTGTATTTTTGAGTAAAGACTAGTCCAAGAAATTATACAGATATTTTTCTACTGACTGGTCATATTTATGGCTTTCATACAAGGGAAGAAACAACCAAATATGGGCAGACTTGAAATATTACATGAAGCACACTATAACACCCTTTGAGGGAAATCATTATCTAATATCTTTCGTAGATATGTTCTTTGGTAATTACTTCTTAGAGACTGACCTAGGGTGCTACCTTGCTCAGCCTTCCCCAATCCCACCAGACACAGAGTTGGAACTCCTTCCTATTCCAACTAGCGCAAATTACCTTTGTATAGTAGATATTAATAGTAGTGTAGGGCATAGCTCTTGTACATATCATGTTTGGACTTTGTTTTTTATGCTTCAAAGGCATAGGAGAGCTCTGGAGTTGTTTGTGTTTTAGTAGACCTACGACATACAAAACATATGATCTCAATCTTATTGGAGTTCAAGTGAAATGATAACAGAGAGGAATATGAAGCACTCATCTTGGGCTTAAAAAAGGCGAATGTCCTCAATGTTGGAGTTCTTAAAACAATTGGTGACTCAGAGATCATCGTGCAGCAGGTACACAATATTATACACTATGTGTCACCTAATTTGAAAAGTTATCAACAAGAGATATGGCATTTAATTTCTCAATTCCAATATTTTAACATTATATCTATTCCTAGAATGTGTAACGCAGTTGTCTATGCATTAGAAAATGTCGTTTCTAGGTTATCGCCACTTAGGGACAGATTTTCTGTTAAAATTATTTATAAACCATCTATCCCTGATAATATCACTAATTTAGGAATTTTTAATGATGACCAACAGATACTTAATTTCATGGTGAATGTTGATGTATTCAAAGATGCAATTATTGATGAAGATGAGTATGAAAAAGTGTTGCAATATGCAACTCACGCGAACAAGGAGAAATCCATGCCAAAGGGAGTGATATCATTGGAAAAGTTATATGACTTGCAGAATCTCTTTAGAGGGCCAGTCAATGCCAAAACCCATAGTTCATCATTATCATTGTTGATTCTCCAAAATTTCATCCACTTCTACCCACATTTCCATTATTTCACCCTCATTCTGTAGCTCATCCCTCGTTCCATAGCTACGTAACCCTACATTAAGTAAAAAATTTCATGATCATATGGGTTTAGCATTATTTTTTCCAAAGTCATTTATTTTAAGTATTTTAAGTGAATTTTCGATTAAATATTATAAAATTAACATGTTTTCATGTATACATAAAAGTGGTATAAGTTTTGTGATATTGTAAGCCCACTTGGAGATTCTAGAAGGGTCCTACTTGGTCTCCTAACTACAAATTCGAAATTCAAATTCCAACTCATGAGGATTTGTAGAATATTTGAAGAATATATGGATCATTAATCTAAGCACATTCAAAGGAGAATAATCATGGATGTTTTGATATGTGTCCTTATCAAAACTATGAGAGAATTTGAAGAGGATTCATATGTTATATTTTTAGGAGATTTCTTGTAACCACATGAAATAAATCTAGATTTAGGAGAGATTTGAGGATCTATAGGTATCTTCAATTTTCTTATAAATAGGAGTGAAACTTTCATACAAAATGTGGTAAAAAAGTTGTAAATGGTTGTTTGTAAATTTTAGTTTTTAGAGGTTAGAGGTAGCTTGATTTGAATGGAAAATGGCATCCACCCATGGTATTGTAAACGGCATCGACCCATGCTATTTTTTCACCTATGGTATTGTAAGTGACATCTATCCACGATATTCATTCACCCATGGTATGTATCCACCCATGGTATTCATACACACATGGAATTTACCCATGGTATTTTAAGTGGTATCTACCCATGGTTTGATCCATGGTATCCAGCTATGGTATCTACCCCTGATATTGTAACTCAAAAAAATGCTATAAATAAAAAGCCTCACTTTGTAAAAGGACAGATGGTCCACAAAAATGTAGCTTCTACAGTTATTCTCTCTTTTAATAAAACAAGTTTCTTTGTGGTTTTATTCATAGTGTATTTTCTCTTTTTTTCTGGCATTCTAATTTTGTAGATCTTGTCGATCCATTTCAAGTTTTTAGACCTTTGGGGCATCCCCCCAAGATCCGGATCAATGGTATCAGATTCAGGTTATGCCTCCATGGGAATGAGAGTTTGAAATATATTTCAGTTTCAATGTTTTGTAGCAATCTTCAGCAAACTCCATGAATTTTTTGGGCCGCGCATTTTTAGATCAGATCAGAAAAATTTGATGAAAATTTAAAAAAACAAAGACCATATCTGGATTCCTTGCAAGAAAATACTCAAATAAAAAAAAATTTGGCCGAATTGGAGTTCATATGAGGGATATATCGTTGATTCAAAATCAGTAATGTTGCAGCAATTTTTTGGACGATAATTGATGGACGACGGATCTCCTATCATTTCTTGTAATATTTAGTGGGAAATTTTAGATAAAAAGTTACCGATCTATGTTCCCCTTGAAAAATCACCTAATTTAAAAAAAAAATCAGTCGAATCGGAGTCCGGACGAGAGATTTATCACTGATTTAAAATCAGCTATTTTTTCAGAAATTTTGTGACGACGGGACAGTTCCAGCGCGAATCTGAGAGTCTAGGTTCTCCAGATATCGATTTCAAATACATGAGAAGATGAAAAATGATAATTCCATATCCAAAAATAGGTTATAATAACTATTCTGAGTTATATTTACCGCATTATGCTCATTTTAAATTTGGAGCAGCATTTAGAGCGGGTTCCCTTTGGAAACGTGCCCTCCCACCCTGCTTTAGTAGACACCTGTTTCAAATTCATCAGTTTCAGAATAGAAGATTTTGGCATGGGTCATTTGGAGACGTGCCCTCCCACCCCAAGCTATGTAAGTACCTGCTACTTCATCAACAATCAACATCACGGTTATGGGTCAACCGCACAAAATCCTTCTCATCAAAGTCCATTTGCTAGGCCGCACACTATTAGTAACACAGTTGGTCACAAGCATTGCATGGTATCTCTATCCTCGAATATTCGTTTGTCATGGTTTTGGTTCATCCACAAACCCACACTTCATCGAAGTCCATTTGCTAGGCTGCACACTATCAATATCATAGTTGGTCACAAACATTATAGGGTATATCTATCCTCGGATCTTCGTTCATCACAATTATGTGTTAACTACACAAAACCATTCTCTTCAATGGATATTCATATTCAACAAAGGCTTCTCAGGAAGGAACTTCACGCAATGGAGACCATTTCTTCTTAGGGAGGGAGGAATGATCCGAATGGAAAATGGCATCAACCCATGGTATTCATCCACCCATGTTATCCATCCACCCATGGAATTTACCCATGGTATTGTAAATGGCATCGACCCATGGTATTTATTCACCTATGGTATTGTAAGTGAAATCTATCCATGATATTCATTCACCCATGGTATGTATCTACCCATGGTATTCATACACACGTGGAATTTACCCATGGTATTTTAAGTGGTATCTACCCATGGTATCCACCTATGGTATCTACCCATGGTATTGTAACTCAAAAAAATGCTATAAATAACAAGCCTCACTTTGTAAAAGGACAGATGGTCCACCACAATGTAGCTTCTACAGTTATTCTCTGTTTTAATAAAACAAGTTTCTTTATGGTTTTATTTGCAGTGTGTTCTCTCTTTTTTTCTGGCATTCTAATTTTTCAGATCTTGTCAGATCCATTTCAATTTTTTAGATCTTGGGGGCATCCCCCCAAGATCTGGATCAGTGGTATCAGATTCAGGTTATGCCTCCATGGGAATGAGAGTTTTAAATATATTTTAGTTTCAATGTTTTGCAGCAATCTTTAGCAAACTCCATGAATCTTTTGGGCTGTGCGTTTTCAGATCAAATATGAAAATTTTGGTGAAAAATTTAAAAAAATAAAGACCAGATCTGTTTTCCTTGTGAGAAAATACTCAAATTAAAAAAAAAAAAAATGGCCGAATTGGAGTTCAGATGAGGGAGATATTGCTGATTCAAAATCAACAATGTTGCAGAATTTTTTCTGATGACAATTGATGGATGACGGATCTCCTATCATTTCTTGTAGTTTTTAGTGGGAAATTTTAGATAAATAGTTATTGATCTATGCTCCCCTTGAAAAATCACCTGATTTTTAAAAAAAATCGGTCGAATCGGAATCTGGACGAGGGATTTATCGCTCTTTTAAAATCAACAATTTTTTTCAGAAATTTTGTGACAACGAGACAGTTCCAGTGTGAATCTGAGAGTCTAGGATCTCCAGATATCAATTTCAAATACATGAGAAGATGCAAAATGATAATTTCCTTTATAATAAATATTCTGAGTTATATTGACCGTGTTATGCGTATTTTAAATTTGGAGCAACATTCAGAGCGACTTCCCTTTGGAAACATGCCCTCCCACCCCGCTTTAGTAGGCACCTACTTCACATTCATCAGTTTCAGCATAGCAGCCTTCGGCTTGGGTTATTTGGAGACATGCCTTCCCACCCCAAGCTATGTAGGTACGTGCTACTTCATCAACAATCAGCATCACGATTATGGGTCAACCAAACAAAATCCTTGTTAGGTCCCTATATTACTAGTATAGTCCCTTATTATTGTTAGTGTAACCCCCTTATTGTTATTATTGTACCCTTGTAACCCCCATATTTTTATTATTGTGTCCTTAAATTATTATTGTTAGGTGGGCTAGGATTATATTGTGGTCCCACTAGGATTACATTTTGGCCCCATGGACTCCTATATGTAGAAAGGAGGTTTTATAATTTGAATCATTCAAGAATTGTTCACTCATGTAATGTATTGGAGGTTTCCCTCTTTAAGTGGCTTATCTATAAGGCGTTGATATCTATTTTCTTCTCTTTTTGGAGCTGGTTTCACAACATTTGGTATCAGAGCTTTGAGATTCTACGGTTTTGCTGCTCCAAACAGGTCATCATGGAATTTTCACTATAAATTTTTTTTCTACGAAGGTTCAGAATCTAAAATTTTTAGAGTGTGAAGCCAAAATCCTAAGGAACATCGTCTTCAGAGCTTGGTTTGCAATATTTTTAGAGATATTATCTGTGCAAGTTAGGTCATTTTTCAAGCTCCTGAATTTAACCTAAACAAGTCATCGTGGTATTTTCATAATAATTTTTTTTCTACGAAGGTTTAGAAGCTGAAATGTTTAGAGTGCAAAGCCACAATCCCAAGGAACATCGTCACAAAATTTCAGATATTGGTTCGCAACATTTTCGGAGATATGATCTGTGGAAGTTAGGGCTTTTTGAGGCTTCTGAATTTCATCTCAAAGAGGTGATCATGGGAAAATCTTCATAGCTCTCTATCTGAGCATCGGATTGGAATGATGTAAAAAGTGGCCACAAGTACGCGAACTGTAGTTTTCTATCTATGAATTTTAGAGCCAAAGGAGGAAACAGTGACATGTGGCAAGTCATACAATTTTGATCTACTGAACTAGTCCAAAATTGGGTCATTGTGGGAGATTGGACATAACTTTTCCTTGAAGAATCCAAATCAGATCAGACCTATGGCATTTGAAAGAAGCTTCAGAGGGATACTGCAAATTGAATTTTAGATATTGAGGATCAATAATTATAGAGATAATTCAATTTCAATATTGAGCTCCTCAAAAGCAAGTAAAAGGTGTGTATTTTTTTTCTTGAATTGCATAAGTCTTGTTTGAAGAATCAAGTTGAAATGATTCCAAGGGAATATTCTAGAACAGATATTAGTATTGGATTCTAAAATGGCCCCTAAAAAGAATTCAACACCCATTAAACCTTTTGAAAGCTCTACTATGACTCATGAAGACAAAGAATGGCAACATGACATATCAAAATTACAAGAGCAAGTGCAACAAATTTCACTCTCGCAAAGAGCAACAAAAAATGACATGGAAGTTTTGAAGAAAGGCGTGGAAACTAAGATGGATGGTTTGAAGAAAGGCATGGAATCTAAGATGGATGGTTTGAAGAATGGCATGGAATCTAAGATAGATGGCGTGGAATCTAAGATGGATGGTTTGAAGAATGACATGGAATCTAAGATAGATGGCATGGAAGCTGGCATGAAATCTAATATGGATGACATGGAAGCTAAGATCAATGAGAAAATGGAAATCATGAAGAACGATCTAAAAGCAGACATGGAAGGTTTGAAAAAGTTGATACAAGAAATTTTTCCTAATGTTGAAAAGATAGTAGAGGAAGCTCATGATGAGAACAAAATAAATGTTAATCGTGATTTCATAAAATCTGATGTTGGTGGGAAGAACCACCATATTCCAAAAATGGATATGAGGAAGTTTGATGGAAAGGATCCTGTAACATGGATACTATAGATGGAGCAATATTTTGATCTCCATAATTTGAAAAACACACAAAAGGTACGCATTGCAACTTTACATCTAGAACAAAATACATTTGTATGGTATCGATGGCTTTGCACCCGTAAAAAAATTGTCACTTGGTTAATTTTTACAGAGGAAATGATAGCACATTATTTGGATACAACGAGAAACACCTTATTTATCCAATTGATAAATCTCAAACAAAAGGGTTTAATGGGGGAGCACATTGAGGACTTCCAAAAATTGAATATAAGGGTAACTGATATTCCAGAGGAACATAGGATTGATCTCCTCATAGGTACTTTAAAGGATAAAATCCAACATGAAGTTCGCATTTTGGAACCTAATTCATTTGAGAAGGCATTCAAGTTGGCAAGAAAAATTGAATGTAAAATTATGGCGACAAGGAAGCCTACCACTCACTTCTATAAAGAGGGAAGTGTTGCTACTCCTAGATTTCCACAAACTACAAGGTTGACACCACAACAATTGGAAGAAAAAAGAGAAAAAGGGCTTTGCTACAGTTGTGATAGAAAATACAATAAAGGTCATAAGTGTGCTGAGAAGAAATTATTTTACATAGATTGTGAAGAGGAAGAAGAAAATGAACAAGAAGAGGATATACACCAGGAACCAACCCAAGAAGCGGAAGAAATGAGTCCAACCATATCGTGTAATGCATTGGTAGGAATTACCACTCCTCAAACTCTCAAGATAGAAGGACATATCAAGAAGAAAAAGGTAATAGTGTTGATTGATTAAGGTAGTACCCATAATTTTATTCATTGCAAGGTAGCCAAGGAATTGAATTGTTTCCTATACCCAGCACCAGAATTTCAAGTGATGGTTGCAAATGGAGGAACTATAAATTGCTCTGGAAAATGCCATAATATCAAGCTAACCATTGGGGAATATGTATTGAATATTCCAATGCTTTCCATTCCTATGGGAGGTGTTGATGTTGTACTAGGAGTACAATGGTTACAATCTTTGGGGACAGTAGCTTTTAATTTTCAAGAAATTTTCTTGAATTTTTTTTAAGAAGGAAAGGAAGTCGTATTACAGGGTATTTCAGGGAAGCCGAGAAAGATAATAATCTCTAATGTCATGACAAAAATTCTAAAGAAAGAACAACGAGGCATAATTTCACAATTATGCTAACTAGAAGTTCCAACATCAAAATCATCTATTTCTGTAGATCTCCAAAAAGTCTTGGACAATCATTCGAAGGTTTTGGAAACTCCAAAAGGACTCCCACCTATTCGTGATCATGATCATGCTATTAATTTGATTCCAAGAAGTGCTCCTCTAAACATCAGGCCTTATAGATATCCTTATGTCCAAAAGAGAGAAATTGAACGTATGATTTCAGAAATGTTAGAGGCGGGTATAATTCAACCTAGTCAAAGTTCTTTCTCTACTCCTGTAGTATTGGTACATAAGAAGGACGGATCATGGAGCATGTGTCCGGATTATAGGGAGCTCAATAATCTCACCATGAAAGATAAATTTCCCATTCCTGTTATTGATGAATTATTGGATGAATTGCATGGAGCAATTTATTTTACCAAATTGGATCTTCGTTCAGGGTATCATCAAATTAGAATGAAGACAGAAGACATTCCAAAAACAACATTTCGAACTCATGAGGGTCATTATGAATTTTTGGTCATGTC
Source organism: Pinus albicaulis (assembly GCA_034641835.2). Taxonomy (NCBI): domain Eukaryota; kingdom Viridiplantae; phylum Streptophyta; class Pinopsida; order Pinales; family Pinaceae; genus Pinus; species Pinus albicaulis. The sequence goes on along the minus strand of CM076582.1, from coordinate 1,304,481,490 downwards.
TTTTGGCCTTACCAATGCACCTTCTACATTTCAAGGGTTGATGAATTCCATTTTAAAACCCTTCCTTAGAAAATTTGTGCTAGTATTTTTTGATGATATACTAATCTACAACAGGTCTTGGAGGGATCATGTTCAACATGTTGACAGGGTACTCAAACTATTACAAGAGAAACAATTGTATGCAAAAACATCTAAATGTTTCTTTGGAGTACAAGAGGTGGAATATTTGGGTCATATTGTATCTCACGAGGGTGTTAAGGTAGACCCTAACAAAATTAAATCCATTAAGGAATGGAAAGTCCCCACAACCATAAAGCAGTTGCAAGGATTTCTCGGGTTAACAAGGTATTATCGAAAGTTTGTTAAGAATTATGGGAGAATAGCAGCACCTCTAACAACATTATTGAAGAAAGATGCATTTTCATGGACTCCTGAAGCAACTAAGGCCTTTGAACATCTTAAAGAGGCAATGTGCCTAGCACCAGTCTTAGCTACGCCAGACTTCACAAAAAACTTTATTGTGGAATGTGATGCCTCAAGAAATGGAATTGGTGTTGTTTTAATGCAGGAAGGAAGACCCATTTCTTTTGAAAGTCGTCCAATCAAAGGAAAGTATTTACAGAAACCTATTTATGAGAAGGAAATGTTAGCAATACTGCATGCACTAAAGAAATGGAGAACTTACCTAATAGGAAGACACTTCAAGGTAAAAACTGATCATGATAGTCTTAAACACTTTTTGGAACAAAGACTATCTTCAGAAGAGCAGCAAAAATGGGTCACAAAGATGTTGGCTTATGACTTTGAAATAATCTACAAAAAAGGAAAGCTTAATGTTGTTGCAGATGCACTCTCAAGAAAGAATGAAGAGGTGGAAGCATTGCTTTGTACCATTTCTATTATCCAACCAGATTGGATAACCGAAGCAAGAGATGAATGGAAGAAGGACAAAGATGTATGGACACTCATTCAAAAGTTGCAGCAAGATCCTAGTACATATAATACATTTAGTTGGAAAAATGATTCCTTATGGTACAAAGATCGCTTATATCTTTGTAAGAATTCCCAACTAAAACAAAAGATTCTTCTGGAATTGCACACTTCTCCTTTAGGAGGACACTCAGGATTTTTAAAAACTTACCACAGAGTGAAGAAAGAATTTTTTTGGGATGGCCTTAAATCTGATATTCAAAATTTTGTGGCGGAATGTTTGGTTTGCTAGCAGAATAAAGTGGAAACAATTAAGACCCCGGGACTTCTACAACCTTTATCCATTCCAAGTCAACGTTGGGAGGAGATTTCAATGGATTTTATCACAGGTTTACCTAAGTCCGAAGGAAAGAGTGTCATTATGGTGGTAGTTGATAGACTTACCAAGTATGCACACTTTTGTGCATTATCTCATCCATTTAAAGCAAGTACAGTTGCTACTACATTTATGGACACAATTCAAAAGTTACATGGAAACCCAAGGGTTATTGTGAGCGACAGAGATCCCATTTTTACTGGAAATTTTTGGACGGAGTTATTTTCTTGTTTGGGTACTCAATTAGCTCTTAGCTCATCTTATCATCCTCAATCTGATGGTCAAACTGAGATAGTAAATAAATGTTTGGAAGGATATCTTCGTTGTTTTGTATCTGATAAACAAACACAATGGGTCAAGTGGTTACCTCTTGCTGAATGGTGGTATAACACTTCCTTCCATACTGCACCAAAAATGACCCCATTTATGGCACTTTATGGATATCATCCACCATCCATCACATCATCTTTAAGAGAAAATTCGAAGGTTCAAGCAGTGGAAGATCACATCGAGCATCAACAAGAAGTTCTCCAACTCTTAAAGGACAACCTAAATTTGGCACAAAATCGAATGAAAGAACATGCATATCAACATCGTAGTGAGAGAAGTTTTGATGTAGGAGACTGGGTATTCTTACGGCTACAACCATACAAACAAATGTCCCTCAAGCAAGCTAAGAAGGATAATAAATTATCACCAAAGTACTATGGTCCTTAAAAGTTGTTGCAAAATATTGGTACTATGGCATACAAATTGGAGCTTCCTGCTTCTTCACAAGTGCATCCAATTTTCCATGTTTCATGCTTAAAGAAGGTTATAGGTGAAAATATTCCAGTTCAAACAATATTGCCAGAACTTGATAAGGAAAGAAAAATCATATTGGAACCTGAAGCAGTCACGGAAACAAAAACTCGACAGCTATGGAATCGATCAATTTCAGAGTATCTCATCAAGTGGAAGAACTTACCCACTGAATATTCTACATGGGAAGATGAGAAATTTATACAAAATCACCCGGAGCTACTCAAGTGTTGAGGACAAAGGACAGGGGCATGTTAGGTCCCTATATTACTAGTATAGTCCCTTATTGTTGTTAGTGTAACCCCCTTATTATTATTATTGTACCCTTGTAACCCCAATATTTTTATTATTGTGCCCTTAAATTATTATTGTTAGGTCGGCTAGGATTACATTTTGGCCCCACTAGGATTACATTCTGGCCCCATGGACTCCTATATATAGAAAGGAGGTTTTTAAATTTCAATCATTCGATAATTGTTCATTCATGTAATGTGTAATGTATTGGAGGTTTTCCCCTCGAAATGCCTTATTTCTAAGGCGTAGATATCTCCTTTCTTCTCTTTTTGGAGCTTCTTTCACAACATTCCTTCTCATCAAAGTCCATTTTCTAGGCCGCACACTATCAATATCACAGTTGGTCACAAACATTACAGGTATATCTATCCTTGGATCTTCGTTCATCATAATTATGGGTTAACTACACAAAACCCTTCTTTTCAATGGATCTTCATATTCAACAAAGGCTTGTCAGGAAGGAGCTTCATGAAATGGAGACCATTGCTTGTTAAGGAGGGAGGAAAGATCCGAATGGAAAATGGCATCCACCCATGGTATTCATCCACCCATGTTATCCATCCACCCATGGAATTTACCCATGGTATTGTAAATGGCATCGAACCATGGTATTTATTCACTTATGGTATTGTAAGTGACATCTATCCATGATATTCATTCACCCATAGTATGTATCCACCCACGGTATTCATACACACATGGAATTTACCCATGGTATTTTAAGTGGTATCTACCCATGGTATTGACCCATGGTATCCACCTATGGTATCTACCCATGGTATTGTAACTCAAAAAAATGCTATAGATAACAAGAATCACTTTTTAAAAGGACAGATGGTCCACCACAATGTAGCTTCTACAGTTATTCTCTGTTTTAATAAAACAAATTTCTTTGTGGTTTTATTTGCACCGTGTTCTCTCTTTTTTCTAGCATTCTAATTTTGAAGATCTTGTCAAATCCATTTCAATTTTTTAGAACTTGGGGGAATCTCCCCAAGATCCAGATCAGTGGTATCAGATTCAGGTTATGCCTCCATGGGAATGAGAGTTTGAAATATATTTCAGTTTCAATGTTTTGCTGCAATCTTCAGCAAACTCCATGAATTTTTTGGGCCACGCATTTTCAAATCAGATCTAAAAATTATGGTGAAAAAAAAAAAAACCAGATTTGGATTCTTTACGAGAAAATACTCAAATTAAAAAAAAAAAATTGGCCGAATTGGAGTTCAGATGAGGGAGATATCGCTGATTAAAAATCAGCAATGTTGCAACAATTTTTCTGACGACAATTGATGGACGACGGATCTCCTATCATTTATTGTAGTTTTCAGTGTCAAATTTTAGATAAATAGTTACCGATCTGTGCTCCCCTTGAAAAATCACCTGATTAAAAAAAAAAAATCGGTCGAATCAAAGTCCGGACGAGGGATTTAATGTTGATTTAAAATAAACTATTTTTTCAGATATTTTGTGACGACGGGACAGTTCCAGCATGAATATGAGAGTCTATGTTCTCTAGATATTGATTTCAAATACATGAGAAGATGTAGAATGATAATTCCCTTTCCAAAAACAAGTTATAATAACTATTCTGAGTTATATTGACCATGTTATGCTCATTTTAAATATGGTGCAACATTCAGAGCTGGTTCCCTTTGGAAACGTGCCCTCCCACCCCAATTTAGTAGGTACCTGCTTCAAATTCATCAGTTTCAGCATAGCAGATTTCGGCTTGGATTATTTGGAGACGTGCCCTCCCACCCCAAGCTATGTAGGTACCTGCTACTTCATCAACAATCAACATCACAGTTATGGATCAACCACAAGAAATCCTTCTCACCAAATTCCATTTGCTAGGCTGCACATTGTTAGTAACACAGTTGGTCACAACCATTACATGGTATCTCTATCCTCGGATCTTCCTTTGTCATGGTTTTGGTTCATCCACAAACCCACACTTCATTGAAGTCCATTTGCTAGGCCGCACATTATCAATATCACAGTTGGTCACAAACATTACAGGGTATCTCTATCCTTGGAACTTCGTTCATCACAATTATGGGTTAACTACACAAAACCCTTCTCTTCAATGGATATTCATATTCAACAAAGGCTTCTCAGGAAGGACTTCACGCAATGGAGACCATTGCTTCTTAAGGAGGGAGGAATGATCCGAATATAAAATGACATCCACCCATGGTATTCATCCACCCATGTTATCCATCCACCCATGGAATTTACCCATGGTCTTGTAAATGGCATCAACCCATGGTATTTATTCACCTATGGTATTGTAAGTGACATCTATCCATGATATTCATTCACCCATGGTATGTATCCAGCCATAGTATTCATACACACATGAAATTTACCCATGGTATTTTAAGTGGTATCTACCCATGGTATTGGCCCATGGTATCCACCTATGATATTTACCCATGGTATTGTAACTCAAAAAATGATATAAATAACAAGCCTCACTTTGTAAAAGGACAGATGGTCCACCACAATGTAGCTTCTACAGTTATTCTCTGATTTAATAAAAAAAGTTTCTTTGTGGTTTTATTTGCAGTGTGTTCTCTCTTTTTTTCTAGCATTCTAATTTTGCAGATCTTATCAGATCCATTTCAATTTTTTAGATCTTGAGGGCCTCCCCCCAAGATCCAGATCATAGCTAGTGGCTAGTTGATAGTTGGAGGTTCCAAGTTCCATTCAAGATGTGATTTGTAAAGTGAGGAGAGAGAATTCTTGTAATATATTTCAATCATTTTATGAAATACATACTACCACTTTGATGTCGAATATGTGATAGTTGTTCAGTGTGCTTACCGAGGAATGGATGCCCCCCATCAACCACAGTTTTTACATATTGGTAACATAGTTAGTTATGTTATTTCATTTCTTTTCAGCAAGTGTGTTTCCATTTTATGCAAGTGTGTTTTTCCTTTCAAAAAATTATGATTTAATTTTCAGGATGTGTGAGTGTGATTTGAGTTCATCATTTCATTTATGAAAGTGTGGTGTGATTTCAATTCAACATTTCATTCATGCAAGCATGGTATGATTTCAATTATGAAAGAGTGGAGTGATTTCAATTATGCAAGAGTGGAGTGATTTTATTTATGCAAGTGTGGTGTGATTTTAATTTTGCAAGTGTGATTTCAATTTCTTTATGTTTGATTCGATCTAGTTCGAATTAGATTGATTTAATTTGTTTTGTAATTAGTGTTAATTTCATTTAGATTAATATAATCTAATAAATATTTTCCTAGTACATATATTACAGGTATACTTCGTCATTTTACGAAACCTCGGGTTGACGAATTAAATGACATGGATTTAACTCACAATTAAATCACCCAACATTTTGGCATCATTGTCGAGGAGGTATACATAGGTGTTTATTATAAAGTTTATAAAATTAATTATAGTTTCATTAATTTTTAGATGCATAGTTAAAATCATATTAAAATAATTTTGCATATTAAATTTCAAAAAAATTCAAAAAAACAAAAAAGTGTACTATTATGTGTCTGCAACAAGAATTATCAACCAATTGGAGTAATTCACAGGTAATTAAGAGGTTAAAGAATGTTCTTCCTTCATTAAATTTTAATTGTATTATCTAAAATCCTGGTTTTTCATGGTTTGATGATTTTTAATGCATATTTTTATAACCTTAGCATGCATATCATTTTAATCATGTTATGCGCATGGTTACACTAGAAATATGCATACAATTGATCAATTGTTCTATTTCCAGTAGAGAAAAGTAGGTAATGAATAAAATCAAGTTTTATTTTAGATTTCATATTGTTTGAAATTTTATTTTATTTGGTGGTGTAGTAAGAGCGACCCAGTGCACTAATGATTTGCAAGAGGATGTAGAAAGAGAAGGAATAGTTGAGATTCGAGAAAAGAGGAGAAAAGATAGAGTTTTGAGAGCCACAATATGAATTTAGAGATCAAATCCTTGAGTTTTTTATTTTATTTTTCACAGTCCAATTGAATAAAGACCTTCAATATTTTGGATAATTCTCTCTCCTTGCACTGCCTATGATCTGGAAGATCAAAAAAGAATTGAAACAAGTTAATTTACAAGTTTTCAATAAAAATTGGAAAAAAAATCTAAATTCACAATGAAAAGTACAATCACAAACCTTTAGAAAGCTCAAACAGCTAAATTAATGCCTCCAATGGATCCAACACTCTCACAAACCATTTTTTTGACTCTTTTTGCACCTCATTTGGTAAAAACTTGAGAAAGAGGTGATTGTTTTAAGATTCTACCCAATTTCATTGTTATTGACCCTACAAATCAACCCAAACCGGGATGTTGTGCCTGGAAACCAAGAACAGTGAGAAAATGTAGCGTTCCTGACCAGCGGGAAAAATCCTAAGACCATTAAGATAAGCGTCCAGGCCTAAAAATATTGGTCACGTGGTTGCATGGGTGGCGAAATTTAAGGGCTAATCCTAACCTCCCCAAAAAGGGCACACTTTTAAAACTTTAAAGTTAAATTTTGGGTTACATTTCACATCAAAAAAAATAGCGGAGTTGGTAAGTCATTTGGCTAGTGGTTATGAGGTTGTGGTTTCAAGTCTCATGAAGGCCATTCGACCTTAAACCTAATGGCTGGTCCACGTGGCACTTTCTTGTTGGCTCATCCCAACCACCCATTGACCAATAAACAATTGCCACATGTCAACCATGACAGACAATCCAAATATGCCAAGTGTCAACCACTCTCCTGTCCACATCACTACCTAGTCACAACCTACCACATCATCACCTATCCATGTTAGTGTCTAGTCACACCCTGCCATGTCATCACCTATCCATGGCATTGCCCAGTCACACCCTGCCATGTCATCACTTATCCATGTCACTGCCCAGTCATCACCCTACCACGTCATCACCCTCTAGTGCTCCCATGTGGCATTCTCTTGTGCTTCCACATCACACTCCCTGATGCTTCCACGTGGCACTCCCTAGTGCTGCCACGTGGAACACCCTATTTCTTCCACATGGCACTTCCTATTATTGTCACGTAGCACTCCCTGGCACTGCCACATGACACCCCTCATCATTTTTACCATTTTTAATAAAAACTTCAAATAGACATAACTTTCTCATAAAACGTCATATTTCCATGAAATGAAGTGCAGTGGATTCAGAATCGAGAGATATATGCTTTGGCGTTGGTTTCAAGCTAATCCAAGAATTTTTAATTTTAAGCATTTTCTTGATCCATGGGATCATGGACAAGGGTGGAATGATAAATAAAAACAAAAAACATAGTTACAAGCTTGGACCTGCATAAAAACCACCATCCAAGTCTAATTGCAGGTTGTAAAGTGGCAAGGTAGTACAATGATCCATGTTTTTGGTAGCTGCAAAATCAACACAATTCAGTAGCTTATGCAAATTTGATTTATTGATAAAGCATTAAGTGCATGGAGAAGAGATCTCAAGCTCAAAATTGGTAAGAAATAGGTAAAAGTGCATTTAATTTTTCTTGAATTTGTTTTATTGGTACTATTTCTAAGTTTTTTTGTATATATCAAGATGAAGAGAGACTAATCACCTCTCTCTCTCTCTCTCTCTCTCTCTCTCTCTCTCTCTCTCTCTCTCTCTCTCTCGATAAAATTACATTTTATTGTAGAGAAAAGTGCTAAGTTTTTTCAAGTTCCAGGACACGATGAAATAATATCACTATATGCACGAGAAGACCAAGTTTCTTTTAGAACAACATGATCATTTCATGCCAAATCAGATCCATTACACCATTACTACTAAATAAAATACCATATTTACCAATGCTACTCATTCCAAATCTGCAGTTGATCCATAATTGTCCATCTCCTTACTACCAAAAACTCATTTTTCTTCATAATCGTCATACTTTCCTACATCATTTTCTCTCATCTTTCCCAAAAATAAAGTCATTCAACTACCTTACAAAGTTGATTCACCCCATTTTTATTTTCATTCATATCCAATAAACCTTGCTCCAATGTGAATTTTCTATCTATAGTCCTTCAAATAATTATTGTATACTCATGCTAGAGAATGGAGGATTCATTGAGGCCTTCCTTCTAACAAGTGTTGACCTATCAACTCGGACACATCATCTCAGATCAAGAATATAGATCTTTCAAGTCCCTTGAAGCTTGGATGCCTTAATGGAAAGTTCACTTGCCAATAAACAAAGGGAATACATTAATGTCCCCTATTTTTCGGATCTTATAGGTGACTCGACTTCGAAATTTATATTCGTGCCTAGTAAGGTGCACTTAAGCATCTTGACTCTCATTGACATCAATGGTGAGTAGTCGTGTGTTGGTTAATGGCATACATTAATGGATAGTAATATAACAATTTATTTTCTATGTTCGACATCGACACATTTATTCACATAGATAAGAATTATTCCACTGAGAGGGAATGAATGAAGACTACATGATTTCAACTGTTTGCAGCAAGACTCAATTCAGAAACCATAGCAATAAAGATTCCAATCTCTTCCTCAATTCATACAACCAAGAGAAAGAAGAAGCAAATCATATCCTTTTACTTCATATTTCATGATCCATCACCACCAGCCACACTATTCGATATACATAGCTTGTCCTCTTTTGAGGTAAGTGAAGGTATGTTGTTTTGTAATCTTTAATCACGTAATTCCTTAAATGCTAAAATTGTGATTTTGGAAAATATCTCACAACATTCATATTCCTTTCTCATTTGCAAGAAAATTGAAAATACCTTAAGCTGGGGGGAAGGGATATTCATATTTTATTCCACATGTCACATTTGATTCCATCCTAACCAACATATTTTTCCCAATTAACTATTATTGCATTTTGATTCCAAAAATTTTATATGTTTTGCAATGATCAATTGATGAGCACATTAAATAGCTGACATCCACTATGGAATTCTCAAAATTTTCAAGTACTTTTAGAAATACATACTTCCACTTTGATCTCCAAGATGTGATAGTTGTTCGATGTGCTTGTTGAGGAATCGAGGGCCCCCATCAACCACGGTTTGCACATATTTGTACATATTGGTAACATAGTTTAGTTATGTTATTTCATTTCTTTTCAGCAAGTGTGTTTCCATTTTACACAAGTGTGTTTTTCCTTTTATCAAATTGTGATTTACTTTTCAGTAGGTGTGAGTGTGATTTCAATTGAGTCATTTCATTTATGCAAGTGTCGTATGATTTCAATTCAACATTTCATATGCAAGTGTGGTATGATTTCAATTATGAAAGAGTGGAGTGATTTCAATTATGCAAGAGTGAATTTATTTTAACTATGCAAGTGTGGTGTGATTTTATTTATGCAAGTTTGGTGTGATTTTAATTCTGCAAGAATGATTTTAATTTCATGCAAGTGTGAATTCCTTTATGCAAGTGTGATTCCAATTTCTTTATGTTTTATTTGATCTAGTTTGATTTAGATTGATTTAATTCGTTTTTTAATTAGTGTTAATTTCATTTAGATTCCGGATGCGGATGGTTCACCGCATTGATGGGGCAAACGTCCCAAGGCATGGCGCATGGGATGGCCATATGGCCTCCCACCTGCATTTATAATCTCATTAACTTTACCAACCTGAAAAGAATTTGGTTCACCCCCCCCCCTCTCTGTGTTCGATCCTGTGTGCTCCACACTCTATTTATAATGGCGCCATTCCTCAGACCAATTTTTCACGCCCATTCTGATACTCGGCTTCATGCCTTGCAGACTTGTTGTTGCCCTCCCGCTTGTGCTGAGCCTAGTGCTCGCACGTAGACTGGGAGGTGCTATGTTTTACTTTTTTTCCTTGAAACGCTGCCTGAATTCCATTTTTCTCAAAGTTTTCTCTACCCCAAGAGGTCTCAGTCTTGTTTAGAGTGCATTTTGTCTTTCTATGTTGCTAAGTATTCCCTCTGCCTACAATTTTTTCCATTTAGCCTTCGTTTCATAGGAAGAGTGCCCCACCTCAGGAATCGCATGCGTAGTCAAAGAGGAAGCAGTAGAGGCAGGGCAATCCGCTCTCGCTCTTCCTCCAGCCCTGAACCCTTGTCTGAGGAATTCTCTCCAGGGAATTATCTAGAAACACGTAGTGGTCATGGAGGAGCTAGCTGCTCTGGGCCGATGCACACTTCCCAAGTCATGTCACCCTCGTAGCCTCTCCATGCCGTGTCCCCCTCGCACACTAGCCCTCGGCATCTTGTTTCCCCTATCACTCTTCGTCAAACCTCGCAGAAGGCTGAGTTTCAGTTTGAATGCACAATGGACCGCCCTACAGTCACTGCGTTCATCATAGTTACTCTACAGGAGGAAGCTGTTGGTTCCACTCCCACTCAAATCCTCGCCCATCAGCCTCCTTCGGAACCAGCTAAGGCCATAGACAACCAGGCCATGGAGGGCATGGATAAATATGGCCAAGCTCAGGACAAAGAGGCCAAAGCTCGGGACAAAGGGAAGGATGCATCTACAACCTATGATGACACCACCGATGAGGAGGACAATAGCAGAGCAGGATACCGATGTCGTATCATGGAAGAACCCCCACCTCAGGAAAATGACAAGTGACCACGAGCTCTACAGTTGGAACATGGCACTGCAGCCCAGGTTCAATGGGTTATTCTCTGTGTTTTTGTTTAATTCTCGTATGCTAAAGGAGATTAATTCTCCTATGTTAAATGATCTTAGGCATATTTTTTTTATATAGTTTTATAAGCTACACTTCAGGCCAGTTTCCCCTTTGAGGGCAGAAAAATATAACTCTAAGGGACCGGTTTCCCCTTCTGGGGAAGTCTGAATATATGAATTTTTGAGCTACAAACCCATATTTCAGGCTTTCACAGCTGAAGCTGCAGTAGTTTTGTACTGATATGCTTATAAATAGAATTAGAATTATTTAGAAAAAAAAAAAAAAATCCATTTAGATTAATCTAATTTAATAAATAATCACCTAGTACATATAGTATAGGTATTCCTCGTCAGTTTATGAAACCCTGGGTTGAAAAATTAAATGACAGGGATTTAACTCATAATTAAATCATCCAATAGTCACATTAACATATTGATATTGGAATAGAGAAATATTTGATGTTTTTCAATCTCGGTACTTACCACACACCATAAGAGAAGCAAACCTTTATCTGCATATTCAAGTAGTACAAAGATGTTTTCACCTGGACATGTGAAGAGCTCAAAACCTACGACATGTGAATAGTCTAGCATGTTATCCCAATCAAGGAAGGGGCCAAGAATTTTCGATAGAAGTTGCGGAAGGTACATCTAATGCTTCAACCCCTAATTCATAAGGACTTAAGGAAGCTGATAGATGCTCAAATCATTTGTAAAGTGTGATATTCAACCTCTATGTCAAATCAAGTCCTAGTAAGGAATAAGTCCAAAAAAATACGCTTGTGTGTAGATTTCCAAAATCTCAATACTGCCTCGGAAAAATAAAAATGGTATGTGTCATCTATGGGATAGATATTGTAAGTCAAAAATGTTCTCTTTTCTTGATGGTTATTCTGGATACAATAAGGTTTTGGTCTCAGAGCCTGACAGACTTAAGACTACCTTTTGAACGAAGTGGGACTCGTTTGCTTTTAGAATAATTCCTTCACTAGGGTAATTTTGAGGTCTAAAATGGGCCTTCTAAGAAAATTTTACAACAAAAATAAACTTTATAAGAACTAATACGATTCAAGATTATGATGTTAAGCATGGGGGATGATTCACCACTTTTGGAGTAAAGAAGTAAAAATAATAAAAATAATAAAATAATAAAATAGCTTTTTCAAATCATATTTTCAACTTATCTCTTTAAGGTTTTACTAAAATTTCAAGCGGGAGCATACGTTGGATGTAGAATTTAATTCCTCATCCCAGGAGTACCCATGTTACATACTTTTCATGGACCCTGCTACATGAAAATGAGAAATACATGAGAAAATGTAACTGTAATCACGTTTTTCATATATTTCTCATTTTTCGTGTAGCAAGGTGCATCGCAAGTATGTAACATGGGTAGTATTTGGATGAGGAATCAAATTTTGCATCCAACAAGTGTTGTTACTCGAAATTTGAGTAAACCCATAGGGAGATAAGTTGAAAATACAAATTGAAAAAATAGTATTTTCTTTTTTCCCTCTAAAATTTGATGGTGTAATCTAATATTGTTTTATTATTTCCACTATTGTTTTATAATTTCCTTAGGAGGCCCATTTTAGACCTAAAAATTCCCCTTTTTTTGGGCTAGTTAATACTTGTGTGACCTTTCAATGTGTAATGGACATCGCATTTCATATACTCAATGTTCAAAGCGTATTGGTGTATCTTGACAATGTCACCGTGTTTTCAAAGAAGAGATGCAACCACTTATGCCACTTAAAGAAAATGTTGAAAATACAAGATATATCTTAATCCCAAGAAAATTATTTTTGTAGTGTCTGAGGGTAGCCTCTTGGGCCCAGGGAAAATTTTAGGGGCTAATATTCATAGGTGGGCTAATTTTCCGTGCTTTTTCCAAAAAAAATATTTGCCAATTTCCATTTTTTCTAAAAATAATTCGCCCACATTTTATAGTACAAAATTTTTTTACCCTAAAAATCACCAAAAATTTATATACAATAATACAAAATCATTAGAAATCTAAATATTTGTAAAAAAATATTGCCAAACGTTTTACAATTTTCATATTAGGGACTAGTAATATTCGCCAAGGTTTCCAAACCTTAAGATAAACTTCCATCCTTAAAATTTTCCTTGCTTGGGCCATATCATCATGAAGAGTGGGATTAAAGTGGACCCTGAAAGGGTTAGAACTATTACGCAAATTCCCTTCCCAGTGAACAAGAAATCCATGCAATCATTCCAGGGGAAGATCAACTTTCTCTGCAAGTTCATCTCTGATTATTCTCAAATCGTCAAACCTATATAGGAGATGGTAAATAAGGATGCAACTTACAAGTGGTATAAAAGGGGAAAGGATTCATTTTCTTGTATTAATAAAGCTATCATAGAAGCACCATCCTTATACAACCCAAATTTTAAAAACAATTTTCTTCTCTACACCTTTTCTTTTGATATTTCTCTTTTCGTTGTGCTTACATGTAAAGATCATCAAAACAATGAGAGACCAATATATTTTATGAGCTCCAACCTAAAAGAACCCAAATTTAACTATCCCACCATTGATAAGTAGGTGTATGCAGTGTATAAGGTGGTAAAGTACTTCCAACCCTGTCTCTTCAAGAATCATTGAAATATATTTGTTTTGTGCCCAATAATACTATCATTGTTTGTCTAACAAGAGTTGGGTGAGAGAGGAGTTAAATGGATGACTAGTCTCTAAGAGTATGACTTAGAATTTAAAGTAGTTCACACTATCAAGGGCCATGGTCTATGTTGGCTATTAGTAGAAGTGGTGGATGCAACATAAGATGATCCATCCGGATGGGAGCAATAAATCGAGATGTATAATGTTGAGCAAGCTTCCTTCACCACTATCACAAACTCTTGGTACATGGATGTGTGAAAGTATCTTAAGAACGACACTTTTCCCTATCACTTATCAACACGGAAGAAGAGGGTAGTCATATTAAAAGCATTATCTTACCAATTGGTGCATGGGGTGCTTTTCAGAAAGAACCATAATGGAGTATTTTCCATATTCTTGGAAGCACACGATTAAGAGAAAGTGTTGATTGATCTCGATGATGGACCAGTCGGGGGACACTTCGCGGGAGACACAACAATGCACAAATTTATGCGGGTTTGTTTTTATAGGACCGAATTCTTCAAAGATTCTCATCCATATGCCTGAAAGTTTATGATCTTTCAGAAGTGTGTTGGTCATGGAAATAAGTCAGTCGCCCTCAGTATCCTATCATTGTGCAAGAACCATTTCAATAATTAGGCATAGGTGTCATCATTGAGATTTTCCTGCACTAATCAAAGCAACACTGCTACATTCTCACTGCCACAGGTTACTTCAAGTAGTGGATAGAATCGGTTCCACTCAAGCAAGTGAATGATCAGGAAGTCACCAATTTCATCAAGAAGAATATTATTTCCAAGATTGGCATTCCTACTTCACTTGTTTTTTATAATGCAACATATTTTTCATCGTTAAGATTATGATTTTGTAATGTTAAATGTATTTGTATTAACACTTTTTTTAATTACTATATATAGATAAATGGTCTTTTTGAGTCTTTTATCACTCAATAATTTCTCAAGGCTAAAGAAATAAATTACCAAGGTAACCACAAACCTAATTTTGAGATTAGGATCTAGCCTTCCTAATGCTCAGAGAGGGTTCTCTCTTAATGATTTAACTTTGTTTTTTTAATTTATTTTAGGCTAGTTAATAAGTACAGAATTGGTTTGGTTTGATTTTGATTTTTTGGTGGAATTACTGATTTAGATGGATAAGTGTTTGTCTATTTTCCATTGGGCTATGGAGTCAAATATCAAGAAAACAGGACAGAATCAAGTTCTAAAGGAAGTGTTTACAGGGAAAGGTAGTGGAGCAAAATCATATCTTAAAGGCTGAATGGTGAAGTGGTTTTCAATCGGGATCAAGAAGCAGTTAAGGATTCCTTAAACTGGATAATGAAGGAAGGTGAAAGGGGTCAATCGGAATGAGAGAGAAATTAAGGATTCTCAGGTCAAGATATCAGAAAAAACATTAAAATGAATAACAGTTCAGAACAGAGTGTACTTAAAGAAATTCTACAATAATATTTTGTTATAACATTTAAATTTGGAAAACATGCAAGTTTATGGAATACTTAAGGAAAACCATGAACAATTGTAATATACTTCACTGAAGTGGCTCAACACATGAATCATGTAATGCAGTGCCTTTATTACTTGTCATGCCTGTTGACTTAAAAATGGTACAATAAACCCACATGTATTTAGATCAATTAAAAATATAGAGATGTTCAGGAATCCACTCAATACTTCGAATTGTTGAAGTATTTATACAAACTTTAGAAAATATCCTATCAAATGATTAGGATTTATTCTAGGAAATAAAATATCTGGATGCAAAAAGGTAGTGACAACTTTCTAACTAACTAAAATTTGTCCCCGTTTTATTTGATTGTTGTTATTTGTTTGTTTGTTTCATGCTGGCTTGTCTCCCACACTATCTTCTTCCTCTGTCTTTCATATGTTTACTCTTTCACCTATATTATATCATACTGATTTTATTGTGTTTCCGTGTTTTAGTCAAAATGGATTTCATTAAAAATTCATTGGTAACTCCATGTAAAATATGTCCCAGAGAATTACTTTGAATAAACTCTGTTGTTTTTTATGTAAATGTTTTCATCTCTGTTTTAACCATTACTGTCTCTATGTAAATTGTATCTTTCTTCTTTGATTCTGTATATAATCTTTTGTTGAGGAAAACCATTTGAATTCATAACATGGGAGTTTTTGGAATAAACAAGTTTGGAACTAGTATAAAATTATTCAATCTCGTGGTCATTGTTTAAATACCTACAAAAATAAAACAATAGTTAATAAAAAAAAGGTTTGCAAATAGGGGATAATGGCTTCAGAGAATGGGGAAGTCTATGAAACGAGTCTAAACTGTAGTGGGATTTCAATTTTGTTTAGAAATGGATTTTTATTTTCGCCAATTCGCTGAGGTAAGTGACTGGACAGAAAAGCAAAGTTTATTTTGAAAACTCTGCAATTTTTACATGGCAAAGGTGGGGAGTTTTATTTGCAATGGCACTGAGTTTATCATGGTGGCTCAGGATTCTTTCACATTGGTTTAATGCAGAGTGTGGGTGGTTTTAGCACAGTCTAGGGAGGTTTATCACACAATGCAGGAGGTGAACCAGTGGTTTATCGCACAGTGGAAGGGTTGTTAGCAGTTTGGGATTAGGGGATGCGATAATTCGAGGTTTGCCACGTGCTCGGGGGGAGGTGGATAAAACCACCCATTTCACAACCCCCCTTCGACGTTAACCTTTGGAATACCTGGGGATGCGAAATTTTTTGAGAGAAATTGGATTTTATTGAATATGATTAGGTGGAAGTTAGGAGTGGCGATTTTTTGAAGCTGGGGCCGGGAACTATTTCTGCGGAGGCTGAAGTAATATGTTAGTTGGAAATATATTAAACAGGGGAGGGGTTAAAATAATATAAGCTATATGCTAAATAGCATAAGGGCTCGAGATATACATATATGAATAGGGTTAAAATGTTATGGGACCCAAGATTATATGTGGAACGATAAAGGGGGTATAATGTAATATAAACTATAGGTTAAAATGATATAAATATGGCAGGATGTTTAGAAAGACAATAGGAATGATATCGAGGAGGGGTTTAAATGAAATTGGCCCGACATATATTAAATGTTCAAAACTATGCAAAAGTGGGTTTTGCATGTTTTATTTTGAATAACGTGGAATTAGTAAAGGGAAAGGAATTTTAGTGATAGGCGAATGGACAAATGGAGTCCAAGAGACCACTTGGAATGGGAAACCGACGGTCACCTACTGTATTGTATATATGCATAGTTATTGTTAATAGTATTGCATCTCAATGCTTATCTTTCCCTTTATGTGTGTTTACTATCGTGTTTGTTTACAATACCTGTGTTTAACAATAGGAATGGGTTTTTAGCTAGGGAAAGGGGTTTAGGAAGCAGGAAGGGTTATTTTTACAAGGGGAAATGAATTCCAATGGGGAAAAATGGATTTTTAGGACAAGAGGCATTGTTAGAAAGACATTAGTGATGAGAGATGAACCAATTGATGCTTTCTATTACTTGTGAAAGTAATCTACCTACCCTTTATTTATCCTAGAATTTTTGTTTCCTTTATTGGGTGCATTTGAGCTTGTAAACCCTTTTATTTTCTTTTAATAAGAAAAATAACCTACTTCTAACCTTATAACTTCCAATGGATCATATTAAACTGATGAGCTCATTTTTATTTTCTACCTAAATATTGATCTGCCAAGATTAAATGGTTTGGCCATATCTTTATTCACTAACTATCATGACATAAAATTAAAAGCATGAATGAATCATGATTAAACTATATGATCATCATGAATTGTGGAATTTTGGACAAGTTGCACACAATATTATTTGCAAAAGTAAAAGTAATTAGAGTAGTGGAAGTTGAATGTGCAACACTTTCAGGATCTATTTTTGTTTATTTTTGTGGGGTTCATACTTTATATCCTTTTTTAATCTTATTTCTTTTGGTCCTTTTATTTTTCTTTTAGGACATACCCTATTTTCATTTTTAATATGGGAAAACATTTGTAGAAAACAAAGGTATGTAAAATATTAAAAGATTAAAATTTCAAAATTCAAAATTATGATTCCTATTATTATAGGACCCTAACAGCGGCTTCACTTGGGGATGGCATCTCCTTATGAGATGTCAAGAACACTGTCGACTAGTGACATGTTCCATTGGGTCAATCCAAATTCTGCACACTCTTTGTGACTAAAAATATTAAATTGAAATCACAACCTTTTCTGCAGACTGAAATCTGTCACATGCTGAAATGAAATCTGATATGAAATACACTTGTTGTTAAAAACAAAATCCAATCAAACTAAAATTATACCTACTTATTCTAATGAGCTATACAAATATTGATTAGGTAAAATGAAACAACCAATGCAACCATTCAAGCATTATATACATTGATGTATTTTGTTGCACTTGATTGTTTTTGATCAAAACTAATGTTCTACAACCCAATAGAAACTTGTCAACAAATATGGCTTTGATAAGGAAATATTTAACCTCCTTTGTTGACTCTAGAAACTGTTCAAAAGGATCTTCCAAGGCATATGCACTAATTTTGAACTAATCCAAGCAATTATACCTTTGTTCTGGATGACCTCCATGCCATGAAACTGAACTGACATTTTTACCTTTATTTCACTGCAAAACTAATCTATGATGGTCCTGAGATAATTGTAGATTTTTAGATAAGCTTTGTGATGAAATTTCTACTGATGGAAATGTTTGTATGAAGAAACTTTTATCATCTTGATTCTGAAGCTCAAAGTTAGTTAATGGAGAAATTTTTTTATTGCATGCATCATCCAACATATCAGCTATTGGATCATGAAAAACTTGGAAGGGTTGTTACAACCTATTACATATGGGTTTCAATGGGACTTCATAGATTTCTACAGGCTACTGATCCTTAGAGATATTATAAAAAATTTCTTTTAAAAACTGAAATGCTTCAAAACATAGTGGTATTGAACTTTCCTGTGTCATTTGATGAAGTATTTCAATGGAATTTGATAATGGTAATTGTGAAACTGAAGAATCTTGATCAAGAGTTTCATTGTCTTCTTTGTTGTCAATAACAATACTTAAAGACTGCTGATTTTTTATTGCAATAAAGTTGTCTTTGATGAACTGAAATGAAGAAAAACAAAGAGGCTAAGGTCCTTCACTTATTTCCAAATTTTCTGCACTTTCTTCTTTACTCCCATAGCTGATATGTATTGGCTTATCACTGTATTCGAGCTACTGAAACTGAATTTCCTCATCCCACAAACTAGCTATTGATTCCTCTGTAAAGTTAGCTTGAATTTGGAGAAAATAATTATCATCATACTGATCATACTTAGTCAAATCATTAAAAGATGGAATATCATCGAACATACACATTAGGTCAGCAGATTTCTCCTCCACATATTGATCTATAAATCCATTTTCTGATCTATGGTAGTTAGGATTAGCAAGAAAGTGTTTATGGTCATCAACCTCTTATTTTTCTGCAATAAATGGGTCATCTTGATTTTGAATGAAAAATCCATTTTTCATGGTGATCCTTTGTATCATTTCCTCTACTTTACTTACCAAAATGTCAAGTTTTTCCTTTGAAGATGTCATGTGTTCTGCAATGTTGTTCTTCTCTTCTTCTTCTTTCAATTTTTCCTTTCTAATTTGCAAATTAACTTCTACAACTACTGCAATGTTCTGCATCTGTTCAAGTGTTGTGGAATTTATTTCTCTTAGCTGAAACTGTATTTTTTTATCAAAGGCCTTTGGATAATGCAAGAGAGTTGCGTTAGGAGGTCTTATATTCGCTAGCATTGAATAATATACTTGATTAAATTTGTCAAAAAATCTTTGTATTGTCTCATTTGGCTGTCTTTTCAACTGATTATATTCTTTTATGATCAATAAAAGGTTGACTTTGATTATCCATCTATCAAGGAAAAATTTGAAAAACTATTGGAAATTTGAGATGCTTGCCATAGGGAGGTTCTTGAACCAAATCTTTACTTTACTTTGCAAATAAAGAGAAAAAAGTCTAATACTAACATCATCTTCATCAATTTCAAATAGGTCTAGATAATTCTCAAAACATTGAATATGTTTTTCAACAGTGATGTTACCATTTTCTTCATCAAATGCGAGGAGATATATGTAATAGTTATCAGGGAAATCATGGAGTACAGGAGGTAAGATGAGTGGCTTATATCTATTTGAAACTTTACAAGGTATAGGAATATGTACATGAATTGCAAGATTAGTCTTCATTACTTGAGACTTATCAATCAGATGATGATCATCATAAGTTTTAGAAGAAAGCTGCTCAAAGGGATCAGGAGAACTTACATTTACAATATTCAAAGGAAAGTAACTAAATACTAGTCTAAGATCTTTTCTAAAATACAATATACATTGAAAAACCTTTTTGATGAGAAAGAACATGATGCCTTGGATTATAATCCAAGTTAGAAACCTGATCTTCCCATGTTTCTCTTCCAAGTTCATTCCTCCAGTGCAGTCTTGGATTTGAAATTGATTTGGAGACACCAGGTAGATGATTTTAACCTTCATGTGTCTGATCACTGTCCACCATTATATATCAGATCTGAACTTTGATGTATGTTTCTAAAGAAGATGTTTTCTTCCCCAGTATGGTCCCCACTATGTTATCACTCAGTAATTTCTCAAGGCTAAAGAAATAAATCACTGAGGTAACCACAACCCTACTTTTGAGATTAGGATCTAGCCTTCATGATGCTCAGAGAGGGCTCTCTCTTAATGATTTAACTTTGTTTTTTTAATTTATTTTAAGCTAGTTAATAAGTACATAATTGGTTTGGTTTGATTTTGATTTGTTGGTGGAATTACAGATTTAGATGGATAGGTGTCTGTCTATTTTCCATTAGGTTATGGAGTCAAAATATCAAGAAAAAAAGAACATAATCAAGTTCTAAAGGAAGTGTTTACAAGGAAAGGTAGTTCAGCAAAATCAGATCTTAAAGGCTGAATGGTGAATTGGTTTTCAATCGAGATCAAGGAGTAGTTAAGGATTAATTAAATCGGATAATGACAGAAGGTGCAAGGGGTAAATCGGGATGAGAGATAAATTAAGGATTATCATATCAAGATATCAGAAGAAAACATTAAAATATATAAGAGTTCAGAACTGAGAGTACTTAAACAAATTCTGCAATAATATTCCTGTTATAACATTTAAATTTGGAAAAAAAATTTCCAAGTTTATCGAATACTTAAGGAAAAACATGAAAAATTGAAATATACTTCACTGAAGTGGCTCGACACATGAATCCTGTAATGCAATGCCTTTATTACTTGTCCTGTGTGTTGACTTAAAAATTGTACAATAAACCCTTAGGTATTTAGATCAATTACAAATATAGAAATGTTCAGAAATCCACACTCAATACTTCAAATTACTGAAGTATTTATACAAATTTTAGAAAATATCCTATCAAATGATTAGGATTTATTCTAGGAAATAAAATATATGGATGCAAAAAGGTAGTGACACCTTTCTAAATAACTGAAAGCTATCCCTGTTTTATTTGATTGTTGTTATTTGTTTTTTTCTTTCATGTTGGCTTGTATCTCATGTTGTCTTCTTCCTCTGTCTTTCATCTGTTTACTCTTTCACCTATAGTAAATCATATTGATTTTCTTGTGTTTTTGTGTTTTTAGTTTGATTTTATTAAAAAGTCATTGGTAACTTCATGTAAAATATGTCCCGGAGAATTACTTTGAATAAACTTTGTTGTTGCTGATGTAAATGTTTTCATATATGTTTTAACCATTACTTTCCCTGTATAAATTGTCTCTTTCTGCTTTCTTGTTTTATATAATCTTCTATTGAGGAAAACCATTCGAATTCATATCTTGGTATTTTTTGAAATAAACAAGTTTGGAACTAGTATGAAATTGTTTATTCAATCTCATGGTCATGGTTTAAATACCTACAAAAATAAAACAATAGTTAATAAAATACAAGTTTACAGAGAGGGGATAATGGCTTCAAGGAATGGGGAAGTCTATGAAACGAGTCTGGACTATAGTTGGGTTTCAATTTTGTTTATAAATGGCTTTTTATTTTTGCAAATTCACTGAGGTAAGTGACTGGAGAGAAAAGTGAGGTTTATTTTGAAAACTCTGCAGATTTTTACATGGCGCAGGTGGGCAGGTTTATTTGCAATGGCACTGAGTTTATCACGGTGGCTTGGGAGGTTTTCACATTGGTTTACTACAAAGTGCAGGTGGAATGTGTAGGTGGTTTTTGCACAACGCATGGTGGTTTATCACAAAATGCAGGAGGCGAAACCATTGTTTATTGCACAGTGGAAGGGTGGTTAGCAGTTTGGGATTGGAGGATGTGATAAGACGAGGTGTTGTTACGGGGCAGGGGGGTGGTGGATAAAAACGCTAATTTCAAAACCCCCCTTCAGTGTTAACCTTTGGAATAATGGGAGATGCGAAATGTTTCAGGAACCATTAGATTTGATTGAATATGATCGGGTGGAAGTTAGGAGTGGTGTGTTTTTGAAGGTGGGGTCGGGAACTATTTCTGTGGAGGCTTAAGTAATATGTTAGGTGGAAATATATTAAACTGGGGAGGGGTTAAAATAATATAAACTATATGCTAAATAACATAAGGGGGTCGATATATACATATATGAATAGGGTTAAAATGTTATGGGACCCAAGATTATATGTGGAACGATAAAGAGGGGTTTAATGTAATATAAAACTATAGGTTAAAATGATATAAATATGTCAGGATGTTTAGAAATACAATAGGAATGATATCCGGGAGGGGTTTAAATGAAATTGGCTTGACATATATTAAACTTTAAAAACTATGGAAAAGTGGGTTTTGTAGTTTTTATTTTGAATAACATGGAATTAGTAAAGGGGAAGGAATTTTAGTGATAGGAATAGTTTTTTAGCTAAGGAAAGGGGTTCAGGAAGTGGAAAGGTTTATTTTTACAAGGGGAAATGAATTCCAATGGGGGAAAAGGGAATTTTAGGATAAGGGGAAATGTTAGAAAGACATTAGTGATGAGAGATGAACCAATTGATGTTTTCCATTACATGTGAAAGTAATCTACCTACCCTTTGTTTATCCTAGAATTTTTATTTCCTTTATTGGACGGATTTGAGCTTGTTGGCCCTTTTATTTTCTTTTAATAAGAAAACTAACCTACTTCTAACCTTATAACTTCCAATGGCTCTGATTAAACTAATGAGATAATTTTTCTTTTCTACCTAACTATTGATCTGCCAAGATTAAATGGATTGGCCAGATATTTATTCACGAACTATCATGACATGAAATTGAAATCGTAAATGAATCATGATTAAACTGTATGATAATCATTAATTGTGGAATTTTGGACAAGTTGTACACAATATTATTTATAAAAGTAAAGTAACTAGAGTAGTGGCATTTGAATGTGTAACACTTTCAGGATCTATTTTTGTGTCTTTTTGTGGGGTTTATACTTTATATCCTTTTTAAATCTTCTTTATTTTGGTCCTTTGATTTTTATTTTACGACATACCCTCTTTTCATTTTTAATATGGGAAAGCATTTGTAGAAAACAAAAGTATGTACAATATTACAAGATTAAAAATAGCCAATTCCAAATTATGATCCCTATTATTATAGGACCCTAAGAAAGTCTACTAATAAGAACCTTATTTTCATTATCAAGAGGATTTTTTTCTCTGAATGTCATAGGAACTGGAACTCTGATTTGGTGAATGTTTTATGGGCTAACCAAGTCATTCCAAAACCTTATTTGAATACCTCTCCTTAATTCTTGGTGTATGGAAAGGAATCCATCCTACCCCTAAAAATTTATTTTTCTGCCCTTCAACTTTCACAAGAATCCCAGGGAAATTCATGCTTATTGGTTTAGAGTGGGATAGACACCCTCTGCAATCTACGGGAAGAAAAATAGAAAGGAAAATAATTTTTTCTCTCCACCAAATTCATATCAAGAGGAACTTTTTTGACAAGAAAATTGTAATGAAAAATGAATAAAATGTGGGTAACCTAGTCTTGAAGTGGGAAAAAGGAAAACACACTAATTTTCAATCCCCATGGATAGAATCGTTCACTGTGCATGAAAATATTGGTCAACACACATATCATCTTCAATATTTAGATGAGAAGATTGGATCTCTTCCTATTAATTTCTAATATTTAAAACTATATTTTAAATGATGGTTTGGGGTTGTGTCGTGCCCTATGTACATAGTTTTTTTTCTTCTGATTTTTATTTTTATTTTTGGTCTTCTATTTTGTTGTTCGTGCATGTAAATAAGTGTCATGTGTGAATGTGTTTTCTGGCTTATTTGTACGTGGATGAGTTGAAAATATTCTTATGATTCACTACAACATTTGGCTTATCTTCGGTCCTCCTTCTTTATGTTGGTTACACCTTTTGGTCAATGATGTTTTCAAAAAAAATAGGATCCATCTAGAAGGAGAGTTTTGTGTAAAACCATGATACCTGTTTCGATTATTGAAACCCTGTGCCTGCACTCAGTTCTTTATGTTTTGAAATTTTCATGCTTATAAAATTAGTAGAAGAAGAAAAGGGGGAAAATTTGAACGAGAAAATATAAATCATATGTATCTATATGCTTCTCTAAAAGAAAAACCTATTTTTCTCTCCATAAGTCAGGATCCCTCTTCTTCCCATAAAATATATAACTTCCTATGCACAGTCCTATATAAATATATAAATAAATGTGAAAGGAGAGAAAGGATTCCTACACAGAGAAGTGAAGCAAGCAACTTTGTCGGGGTACTATCGAGAACTGCTGGTAGCAGAGAAACACTAGAGATGAAAAGCTATACTCTAGAAATCTAAAGCTCGTGAACTATAGTACCCTCTTTTATTTGAAACATTGCAAGATTCTTGATATTATTTTTGTGATCAACTGTGAAGGAACAAAGGGGACTATGTTTATTCATAGGGTAAGTGGGGAATCCAAAGTGATATGTATGATAAATCAATACTCCCTGAAGAACTAAGACCCTGCAAGAAAGAATCAACCTACACAAAGAAGTTGGAATTCTACCAATGTGTCACCAAGTGTTGTGGCTACTAAAATACCCTCTAAAATTTTGGCCTACACCCAAATTTCGGAGCCTACTTTTATCTTGCATGGTGTCATCACAAAAATTAAGACTTATCGCATGTGTTTCACCTAAGTGTTTTGGTCCCATTTGCGAGAAAATAAAAGTGTCGTTTTTTCGCATGTTAAGTGTCGCGGGATGTATATCAGCTTGTTTTTATGGTTTCAAGGGGTAGTATTTATGTAAATGAGTTGATATTACCATGCAGATTTTTCACACTCATTTCCAAATTTTTAACCATTGTTGCACAAGTGTCTTCATAGTCGTCATAAAGTGTATCTTTACTATCGCACTTGTCATAAGTTGTTGCAAAGTTGTTGCACTGGAGGAAGTATGTTGTTTATGTGTTATGGATTATCTATGTTATGTCATCAAGTTTTCTAAGTGTGTGTTCATAGTAAAGTCTTATCATTGGTTGCATCAGCTTCATCGATCCCACACTTATCAAAATTCAAAAAACTTTCCGACAAAGCAACTTAGCCTCATTTAGCCCTCCTGAACTACACATTCCGTAGTCTCAGTCCTCAAGCAGCAACCCAGCCTCTTCACACTACACAATATGCATTTCCTACCTCCAAGGACTACACACTGTGTGGTCTCAGTGGTCTATACTGGCACATGAGCTCAAATATTGTGTAATCTTGCCCTCTAGCTAGGCATAGACTGCACATTGCGTAGTCTCAATCCTCAAGCCCAACCCTTTAGCTCCTGAAATATGCAATTATATATTCACCTGGCCTTATTTTCCTTCAAACACTACGCAGTGGGAAAATTTGGTCATCAAGCCCTCAGCGTAACACCTTGAGCTCCCCAAATACGCAATCATCATGCCCAGTCAATCCTAAACTATGCATTGTGCAGTCTCAAGGCTCAAGATTCACCCCTAACGTCCTGATCTACACAATTTCATAGTCACTCAACCTCTCCCTCAACCCGCCAACTAGTTTTGGCTCGGCCAGTGCATCATCATGCAGCATCTTAGACTAGGGGTTTATCAAAGTAATGTTGTATTTTCATGAGTGAATTTAATATGGAGGTACTCTATCATACCATGACAAGATGATGAGGAAGGAGATGGAGAAGGGGAACATGCTCAGATACACCTTTGTAACTGAATATGAAATTTGATCAATTAGGAGAAAGCAAAGGGACACCAGTTTGCAATCATAGCTCAATATTTGATATCACTGAAGACTCCTTATCTCTAATCCATATGGAGGTGGGCAGAAGAACATTCTCAAGAAGACACATAGAAATAAGTATCAAGAATGGCTTGAAATTTTCATGTCATTATGTAATCCATGTCATTGGTGTCATGTCATGCCACATAATTTTTTAGGATTATTTAAATTCCTATTCGAAAACATATTTTAAAATGGAATTCCAAAGGACATGTACAGAATATGAAGAATCATGTAAAATCGGAAATTCATAGGAAGTAAAACAATGATGAGGGTAGTTAAAGAGGCATTAGGGACGTGAAGAATCACCCCATTGGTTATATACACACGCTCATTATATGATCCAAGGACATTTCACCTTGGCTCCCCACATAAGACATCATAAAAACAAGCTAGTTCTTTTGGGGAGAAAGTAGTGGCTGCAATGCTCCACTATTAGAGCTAGCCTGTGTTCAATGTATACATGTGTCTTGGGACTTCCACTTAATAAATGAATCTTCATGGCCAACAAGTTCTTCATGAATGGATTATGATAATTTTTAATATTTTTCTGTGAATGTTTATGATTCGTGTTAGTTTTCACATGTGATAAAGTATTTGAACTATTCTGGTTATTTTAACACTTATCATATTGATGATGTGCTGTAATATTTTCAATGATTGCCACATCCTTGTGAACTATTCCATTGGATGTTAGATGGATATTTATTGTTCATGTGTGTCTTTTCTAGTGTGGTACTACTACCTCTCTCTTAGAGGATTACTTTCTTTTACCCCCCTGTAGTAGAAGAACCTTGACACACCTACAACCGAACACTCGCCAATCACACTTACCAACTTTTCGAAGGAACACATGAATTCCTCTTCCTTGGTCATACTTAGAGCCAAGGAAAAAAATTTAGAAAATGGTAATAAGATCATATTCTGAATGGGTCTCCTATCCCAAATGGTGCGAGGTCTAATTGGTACCACATATTGGGGAGACCTCTTGAATGTTGGCAAGTCCGACATTGTCAACATAATTCTAGTCAATCAAAACTGAAGTAAGAACTTGACCCAAATAAACCTAATCAATAACATACATTTTTGTCAAACATATGGAAAACATATAAGCTACATGCCATAAATGCATATATCTCAGAATCTAAGAGCATTCATCTGCGAATCACTGAGAAGGCTCTAAAACTTATCTAGCTAGCTACAATAACACTTATTAGTCCATATATACATCAACTATTTGATAACTTAACAAATCATGACAAGAGCCATAGATAGCACAGATCATATAGGCAACATATAACAAAAAAATATCAAGCATAGAAACCATGGAAGCTTGGCCATAACATCATCAATATAATCACTACAATGATTCATAAATCACTATAGGAAGATAGCTCTTATTAATATATAAAAATACAATGCAAGTTAGGGACTTCCAAGTACCACCCGGCCATAAATTGGGTTGAACTATGTGAAACCAACCAAGGCTTCCAAAGGTCAAACCACCTCCATGGTTATTCCACCTCTATGGTTAGGACATAACTAACACCAACCAAATCTGTCTCTACCAAATTTTTCTACAGCTTGAAGAACTAGTAACTCAACCCATCACCTTTCAAGGCTCTAGAGCGTTTTTCAAACCCAACTCTAGGGACTCGTAACTAAACCAACCAAGGGCTCTAGATCATTTGTCCCAACAATGGATCCAAGACTAGTAACAAAAACCAAGCTATTATGGGTCTTCTAGAGAGTTTGTTCCAACCCATAGCCATTATGAACCTGAGCACCAATAAAAAAACAAGTGGAAAAATAAAAAACACCATGGTTATCCAGGAAATGGAAAAGAAATACTAAAACCATTGTCACTTTAGGAAAATATTTATGCCAATGACAGAACATAACCATAAAATCACATGCATATACCATGCATCCATAAATAAACAAGTAAATCACACATGCAACATGTTATCTAGAAATAAATCGAGTTTTAGTTATTGATTCAATTGTTTCATTGCATTTTCCTTCTTTTCTTTTCCTTCTTTATCCAAATCCAAATTGCATGTGAAAGTTCTCCAAGAATTCTCTGAGTGTGAAACTATAGAAATTATACAAACAATATGTATACCAATGGATTCAATCCGATCATGTGATATGCTAAAGAAATATATTGAATCCTTCCACAAAATAATTGTCAAAAATAAACATGATCTCACAATCACACCAAGTAAAAGAAAGAAGAAAATCAATCGCACAACACAGATATTTTTCTTGGGGAAAGCTTACTGCTCAAAACCCCTCTATCTCTATTGTATAACAAACCAAGGAATCATGAAACAATACAATGCACTCTTCTCACAAGAGTCTGTTGCACTATCCTGACTATCTCATACCGATCCAGACAAAATTGGTCCAACACTTAGCCAATTCTCAACCTGTCTTCAGCCTGCCTTGCTTAGGAAATCCCTAGGAAATTAAGCCCTATTAATTAGGAAAATTATCCTTCCTTGACTGCGCAATACATCATTGGCATCGTATGGTGTATATAATTGCACCTGGGAAATTTTCTATAAATACAACTTATAGATAAATTCCCTTTAACCTCTGTCTAAAGTGGGTCTTCATCAGAACTGGCATGAATGCACCTATTAATAGTAAATCATCAGTCACTTGAAATATTAGTGCATGTGAATTAAATATAATTTAATTCACTTGACCTCTCACTAGTTCAACAATTAGTTACAAGAAGTTAAAATAATTTTAACTCACTTAATTGAGTTAACTAATTTCTCATCCATTAAAGTAATACACTAACTGCATCTTGGACTCTAAAACAACTAGAATCACTCTACATGCCTCACCACCCACCCTCAACTAGAATTTCATGAGACAACTGAGTCTATCATAGTCAATTAACTATTACAAGTGATTATGAGATAAGTTTACAATTTATTGTCCAATTTATTTAAGGGATAAATAAATTTGACACATTTCTTTTAATTTAATGAAGAAATAATTAAATCAAAAGCCTCCATGGTAGCCATTTGTAGGTGCCATTTTTTGGATGTTTTTTATGGATGCCAATTCCACTGTTTCTTGTTGCAAATTTCAACACTCCCTCTTAACAAGAAAGGAATCAATATGTCCTGATCCGGTACCTTTGGAATGTTCTTGCATGCAACACTTCTCTATTGTTGTTTGTACATGAAACTATCCTAAAATAGATAGCCTCCAAACAACTGAATCAGTATAATGCATCTATCATCAAATTCTTCTGATTGTTGGATCCTACTGCACATGTCTACTGGACTCTCTGCGCTACTGACATCAACATGCATGAACTATGCACTGCTGCCAACTCTAATCTACGCTCTAGTATCCAACACCTGTCATTCTAATTTCTGTCTTCTTGACATATGACTGCATCAATATAATCGATCCTTCCTGATACTGATGTATTGTTAGCTCCCCATAGCCAGGTTTAATCCATGAGGCACACCATATCAATGAATTATGCCCAGATCTCTTCCTGTGATTAATTTTACACATTGCCCCACCTCACACCTGGAGGTATAGATGCATGTACTCACTTTTCCCTTCTAGCTTGAAATCCCCCCTCCTGGAGGTCTCTGCTTGAGTGGAACCTTCCACTCTATTTCATCTCTACTTCTCTAATTGTGGCTACTCCACAAATTTTTGAGACTGCTTCTGAGGCTTCATGTTGAGAGATAATTTCTCCCTCTCAACCACCAAGTCACTAGCCACTAATTTTCTCCTCAAAGCCTTGCATGCATCCTCAACCTCGAGAGCATACAAGTTCTTGACTCATGAACAAATCTGCTTCACATGCCTTGTGGCTATGTGTTTAAGGAACACCATTCCTTTTCTAAACATCACTTCATAACCACAGTCTTCCAATACCGTTATTGTTAGTATGAATCTTAATTGTAGGTGTGCGAAAAAAGATCACTTTAGCTGTGCATAACAAACAACCCTAACATCAAAAGATGGCTGTCGATATATTTAGATCTGCAGTTAGTTGATCAAGATAAATGCTACAAAAACATAGATGTATGCATCAAAAGAAGTTAAGAAATAAATAAAGCAAGATTTACTCCATGCATCCAATAGACAAGACAAAAATATGTTGAATGAATTTTATATTAAGGCCACATGGGAGGAAAACATAGAAGGATGTTACCAGTTCTCCTCAATGGGATGCGTTCTTGTAAGTCCTCAGCACTTCAAATCTAAAATTCCTCTCTCTTGATGGTGTAGAAAACCCAAACAGAAAAAGAACTCAAAGGGAGTTCACAATCAAAAGGATGGAGAAATATGACAATGATGGTGGATCAAAGTCAGACCAAAAGTATAGACCTAGAGTGATCTTAGGCAACAAAAGGTGATGAATGAAAAATATTATTAACCAAATCAAGATCCAACTTTTATGGAATATTTTATTATTTTTGTTGGAGGGAAAAGGAATTTGACTTGGGTGAAATCCCTTTATTAGTAAATAATAAACAAATAAATGATTTATTTAACATTTTAAGGATGTGGTTGAGTAATAATTAAATAAATAATGATTTATTTAACTATTTATGAGTGATTAGTCAAATTTAACAAGGAATATTATTTAAATAAGGTTTAAATAATTATTCCTAGAAATAATAAGATAAATAATAATTTATCTAATTAATTTTCCTATTTTGGGTTAAATATGACCAGGAATATTAATTAAACTGTTGTTTAACTAGTTATTCCTTGGGAAAATCAAAAAAATGTGGATTTATTTAATATTTCCTCATGGGGTTTCCTGTGTATACCATAAACAACTTAATAAAGGTGTTTTACTAATTTATTTTTCATAGTGAAAGAAATTTTACTTAGGGTAAAATTGGTCTTACGTGGTGTACTTAGGTCCATCTAATAGTAATAAGTTAGATGACGAAAAAATGGTGTAACAGATTGCCCCCCAACGTGCGAGCGTTAGGAGCTAATCGTATGACCAAAGTATGTTGTAAGAACTCAATCACTAGACACCAAAGGGGAAGTCAAAGAGAGAGAAATATAAGGTAGACCGAAGTGCTAAAGGACTAGACCCTGAGGATGTGAGACTTATAGGTACGACAAGTCTCTATTATGAGTGAGTACCTATGCTATAGGTGGCGGGGGAGGCATACCTATGCCCGCAGAGACAAAGTACAAAGAATAATGTGTCCAGTAAACAAGGGAATGAACAATATAGTACATTCTGGCATAAACATGAGACAACTAAAAAACATGATAATGAATCCCACACACATACTATCCCTGGGATAACAGCCATGACTTATACAATAATATCTAAGTACATGAAATACAAATACAACCCAAATGCCCCCGTAAACAGGAAAGGGCTCTGAAAAATCTGGCTGATATATGCAAACAAAAAGGCACTGCAAGCGGCTGAGTCCGACATCATCAAATATATGGAGCTGCATCAAAGGCTGTAATGAAGAGGTCATTCCAGCATGTGGGGGGCTACTTATAGGGACACCCGCTCATGAGGGCTGAGACATCTCACACACACCCGGGAATCACTAATATCAGCTGCTACATCACTGAACCTGTTAGAGTCGGCCCTTGCAGCCCTCCGTCAGTGATCATTTCGTCTTTTGCATATTCATTATTAGGTGTCTCGCTTGTTCCACTTCGTTGCATTTCACTAGGATCATGCCATGAACTGACGAAGGGGTCTGTCGTCCTATGTTTCCTCATGTTTATACCTGCAGCGCTATTTTAAAATTTTTCTTCAAAAAATTATTTATAGTCATTGTCATTACATATATGGTCATTAAAAATGTCAATAAGTGTCCTAGGTCTTGGTGTCTAGGGTTTTTGAGTCATTTATATACTAGTCATAAAGCCTGCAAGGTGAGGAAAGTTCTGCATTTGTGATTTTTATTTTATTATCATCAGCATTTTAAAAAAAAAAATATTTCTAGTCCAAAACTCTGTTTTGGAACTAGAAATTGTTCATTATCATTTTGTAATAAATTGTAATTATTTCGCCAAGAAGAAATTGTCAAAAGCAGACCCCTGGTCTTTTCCTTAGCCGAGATAGCCATATCCCTGCAAGAAGACAGCAAAATCATTAGTATCGACCTCAAAAAAGCCAAAAGAAGTTTGTATTTGAAAAGCCAAAAGTGAAATTACAAATACATTGTAATATGGGTTTGCAATTAGATTTGAAACAAATCTGATTGTGGAGGATATTTGTATCAAGTATAAAAGCCAAACAAGTTTCATTTTCACAAATCCATAGCACCCAAATCGTGTTTTGAAGATTGGAGGGCCGATTTCAGAGTTTTAAGTTGCGTGGGCAGTGTTGTTGGGCCGAGCGACCCACGCAGAGGCCGAGCGACCCACCTGGGCAGAGCGACCCACGCAGGTCAGTTCAGCAGTGTAAGTTTGCAAGGCGCGCGACCCACCTGGGCCGAGCGACCCACGCAGAGGCTACGCGACCCACGCAGACACAGGGTTTCGAAATTCATTCTGAGCGCCCAGCCTTGCTTGGAATCGATGCAACTGGCTTTCAAACAGGTTTCTATCATTGCTTGATGTTTTTTTAAATGCACCGGTGGCATCGTTGATGTTTCAAATGTTCAAAAGGAGGATTTAAAACCCCACAGACATAGCATTCTTGTTTTCAGGGTTTTAAAATGAAAATGAATGGTTGAATGAGTTTGTTTGCTATCTTATGGCAGTGATACATCCAGCTTTACATATAATATCAATTTGCTCTCATGCCCATTATGCCACTGCAACCATTGCTATTATTATACCATGTTTAAATCCTTTGTGCCATGGTGACTGTGTTTGTAATGAGTCTCACTGCCCAATGTAAAAATATGCTCATGACTTTGTTTCAAACTGCCCATTGAGACCTTTGTGGTTATTACTCATAAACAAACACATTCTATTGATGCCATGCCCTCCCTTTGACTAGATGTGTTCAAACTTTTGAAGGTTGCCTGTTCTTATTTGGTCAAAATTTCACTTGCATTCAAAACAGAGATTGTGCCTTTTCCAATCCATTTAAAGCTGAGATTTTATCCATGATTTGATTCCTTGATGGTGCTTTGATGGTGGGAATATTGGTTGGGTGTTGAAACATACATCCTAACTTTTTTTGCACTGCTTTCATATCAGTATACACATTGCCAAAAGCTTGGTCAGAGCCATGTCGGAGACAGAGTCAGAATATGAGCCAAGGTCAGGCAGTGATTCGGTGACCGAAGGTAATGTGCCACGGGGGTCCCGCAGAGAAAATAGAAGCGGTGATCATCGCAGAGAGGAGCCTACTTCTTTGGCTCGATTGCAGGCATGTCCATTAGCTATGGATTGTTTTCGATTCTTGTCATGTTTCAGATTTTGTGAGATGGTTGCACAAACCCGGCCTCATCGTGAATTAGCACGTCTGTTCGTTCTTCATTTACGGGGTGATTGGGTAAGCCTTGCTGGGGTTGATTTCATTGTATCACCTTTGACTATTGCTCAAGCCACTGGTATACCGAACATAGGCGAGGAATGGAGCAAGGGTAAGCAGTTAGAGAAATTTCACTATGAGCCATACATTAAAACTGGATATAGGGCTTACTTGAGTAGAGTTTTTCCATTCAGATTCTTGAGAGATGAGTATGCACCGCTCATGAGGCTCATTATTCAGTATTTCAGTTGTGAGGGCAGGTATGCTCGTCTTTTCTCATATCATGTTCGTTTGCTGATGCACTTCACAAGGGTGCGTATGATGAATATTCCGTATTTCATACACCGCAACATAGAGAGGATGGTGACATTTGTGCAGAAGAAGACGAGCCCAGTACAGCAGTACAGGAGTATATACCATTTCACTTTGATCAAAATCTTAGTGTTACATCAGTTGGCGGAGCAGGGCATCACTTGGGAGGATTTCATTTCTAGAGACTTTTTCAGAGTACCACAGCAGCCTCCCGAGGCAGTTCATGATGCAGGAGAGCCCTCACACCAGCCGGACATGCTTGAGCATATCATCACTCCTTTGGTTCAGACATATCAGCGAGGCCACAGGGCCTTATTTGCAGCGACACGGCGGGTACTATCTCCACGTGAGGTGGAAGGGGTCTTGCCGACTTCATCGACACGGCGAGTATTATCTCCACATGATGTGGAAAGGGTATCGCCTATTTCTTCAGTGCGGTACAGGTACAAGACAGGGGCAAGAGGCCCATGCATGATGAGGGCCCATCAGGAGGCCGGGACACCGATATGACAGTCATTGATGTTGATACGGGCTCTCCTAGCTCGAAGCTGAGGGAAGTCATCCAGGAGAAAAGGGCCGAGAATGACCAGCTGAAAGACCAATTGTAGAAGGCTCAGTGGGTGATTAACTATTTGGAGCAGCGCAACAAACAGCTCGAGGATGAGCTCACATTTTATGAGGTGCGCCAAATCCGTGAGGACAGACAGTGGAATCGAAAGAGACCCGGTGACATGACACCAGCTGACAGAGATACCGTACTCACGCGGGTAAATATACATCTGGAGAAGCTGTTGGCGAAGGCCAATCGAGACAAAGACATGCTTCGCCACATGAAAGGCCATTACTGGGCTCGCATGCATGTTTGCAAAGCGAGGATGAAGATCATGAAGAGGAGGTTGCGCAAAGCACTTCGACGGCGGAAAAGGCCTGATCCACTCCGTATTTTGGCCGAGGCTTCATTTACTGAGCAGGACACATGATGGAGGACCTCCGCTCCGAATTTGGGCAAATTCGGATAAAATTTTGTCATTTTCAAATTTTTGGTCTAAAAAACAGGTTTTGCAGCTACGTGGGTCGCGCGCTCATGCGCTCACTTTTTTTTGAGACACTTGCTGGAGGAGATTTTTACATTTTTGGATTTTTCATGGTTAATTATGCATCCTCTGAAGTCAACTTAGCATTTCAACAAAATCTGGATGGTCAAACAGCTTAAAAACACCATGAAAATCACCTTGCTGCCACCTTTTGCACCAGCAGGAAGTACCTCTGGGAGAATGAGGTTTTGGAGAGTCAAATCAACTCCACATTCAGGAATTCCACTTGGGTTGGAAAGTAGACATCCAGGGCTTTCCAACGAGCTATCATGAGCTCAATTTTGATGTCGGGAGCTACCTCAAAATCAGCCTGGAACATGAGCGACCCACGCAGTTCAGGAGCGACCCACCTAGAGATTTTTCTGAGTTTTCAGCTGCCAGCTCAGTATTTCGCCTATTATGGACCAGTTTTGCTTATGGATATAATTTTTGGGTTTTTATGATGTAAATTCATGTTTGGCATGTAACTTTGGCTTGTTTTTATCTCTTCTAGAAGATTCACTCTCAAATGAGTAAAAAATCATGTAATGGATCAGTTTCCACTCTTTTAGAGGCAAGTTGTTAGCTGCCTAGATTGTAGTTCCATGATTAGAATTGTTTGAAACTGATCCCTGAAGAGGGAATTCGACCCCTAGAGGTGGGGAAAGGGGTTAGAGTGATCTATATATTGTAATTTCTGAGGCATTCTACAGGTTGGACTCTTGGGATACTTTTGATACTATTGTACATACTTTTCATATTTTGGCTAAGGAAAGATCAGGGGTTTTGCGGCACTTGTTGGGATCCTTGTGGTGTTCCGTTCTTGATGATGTTTCTCCTTTGTTTACTGTAAGTTTCTCCATGTTTAATGTTGCCATCCTTTCATTATGCTTCTGAACTAAATTGAATGAGTGAAATAAGGTTGAATCCATTGTTTACAGTGCTTAGCCTTTGAATTCAGTTAGTTCTATATGTTTTCAGTTGTTTGGAGAGGATCCAAGTTCTTCTTTGCCCTCTTCAGCTCCTCGTCGGTCTAATCTACCCATAAATCCAATTTAAAGCATCAAGATCATCACCTACCTCGCCCCAGCTTGAACTCTGCAAAGGTCTGACCTTATCCCCGGACCCAAAACTTGTTTTCCCATTACTCCAGCGAAAACTCAAAAAACCAAAAATCAAACATTCCTATCTCTTTACTAGCCTAAAATAAGTTCTTATTGTAAGTCATCTCGCATCCTATTGCTTATTTTCTCAAGATTGACGGAGAGAGCCCTCTCCTGTCCTCGTAGGGCTAGCTACGAGGCTGAGCGTGGTTTGATGTAGCCTCGAGTTTTACTTCATTTCAGCCTGAGGTAGATTTGAGTGCTAACATAGTGGCGACCATACTGGGAAACATCTCAATGGTTTGCTTGTTGATGTGTTTGTTCCACGAGTCTTAGACGGAGTCTGAAGTCACGCCAGGTAGCTTTCGAAACGCTTTTGTTATGCATAAGCGGAAGTAGATAAATGCTGCTTCAGTCGATCTCCGGTAAGATTGTGTGTTCAGTACTTGATTTGTAAATCACCCCAGTATACTTATTCGTTCTAGACCTTTTGGATGATTGAGTCTAGAAGTCGAAAGGCTGAAAATAATTGATTTTGTTCCTTGAAATTTTTTCCGAGAAGATCAATACACTGGCTTCAAGAAGGAATACTAGGGCGAATCCTGACCCTGATCCACCAACAATATTCGAAAATCCGAATCTGATTCCAAGGACCCTTAGAAAACAAGGGAGCCAAGAGAGTTCTGAAAGAGAAAGCCAATTGAGTTTTGAGAGTTCCAGAGTGCTTACCCGATCTGCATCCTGTCCTGCCAAAATCATATATGTTGATGAAATCCCCTTTGATGCACGGTTTGAAACATCCTTGTTTGTGAATTTTTCCGAAACTGAATTGTCAAGATTAGTCCCAGATCCATTGTTTACCGAAGATTTGCAATATATATTTGTTTCACAGTACCTGGATAGACAGCTGCAAAGTTCTATTGAGGATACTAACACTTTTGAATTTACTGAATCTGCTTCACAAGTTCTTGACCCATCTGAAATTGCATCAAGTTCACGGATCCCTACTGAACCTCCTTTTATCCCTACCATTCCAGTTCAGCCTGAGTTTTCTGATCAACAATCAATAGTAATTTCTCCGTTTCCATTGAATACATCTCGTAGACCAACTGCTCCTACTCCTCCTGTGTCTCCTCGACAACAGATTGTCTTCAATCCACCAAGAGCTATGGCTGCTCGTTTTGCACCTCTTGTGTTACCCCAGCAGTTGAATGATATGCCCGCAGACTATCAGAGCAAGATCCCGACATTTGATGGCACTCCACAGAGTCTCCCTGCACAACAGCATGTAGACAATATGGCAGATTTCTTTGATCGTTTTGATATTGATGAAGAAAATGTGACTATGAGGCTTTTTGTTCAAACCTTTGGAGGAGAGGTAAGGAAATGGTTTAGAGCCTTGCCGCAAAGAAGCATCGATACATTGGCAGAAATTCAGAGGCAGTTTTTAAACCGATGGGAGATGAAAAAGGATCCGCTGCAGATTACTTCAGAATATACAAACCTCAAACGTAATCCTGGTGAGTCTGTTCAGGATTATATCATTAGATTCAATACAGTGTATAATGCTATTCCAGATGACTTGAGACCGTCTAAAAAGTCTGCTCTCCTTAAATTCCTGGATGGCTTTGATCCGGAGATGGCTTATTCCCTTCGTGATAGAGATCCACCTACTTTAGAAGATATGCAGAAGGTCGCTGTTAGTGTTGAGGCAAATTTGAATGATAAAAGAGCACGGTTGAAAGCAGAGAAAAGAGTGACAATAAAGGAAGAGCCTTCTACATCTATATCAGAACAGCACTTAGCTCGTGAGTTGAAAAAGGCTTTAAGAAGAATAAATCTTGACAAAGCAGAAACACAGTTTCGGAACCCAAATTTCCGTGGCCAGCAGCAGCCACAATTCAGAATTAAGCAGCGTGAACAAAGAGCTCAAGAGCCAGCAGCCCAACAGCAGGTTAAGACTCCTCTTTTGCAGAATTTTGTGAGTCATGATTCCGATGATGATGATGATGTG
Source organism: Pinus albicaulis (assembly GCA_034641835.2). NCBI lineage: Eukaryota > Viridiplantae > Streptophyta > Pinopsida > Pinales > Pinaceae > Pinus > Pinus albicaulis. The sequence continues at coordinate 1,304,443,468 of CM076582.1, read as the reverse complement.
TCAGGTGAGAAAAATCATTTCTTCACTCCTGATGATTTTCCTATTTATATTACTGAGGATGAGGAGTATGGTGAAAGTTCAGTTGTTCAGAAAGATGAGGATTTTATCCTAACAAATGATGCTGATTTAGAGGAAGAGTCAGATGAATACCAAAGAGGATATTTGAATGCATTGACTGCTCAGCAGAAACAGTATTCATTGAGAAATCGAGATGTGCCTATAAACCCCATTCAGAAAAGAAAAGAAGCTTCAGCACCAAAGACAGATTCACCGATACCACAGAAAAGAGGAAAAGAGACAATTGACCCCGCAGCAAGTAAAGTATCATCAGCTGAGAAGGTAAATCAATCAAACATAGTGAAAGACAAGGCTGAAAAGAAGGAAATTCCAGTTAAAGAGGTCGAGAAGGTTTCAGCATTTAGCTTGGAAAATGAAATTTCCAAACTGAAAATATCTATTCCTTTGATGGAGATTATGAAAAACAGCAGCTACCGTAGTCAAGTCACCAAAATTCTGAACTTTGATCCAATGATTGACACAGTAAATGTTGAGGATGATCAGCCGGAATTGATTTTTGGGCCTGCATTAAATGGTGAGTCTCCTGACAGTAATGTTCCTCCTTTTTACATCAGTTTGAGGTTGCATGAATATATATTGCACAATGCTATGCTTGATTCGGGTGCTTCGCACAATTTGATGCCAAAGGCGATCATGGAAAAGTTGGGATTAGACATTACAAGAGAGTATCATGATTTGTATTCATTCGATTCCAGCCGGGTAAAGTGTATAGGGCTCATCAAAGATTTGGTGGTAAGTTTAGATCAAATTCCAGCGAAGAATGTTTTGATGGATGTGGTGGTTGCTGACATTCCTCCACGTTTCGGGATGCTCCTTGCAAGATCTTGGGGGGCAAAGTTGAAAGGTACACTTCAATTAGATTTCTCTTATGCTACAATTCCAGTCTTCGGTCAAATGAGAAAGTTGTATCGTGAGCAGAAGATGAAATACATGATAACTAGCAAAGAGAAGCCAATCAATCATCCTGTGAATTATGTACATACTGATTTAGAGTCGTTTGTGTTGCTTGCTGATAGTTTTAATGATATAGAAAGTCAATTAGTTCAGGCAGAAGACATACCAGAGATCAATGAGAATTTTAGAGAAGTTTTGCAAAAAGAAAGAAGAGAAAAACAAGCTGTTTTGGAGCAATCAGCTGAAGACAATGGGCAGCAAACAGGAAAAACAGAGCCGACACAGTTTCAGCATTTAGAGGACGATGAAAATGGCCTTTGGACCATGGATTTTGATGGTGCAGTGGGCAGCGATGGTGCTGGGATTGGTGTGTGGATTCAAAGTCCAGTTTTCGCTCCTGATAAAGTTCCGAGCAATGTGAGAGTGTGTTCTTACAAGCTTGCATTCGATTGTTCTAACAATGAAGCGGAATACGAGGCTCTTATTGCTGGCCTTAAGATTCTCAAGAAGCTGAATGCGAAAAGGATTGCGGTATATGGTGATTCAGAATTAGTGATAAAGAAAGTTAAAGGTGAGTTTCAGGCTAAGCATCCTCGCATGAGGGCTTACCGAAATGCAGTTTTGGATATTTTGAAGTTATTTTCTGATCATACTTTGACATGTGTGCCCCGCATACAAAATGGTGTTGCTGATGGACTTGCTAAGGCAGCAAGAAATCTTAAGATTCCAATGAATTCCAGCAACAAGTTTGAGATACATGTGAAACACCGGCCCACCGTTCCAGACAATCAGCGATGTTGGCAAGTTTTTGAGGATGATGAGGAGATTAGTGAATTTCTGCAGAATAAGGGTAAGTTTAAAGATACCTCCATAGATACAGAAATTGATGATGGTATTGATGACATACAGATAAATCAAATGGATGTGCTGCAACTGAAGGATAACATCATTCCTAAGGGATTGATTCCTTTGGAGGAGTTGTTTGATCAAGATGATGTAGCCCGCAAGCCTACATTGAGGCCAACAGAGAAGGGTGTCGAAGAGGTAAATATTGGGACAATTGAGAATCCCAAGATGGTAAAATTGTCAAAGTCATTGTCACCAAAGGTAAGAGCAGAATATGTGAAATTGTTGTCTTCATTTTCTGATGTGTTTGCGTGGGATTATTCAGATCTTAAAACATATGATACCAATATCATCCAGCATACTATCCCCATCAAACCAAATCAGAAGCCTTTTCGTCAAAAGTTGAGGAGGATCAATCCAAAGCTGCTACCATCGATCGAAAAAGAGGTAAATAGGTTGTATAAGTCAGGAATCATTGTTCCTATTCGATTTTCAGATTGGATATCAAACTTGGTGCCCGTGAGAAAGAAGACAGGTGAGATTCGTTTATGTATTGACTTCAGAAATCTGAATAAGGTATCATTAAAGGAAAATTATCCGCTGCCAAAGATGGATCACATATTGCAGCGAGTAGTTGGAGCATCAAGGATGTCACTACTCGATGGATACTCAGGTTATAATCAGATTTTAGTACAGGAAGATGATCATGACAAGACTGCGTTCACCACTCCTTGGGGAACATTTCATTACGCAAAGATGCCGTTCGGTTTAAAGAATGCAGGCGCTACCTTTCAACGTGCAATGGACATGGCTTTTGCCAATGAGAAAGATGTGTTTTTGGTTGTTTACCTTGATGATCTAACTGTATTTTCTAATTCTGATGAGGAACATTTATATCATCTGAAAATTGTTTTCCAGAAGTGCAGAAAATATGGCATTTCGCTGAATCCAAAGAAGAGCCTTTTTTCCCATATTACAGCATATGTTCCTAACGCAGCAGTTAAAGATGTTTTGGTACAGGCAGATCCAGAAGGAAGAAGAGGTAAGTGGATCGTTGCGTTGTTAGAATACGATGTGGAGATTAAACCGACCAAGCTGATCAAAGGACAAGGACTCGCCAAGCTCATGGCTGAAACAAATCTGCATGCTCTAGACATAAATTTGATTGCTGCCATGTCTGATGAAGAAGAGGAAAGTGCATCCGTTCAGGTATTCGATATTTTTGTTTCTTCCCCTTGGTATGCTGACATTTTATATGTGCTTCAGAATTTGTCTACACCGCCTGGGATGCCGAAAAATAAGAGTAGAACATTGAAGTTAAGAGCTGCTAAATTCTGCATTTTGAATTCTGCATTGTATTGGAAAGACCCTGGAGGTATGTTGTTGAATTGTTTGGTAGAAGAGGAAGCTCAAAGAGTTTTGGAGGATTTTCACAAAGGTGACTGTGGTGGTCATTTGTTTTGGAAGACCACAGCGAATAAGATTCTAAGGGCGGGGTATTATTGGCCTGCTTTGTTTTCTGATGTGTTCAAGGCTGTTAAAAATTGTCATGAGTGTCAAATATTCGAAGGGAAGCAGAAACTACAGCCTTTGCCTCTAAAACCAATCGAAGTTAGTGCACCATTCCAGCAGTGGGGATTGGATTTTATCGGGGAAATCCACCCAGCATCTTCCGGACAGCATAGATGGATCTTGACAACTACATACTACTTCACGAAGTGGATTGAGGCGATTCCCACTCGACAGGCCACTGATGCGGTAATTATCTCTTTCCTTGAAAACAATATTCTGTCACGCTTTGGGTGTCCTAGTAAAATAATCACAGATAATGCAGCAGCTTTTAAGTCTAAGAGGATGGTTGATTTTTGCTTTAAGTACAATATTACCTTAGGACATTCAACCGCATACCATCCGCAAGGAAATGGCTTGGCGGAATCTTCAAATAAATCCTTGGTGAATATCATTAAAAAATTGCTGGAAATCAACAAGAAGGCTTGGCACAAAAAGTTGGTGAATGCATTATGGGCTGATAGGGTAAGTCAGAAAAAGTCTATTGGCATGTCTCCTTTCGAGTTGGTGTATGGGACGGATACAGTTTTTCCTACTTCACTTGCTGTCCCGGTGGTCAAATTGCTTCAGGAGGCTGGAAGTGAAGAAGATCCTATGCAGCGGAGGATTAATGAGATGATTCATTTACAGCAGACACGAGAGGAGGTATTTCAAAATACTTTCAAGTTGCAGGAGCGCATAAAGAAGATTTACGACAGAAAGGCAAAATCAGATAAGTTTCAGTTGGATGAAGTAGTTTTGAAATGGGATGCTCGAAATGAAGATAAGGGAAAGCACGGCAAATTTGAGAATTTGTGGAAGGGACCGTTTAAGATTGCAGCGTATCGGGGGCAGAATGCATTTCTTCTCAAAGAAATGAATGGAGATGATTTCCCTGGTGGACCGATCAATGGTCGGTTGCTGAAGCGCTATTATTTCTGAGTACTTGCTGCTGATCTCATTGTCATTGTATATATCATTTTACTTTTGTTTCATTGCAAGTGTGCACTGATCTCTCATTTTCAGTCTGGTGCCCGGAGCGAAGGCTATAATTCTGGAAATAGAGGTTGGTTGGTTTGAGATTGTAAAGTTAAGTTTTATCATTCTTCTTGTTTAAAGTCATGTCAGTTTGAGTCTAGTCAGTTTTGGTCAAATTGCAGTCTATCGTTAGTCAAATCTGCAGTCAATAAAATTGTCCAAAGTTTGTCTTGTCAGTTGAAATAATGATTCCATCGCCCAATGGATGAGAGGCACTGTCTGACTCCCCCAAAGATCTGTCGTTCTTGGCATCTCCATGGAGCCACCATCCCCATTGGAGCCAATGTTAGAGTCGGCCCTTGCAGCCCTCCGTCAGTGATCATTTCGTCTTTTGCATATTCATTATTAGGTGTCTCTCTTGTTCCACTTCGTTGCATTTCACTAGGATCATGCCATGAACTGACGAAGGGGTCTGTCGTCCTATGTTTCCTCATGTTTATACCTGCAGCGCTATTTTAAAAATTTTCTTCAAAAAATTATTCATAGTTATTGTCATTACATATATGGTCATTAAAAATGTCAATAAGTGTCCTAGGTCTTGGTGTCTAGGGTTTTTGAGTCATTTATATACTAGTCATAAAGCCTGCAAGGTGAGGAAAGTTCTGCATTTGTGATTTTTATTTTATTATCATCAGCATTTTAAAAAAAAAAAAATTCTAGTCCAAAACTCTGTTTTGGAACTAGAAATTTGTCATTATCATTTTGTAATAAATTGTAATTGTTCCGCCATGAAGACATTGTCAAAAGCAGACCCCTGGTCTCTTTCTTAGCCAAGATAGCCATATCTCTGCAAGAAGACATCAAAATCATTAGTATCGACCTCAAAAAAGCCAAAGGAAGTTTGTATTTGAAAAGCCAAAAGTGAAATTACAAAAACATTTGTAATATGGGTTTGAAATTAGATTTGAAATAAAATCTGATTGTGAAGATATTTGTGACATGTATAAAAGCCAAACAAGTTTCATTTGAACCAATTCATAGCTCCCAAATCGTGTTTGAAGATTGGAGGGTTGATTTCAGAGTTGTAAGTTGCGTGGGCAGTGTTGATTGGGCCGAGCGACCCACGTGGAGGCCGAGCGACCCACCTGGGCAGAGCGACCCACGCAGGTCAGTTCAGCAGTGTAAATTTACAAGGGGAGCGACCCACCTGGGCCGAGCGACCCACGCAGGAGCAGCGCGACCCACGCAGACACAAGGTTTCGAAATTTAGTTTGAGCGCCCAGTTTTGCTTGGAATCAACTCGACTTGCCTTCAAACAGGTTTCTATCAATTACTTGATGTTTTTGAACGCACTTGTGGCATCATTGGTGGTTTCAAATGTTCAAACGGAGGATTCAAAACCCCACAGTCATTACATTATTGTTTTCAGGGTTTTAGGATGAAAATGAATGGTTGAAAGAGTTTGTTTGCTATCTTATGGCAGTGATACATCCAGCTTTACATATAAATCAATTTGCTCTCATGCCCATTATGCCACTGCAACCATTGCTATTATTTTACCATGTTGAAAACCTTTGTGCCATAGTGACTGTGTTTGTAATGAATCTCACTGCCCAATGTAAAATATGCTCATGACTGTGTTTTAAACTGCCCATTGAGACCTTTGTGGTTATCACTCATAAACAAACACATTCTATTGATGCCATGCCCTCCCTTTGACTAGATGTGTCCAAACTTTTGAAGATTGCCTGCTCTTATTTGGTCAAAATTTCACTTGCATTCAAAACAGAGATTGTACCTTTTCCATTCCATTTAAAGCTGAGATTTTATCCATGATTTGATTCCTTGATGGTGCTTTGACGGTGGGAATATTGGTTGGGTGTTAAAACATACATCCTAATTTTGCTTTCACTGCGTTCATAACAGTATACATATTGCCAAAAGCTTGATCAGAGATATGTCAGAGACAGAGTCAGAATATGAACCAGGATCAGGCAATGATTCGGTGACTGAAGGTAATGTGCCACGGGGGTCCCGCAGAGAACATAGAAGCGGTGATCATCGCAGAGAGGAGCCTACTTCTTTGGCTCGGTTGCAGGCATGTCCATTAGCTATGGATTGTTTTCGATATTTGTCATGTTTCAGATTTTGTGAGATGGTTGCACAAACCTGGCCTCATCGTGAATTGGCCCGTCTGTTTGTTCTTCATTTACGGGATGGTCGGGTAAGCCTTGCTGGGGTTGATTTCATTGTGTCACCCTTGACTATTGCTCAAGCCACTGGTATACCAAACATGGGCGAGGAATGGAACAAGGGTCAGCAGTTAGAGAAATTTCACTATGAGCCATACATTAAAACTGGATATAAGGCTTACTTGAGTAGAGTTTTTCCATTCAGATTCTTGAGAGATGAGTATGCACCGCTCATGAGGCTCATTATTCAGTATTTTAGTTGTGAGGGCAGGTATGCTCGTCTTTTCTCATACCATGTTCGTTTGCCGATGCACTTCACAAGGGTGCGTATGATGAATATTCCGTATTTCATACACCGCAACATAGAGAGGATGGTGACATTTGTGCAGAAGAAGACGAGCCCAGTGCAGCAGTACAGGAGTATATACCATTTCACTTTGATCAAAATCTTAGTGTTACATCAGTTGGCGGAGCAGGGCATCACTTGGGAGGATTTCATTTCTAGAGACTTTTTCAGAGTGCCACAGCAGCCTCCCGAGGCAGTTCATGATGCAGGAGAGCCCTCACACCAGCTGGACATGCTTGAGCATATCATCACTCCTTTGGTTCAGACATATCAGCGAGGCCACAGGGCCTTATCTGCAGCGACACAGCGGGTACTATCTCCACGTGAGGTGGAAGGGGTCTTGCCGACTTCATCGACACGGCGAGTATAATCTCCACATGATGTGGAAAGGGTCTCGCCTATTTCTTCAGTGCAGGTACAGATAAAAGACAGGGGCAAGAGGCCCATGCATGATGAGGGCCCATCAGGAGGCCGAGACACCGATATGACAGTCATTGATGTTGATACTGGCTCTCCTAGCTTGAAGCTGAGGGAAGTCATCCAGGAGCAAAGGGCCGAGAATGACCAGCTGAAAGACCAATTGCAGAAGGCTCAGTGGGTGATTAATTATTTGGAGCAGCGCAACAAACAGCTCGAGGATGAGCTCACATTTTACGAGGTGCGCCAAATCCGTGAGGATAGACAGTGGAATCGAAAGAGACCCGGCGACATGACACCAGCTGACAGAGATACTGTACTCACGCGGGTAAATATACATCTGGAGAAGTTGTTGGCGAAGGCCAATCGAGACAAAAGAATATGACACACATGAAAGGCCATTACCGGGCTCGTCATGTATGTTTGCAAAGTGAGGATGAAGATCATGAAGAGGAGGTTGCGCAAGGCACTTCGATCGGCGGAAAAGGCCTAATCCATCGGATTTTGGCCGAGGCTTCATTGACTGGGCAAGACACATGATGGAGATCCTCCGGCTTCAAATTGGGCGAATTCGGAGGAAATTGTGTCATTTCCAAATTTTTGGTCTTAAAAACAGGTTTTGCAGCTACGTGGGTCGCGCGCTCATGCGCTCGCATTTTTTTGAGACACTTGCTGGGGGAGATTTTTACATTTTTAGATTTTTCATGGTTAATTATGCATCCTCTGAAGTCAACTTATCATTTCAACAAAATCTGGATGGTCAAACAGCTCAAAACCACCATGAACACCACCTTGCTGCCACCTTTTGCACCAGCAGGAAGTACCTCTGGGAGAATGAGGTTTTTGAGGGTCAAATCAACTCAAAATTCCGGAATTCCACTTGGTTGGAAATTAGACATCCAGGGCTTTCCAACGAGCTATCATGAGCTCAATTTGGATGTCGGGAGCTACCTCAAACTCAGCCTGGCACATTAATACTAAACGACGGGGTCATCCACGTCGTCATGGATTTTCCGAGTTTTCACCGCCAAATTTCGCATTTCTGCCTTCCACAGGACCAGTTTTGCTTTATGGATAGAATTTTTGGGTTTTTATGATGTAAATTCATGTTTGCATGTAATCTGGCTTGTTTTATCTCTTTCTAGAATATTCACTCACAAAAAAGTGAAAATCATGTAAATGAATCAGTTTCCTTCCTTTTAGAGGCAAGTGGTTTGACTGCCTAGATTTTAGCTCCTTGTTTAGAATTGGTTGAAACTGCTCCTAGAAGGAGGAATTCGACCCCTAGAGGCATGGGAAGGGGTTAGGATGGTCTATATGATGTAATTTCTGAGACACTATCAGGGTTGGACTCTTGGGAAAAGTTTGGCACACTATTGTACATATTTTCTGCATTTTTGGCTAAGGAAAGATCAGAGGTTTTGCAGCACCTGTTGGGATCCTCAGATGTTCTCTGCTCTTGATGGTGTTTTCTCTCTGTTTACTGTAATTTTCTTCATGTTTAATGTATGCCATTTCTCACTGATGCTTCTTAAATTAAATGAATGAGTAGATGAGGTTGAATCCATTGTTCACAGTGCTCTGCCTTTGAATTCATTTAGTTTTACATGTTTTAGACTGTTTGGAGAGGATCCAAGTTCTTCTTTGCCCTCTTCAGCTCCTCGTCGGTCTAATCTATCCATAATTTCAATTTACAGCATCAAGATCGTCACCTACCTCGCCCCAGCTTGAACTCTGCAAAGGTCTGACCTTATCCCCGAACCCAAAATTTGTTTTCCCATTACTCCAGCGAAAACCCAAAAAACCAAAAACCAAACATACCTATCTCTTTACTAGCCTAAAATCAGTTCTTACTGTAAGTCATCTCGCATCCTATTGCTTATTTTCTCGAGATTGACGGAGAGAGCCCTCTCCTGTCCTCGTAGGGCTAGCTACGAGGCTGAGCGTGGTTTGATGTAGCCTTGAGTTTTACTTCATTTCAGCCTGAGGTAGATTTGAGTGCTAACAGAACCATCAAGTATACGGATCTCGATCATGCTGAAAGGAGCTGGAGCTAAGAAACAATCAAGTTAAAGGAAAAAAAGGAGTCCCTTTGCCTAATCTGAGGCACTGAACAAGAGTGGAAGTTGGAACCAAGGTACACTGCCCTCTAGACCTGTCTTCTGGAATGAATGAGTTGATGTCAACAGAAGGAGGTCCGCCATAGGTGAGGCAATAAGGGATCCTCATCTAAGGGACAAGAGAAAATAGTAGAGTGACTGACAGACTGACACCAGTGTGTTAGCCCCCCTATGAATTTTTTGACAAGCAAATAGGGGGCTAAGATGTTCCTAAAGTCTTCAAGGAATGCATTTCCTCTGAAAACACAGTCTCCTTGAAGCCTCCATGTGTCTTTTATCCTTTGATAAATTCCCCTCTGCTAATTCCTATTATAAAGCCCCTATGTTTGTGAAGAAATGCCTAAAGGCCCCTTTCTCCTCTTATTTCACCCCCCTCTTAGATCCTATTTTTATCCCCCTTGTCCCCCCTTCTATTTCCCTTCATTACCCTTCAAATTCCCCCAAAATCCATTTTGTTTCCCCAGAACCCCATTTTCTCCCTTATCGTTACCCTTTATAGGCTTTAAAATCCGTTAAAGTGCTATAAAACCCACTTCCCCACATATAAAAGGGCTTAGCCCCTTTTCCCCAGCCCCTTTAGCTTTTTCCCCCATGTAACCGAGCACTGTGACTGAGCGCTGCTCCTTAAGGCGCCCATCGCAAATCGCAGATCGCATTTTTCGCGGGTTGTGTTCGTTAGATCCATCACAAATATTTGCGATGCGATCGACCGATCACGCCGTCGCACTTTCTGCCCGTCGCGAATCCCCCATCGCATTTCCACTCCGTCGTAGAGCGCAAAGCACAGTTTTCTGTTTGGTGCTGATTTCTGCCGTCGCACTTTCTCCATTTTCAATTTTGCGATCAGACCCCCGGGTCCCACATCCACGACTCCCCTCATTGCATTTCCTTCATTTCCTTTGTATTTCCTCTGTTAATCAGACCTTTTCCGTTTAATGAATCGCCCTCCGCCCCATCGCAACATTGCAAGCACGGATTCCTATTTGGTGCCACTCTCCGCCATCGCACTTTCCGCTCTTGCGATTTGCGATCTCCGTACCGGGTCCCACCTCTGTGGCTCCACTTCAGTGTTTTTCTCCGTTTCCCTGTGTTATTCGACCAAATGTTTAATCTTTGGGTTTTTACACTATCAACCATTTCTTCCGCCGCTCTCCATTATTTTCATTGCCCTCAACTACTCCACTACCATTCCTCCAGGCCTCCAAAGCACTTCTTCACCACTACTGCCCAGGTTTATAACAGGTGTATTTTATTACGCAGACAGCACAGAGAGGCCGTTTCAGCATTTTTCAGCGGACCAGCAGAAGGAATTCAAAGGGGGGTTGGTGCCTGTTATTAATGAAGTTAATGTTTAAACCTCACATTCAAAGGGAAAGGGCACGGTTTGAAAACTTAAGCATGCAAAGATCATATCCACGTTTTAATATCAGCAGAATGCATTTCCTCCAAGAAAGATGTTTACCTACAGCACTCCTCATATCTCCTCGAGCCCTGAAACGATTAATTACACTGACTGAAGCCCATTCAAGCCAGTCAGGTAGCAGTTATGGAGGTATGGAGCAGCCTTGCAGTTTTCCCATCCAGTTCATTTATTCCAGAATGGCAACGCAGAGTTCCAGACCACCGTAAGGACTTAAAGAACATATCAGAGGTCAATCTCAACCTGATAAACATCTCCAACCAATATACAGAGTACAACACAACACCATTAAGCAGAATGGACTCGGTTTCCTCCACCATTCCGTCTTAATGAGACTCATTTAATTGTTCACCTGCTTCTGTTTCTTCCTCTTCTCCTATAAGAATCCCCGAGAACATAATTTAAAGGTTGTTGTTGTTGAGTTGCTGCTGTTGCAGTTACAGGGATTCATTCCGACTGTTAGAACAGTCTTGGGAGGGAGTAGTAGAGTAGTTGTATGTAATAGGCTGGGAGGAGAAGTCTGGACTGTATTAGCCATTGAGCTTATTGTACATGACTAGTTTTGCATCAATTAATCAAAGCACATTTCACAGGATCCTGGTCTATTACTATTGGTGATGTTTTTTCTAACTCTGTCTATTACATTTTCCTACTGTTTCATGTTCTTCTGGTAGGCAACAGAAGTATAACATAGGATTCACCCTTGTTAGGTGCCCTATGTTTCCTGCTCTCCCTACCTTTAATGTTTTCTGCCTTATATGCTATCTAAGAGTTGATTTCAGTTGATTTAACTAGTGTAGTGGATGTTATTGCCTACTCTCTGATGTATGAATTGGTTGAATTAGTTCTTAGATGTTCTTGCTGGGTTTAAGCTGGAAGGTTTGGGAACACTGGGGATGAGTGTTAGCCCTGTCCACTAGGATCCTTGCGCGACGAGCTGGTCTTTCTAAGATCCCTTCTGTTTAACTTATCTCTGTTGTTCCTCTGGAGTTGCTAAAGCAGACCTGGAGTTAAATGACCTCTGGTCTGATCTATAAGCTGCCCCTTCGTCCCTTTTTGAGAGCTGCCTTTGAGTATGTCCAAGCAGGTTTGGAGTTAAATGACCTCTGACCTGATCTATAGACAGAAAATTGGTTGTCTTTCCTTCTCCCACTTTCTCTCCTTAATGTTCCACTCCACCATCTAATCTAAAAGATCCTTTAGTATTAGATGACTTGCCCTTTGGAAGCCTTGGCTATTTGTTGCATGTAATTTCCTTTCATGACTCCATAGCCCAATGGATGGCACTGTCTTGGCCCATTCTCCTTGCTGAAACATCCTGCTGCTTTGTTCCTTTTCTCCCATTGCTTTCCCAGTCCATGATCTCCTAACCAACCCAGCAACCCTCCAACCAAATTATTTAAACCCCCCTCTGTGCTTCATAACTAGCCTAATATCTCAATTCGAGCTTTAAAGACATATCATTCTTTGCTCTATTGGAGAGATCCCTCTCCGGGTCCAGGAGGGCTAGATCCTAGGGCCCCAAAGTGGTTTGATGTTGTCTCATCTTTTGGTATTGCCAAATCTGCCAAAACATGGGAACCCCAACATAATGGCGACTCCACTGGGAAAGAATTTGAGAGTCAATAACTGCTAATAGTTGGTCTATTTCCCATTTTCGTCACCAACATAATGGCGACTCCACTGGGGACGAGACCAATCAACCTTGATTTGGTAAACCACTGTGGTGGACAGTAAGTTGTAAATCTTCCACCTGGCGACTCCACAATTCTTGAATGATTAAAGGACTCCATAGGTGATCAGCATGCCACTGATTATCTTGGTTTCACGTGACTCCACTGGGAGACCATGTCGCAGTACAACATCATCCATGCCGAAGACCAAGCCACGTCACTAATGGAAGACCCTGAACGGTTTGCAGAAATGTTTCCAGATTTCATGGTAGTATGCCGTGATATAATATCTAGTGACTTGGCGGAATATAAGGTGGAGGACCTTCCAGGGGTTATTCCTCTCAGCTCAAAAGGCGGACCCGTGATCAAGAAAATTTTTTTAGAAGTGCTGGCTAAGAGGTATGAAGCTGAGCTCGAACTTTTGAAATCACAAGAGATATCATACGAGTTCAGAGACCCGAAAGCATTCTTGGAAAGTCTCCCTCCCCCCAAAAGAGAAGAGATTCCGCTGCTTTTCAAAGTAGAAGAAGAAGATGATCCAGTTCCCAAGAGCCCCTTTGAAGATGTAGTGGAAGATGAAATAATCGAAACTGCCCAGGACGTAGACGGCCTACCATCCATGGAAGGTCTAAAAGAAGAATGTGTACATCATGCGTTCGTTGATCCTGTGGAAGAGTACATGGAGGCCCTGACTTGCTCAAATACTCCAGCGATAATCATCAGCCAGGGCCAGTTTCATCAGGAAGGGTCACTACTGATGGTGACCACAATTTTGAAGGACCACAGGCAGAGCACCCTGTGGTTATCTCTGACAGGCAGCCAGTGCTCATATCTTTTTTTGTTACTGCTTGACTGGCTGCATTGGCATTACGGTATCACCTAGAACATCATAGATTCCCAGTTAGAGTAGGGTAGGTAGGAAAAGCTCAATAAAGCTCAATCTATGAGCATGTGATTAGTTTTTTTTTTGTCATATAATGTAGAGAAGAAACCTGCTAGACAGTCAAATCCTAGCAAGTAGTAGTGTAGGTAGAGAAACATGTGATACCAACAGTCTAATCTGGTCTCATGGAGCAATAAGGGTAGAAGTAGAATAGGTTTGTTTTCTTGTTTGCAAATAAAATGATGTAAAGGGTATGCAAGCCCAAATGCACCCACAGGAAAATGTTAGGAATATAGTGTGGGTAGGTAGTTGTTTGGGAGAATTTTACTGCTGATATGTTGTCTTCATAGCTTGTGGCAGCTGATCAAAGAAATAAATGGATGGTTCAAGCAGCAGGCACCTGGCCTACACCAAGAGATCATTTTCTGAATTCTTGACTCGTTCAAGAAGAAGCCATCCCCATGTGGAGCAACTGTTAGCCCCCCTATGAATTTTTTGAGAAGCAAATAGGGGGCTAAGATGTTTCTGAAGTCTTCAAGGAATGCATTTCCTCTGAAAACATAGTCTCCTTGAAGCCTCCATGTGTCTTTTATCCTTTGAAAAATTCCCCTCTACTGATTCCTATTATAAAGCCCCTCTGTTTGTGAAGAAATGCCTAAAGGCCCCTTTCTCCTCTTATTTCACCCCCCTCTTAGCTCCTATTTGTATCCCCCTTGTCCCCCCTTCTATTTCCCTTCATTACCCTTCAAATTCCCCCAAAATCCCTTTTGTTTCCCCAGAACCCCCTTTTCTCCCTTATCGTTACCCTTTATAGGCTTTAAAATCCGTTAAAGTGCTATAAAACCCACTTCCCCACATATAAAAGGGCTTAGCCCCTTTAGCTTTTTCCCCCATGTAACCGAGCACTGTGACTGAGCGTTGCTCCTTAAGGCACCCATCGCAAATTGCAGATCACATTTTTTGCGAGTTGTGTTCGTTAGATCCATCGCAAATATTTGCGATGCGATCTGATCGCGTCGCAAATATTTGTGATGCGATTGACCGATCGCGCCGTCGCACTTTCCGCCCGTCGCTAATCCCCCATCGCATTTCCGCTCCATCGCAGAGTGCAAAGCACAGTTTTCTGTTTGGTGCTGATTTCCGTCGTCGCACTTTCTCCATTTGCGATTTTGCGATCAGACCCCTCCGTCCCACATCCACGGCTCCCCTCACTACATTTCCTTCATTTCCTTTGTATTTCCTCCGTTAATCAGACCTTTTCCGTTTAATGAATCTCCCTCCGCCCCATCGCAACATCGCAAGCGCAGATTCCTGTTTGGTGCCACTCTCCGCCATCGCACTTTCCGCTCTTGCGATTTGCGATCTCCGTACCGGGTCCCACCTCCGTGGCTCCACTTCAGTGTTTTTCTCCGTTTCCCTGTGTTATTCGCCCAAACGTTTAATCTTTGGGTTTTTACACTATCAACCATTTCTTCCGCTGCTCTCCATTATTTTCATTGCCCTCAACTGCTCCACCGCCATTCCTCCGGGCCTCCAAAGCACTTCTCCACCACTACTGCCCAGGTTTATAACAAGTGTATTTTATTACACAGACAGCATAGAGAGGCCGTTTCAGCATTTGTCAGTGGACCAGCAGAAGGAATTCAAAGGGGGTTTGGTGCCTGTTATTAATGAAGTTAATGTTTAAACCCCGCATTCAAAGGGAAAGAGCATGGTTTGAAGACTTAAGCACGCAAAGATCATATCCGCGTTTTAATATCAGTAGAACGCATTTCCTCCAGTAAAGACGTTTACCTACAGCACTCCTCATATCTCCTCGAGCCCTGAAATGATTAATTACACTGACTGAAGCCCATTCAAGATAGTCAGGCAGCAGTTATGGAGGTATGGAGTGGCCTTGCAGTTTTACCATCTAGTTCATTTATTCCAGAATGGCAACGCAGAGTTCCAGACCACCGTAAGGACTTAAAGAACATATCAGAGGTCAATCTCGACCTGAAAAATGTCTCCAACCAATCTACAGAGTATAGCACAACGCCATTAAGCAGAATCGACTCGGTTTCCTCCACCATTCCGTCTTAATGAGACTCATTTAATTGTTCACCTGCTTCTGTTTCTTCCTCTTCTCCTATAAGAATCCCCGAGAACATAATGTAAAGGTTGTTTTTGTTGAGTTGCTGCTGTTGCAGTTAGAGGGATTCATTCCTACTGTTAGAACAGTCTTGGGAGGGAGTAGCAGAGTAGTTGTATGTAATAGGCTGGGAGGAGAAGTCTAGAATGTATTATCCATTGAGCTTATTGTACATGACTATTTTTGCATCAATTAATCAAAGAAAATTTCACAGGATCCTGGTCTATTACTATTGGTGATGTTTTTCCTAACTCTGTCTATTACATTTTCCTACTATTTCATGTTCTTCTGGTAGGCAACAGAAGTATAACATAGGATTCACCCTTGTTAGGTGCCCTATGTTTCCTGCTCTCCCTACCTTTAATGCTTTCTGCCTTATGTGCTATCTAAGAGTTGATTTCAATTTATTTAACTAGTTTAGTGGATGTTATTGCCTACTCTCTGATGTATGAATTGGTTGAATCAATTCTTAGATGTTCTTGCTGGGTTTAAGCTGGAAGGTTTGGGAACACTAGGGATGAGTGTTAGCCCTGTCCATTAGGATCCTTGTGTGACCAGCTGGTCTTTCTAAGATCCCTTCTATTTAACTTATCTCTGTTGTTCCTCTGGAGTTGCTAAAGCAGGCCTGGAGTTAAATGACCTCTGGTCTGATCTATAAGCTACCCTTCGTCCCTTTTTGAGAGCTGCCTTTGAGTATGTCCAAGCAGGTCTGGAGTTAAATGACCTCTGACCTGATCTATAGATAGAAAATTGGTTGTCTTTCCTTCTCCCACTTTCTCTC
The DNA here is from genome assembly GCA_034641835.2 of Pinus albicaulis. Classification (NCBI taxonomy): domain Eukaryota; kingdom Viridiplantae; phylum Streptophyta; class Pinopsida; order Pinales; family Pinaceae; genus Pinus; species Pinus albicaulis. The sequence continues at coordinate 1,304,427,161 of CM076582.1, read as the reverse complement.
CTTAATGTTCCATTCCACCATCTGCCTAAAAGATCCTTTAGTGTAGATGACTTTCCCTTTGAAAGCCTTGGCTAGTGGTTGCAAGTAATTATCCTTTCATGACTCCATAGCCCAATGGATGGCACAGTTTTGACCTATCCTCTTTGCTGAAACATCCTGCTGCTCTGCTCCTTTCCTTCCATTGCTTTCTTAGTCTATGATCTCCTGACCAACCCAGCAACCAACCAACCAAATCATTTAAACCCCCCATCTGTGCTTCATACCTAGCCTAATATCTCAATTTGAGCTTTCAAAGATATATCATTCTTGCTCTATTTGGAGAGATCCATCTCTGGGTCCAGGAGGGCTAGATCCTAGGGCCCCAAAGTGGTTTGATGTTGTCTCATCTTTTGGTATTGCCAAATCTGCCAAAACATGGGAACCCCAACACAGTGATGATGATGAAATGGTAGGTACTGAGTAGTAGATGGACAACTTCCCTTGTTAGAGCATAAAGGGCATGGATGAGCTGGTAGAAACTAACAAAATATCATGAGGGATAGGGGACAGTGGGACTGGAGGCCATAAGGTGCGACACGAAATAGGAACCAAACAATGAAGGATGGAGGACTATAGTGGGATAAAAAGGGACTCGGGATAGAATCAATGAATGCAATGATGACTCAACTCGGATACTCTAAACAAGGGCGACTCGATGGTGCTGCCACATAGAAAAGGTCCACTAGGAACCTTAAAAACATGCGTACATGATGGTTAGTCACAATGAGGATCAACACAAGCATGGACAAGTATCAAGGAAAAGTGGTGCTCCCAAGTACAAGTGTTGCAAGTGAAGAATTCTGATTTTTGGGAGTGGTGAAGTGATGTGTTCGGTTCCAATTGATGATGTCAATTAGAATTTAATTTAATGTCAACCCGGGAAGGTAAACTTAGAAGTGGTTATCTAAAATATATAGATCTAGAAAGATTCCTAATTTTTCCAAGATCTTAAAGTCCCCTTACAAGAACATATTCATTAAGATCTCTTTCAATAACTAATCAAACCTAGATCTAACAATTGTTTAAGATCTATAGTTCTCTTACAAGAACATATTCTACAAAATCTCTTCCAACATTAGAACATCTAATAAGAACTTAAAAGCTGAAATAAAATAAACCTAGATCTAATAATTGTATGAGTTTTTACAGTTCTCTTACAAGAACACTTTCAAATAAGACTCTTCCAATATTAGAACATTTAACAAAGCTTAAAAACTAAAATGAAATAAACCTAAATCTAATAATTGTATGAGATCTTATGGTTCTCTTACAAAAACACGTTCAAATAAGATCCTTCCAATATTAGATTATTTAACAAAACTTAAAAGCTGAAATCAAACAGAAACATAAAATAAATCATACCTAAAATAAACAAATAAGCATGCAAGTGAGGCCATGGGGGCCCTCCATAACTCCACAAGCACACCACTTCAATGGAGACTCAAATGTAGAGGCAAAATCGAAGTATGAATCCTTTATTTGAAAATCTCCATTACAAACCAACTCTAAGCTTCTAAGATTACATACTCCAAAATTCTAAGATTACAAAACTTCAAGATTACAATATTACAAAAACTTCAACATTCTAATATTACAAAAACTTCAACATTACAAATGGAGGAGATTGTACTCCTATTTATACAATGGGATGAGTAACAAACTCATAATGATCATCCACTAATCTCTCATTTAGTTCCATACATCTCTCAACCATCTAGACACATAACCCCTTTTGTCCTTGATCTTCTCATGAGATCATAATCTTCTCCATGAGGTTTATCTTCTCAAATTCGAATTTGATCCTTCAAGGCCACATAAAGGTGTCTTGGAAGCTTCCTTGGCACCTACACATGTCACAAAAACAACCCACTTTCCATATATAATGTAAAATATATATTTTCTAATATTTAATCAAGAATTTCTCTCAAAAATTCTTAAAAATAAATAATATTTGGAAAATATAAATTAGACCCATTAATGGTGAATAATAGGGAAAACGAAGTGACATGGTGGTGAATAATGGGTGATAAAATGGAAGCATAGGTGAAAAATGTATGGTAATGAGTGACATTTTGAAACCCAAACATACTCCCCAACTGAAGCTCTTACATGTCCTCATGCAAGCTACTACAATGACTTATTTGATTTAATTCTTAGATGAGCTTCCTTTTACAAGATGTTTGGTTCTTGTTGTTAGGGTCTCGTGATTTGGCTGATTGGCAAGCCAAATGACGATGTAACATCAAACCAAGCTTTGGAGCCCGAGGACCTAGCCTTCCTGGACTCAGAGAGGGCTCTCTCTATTTGTGTAAAGGATATTGGTGTGTTTGCTTATGGTGTTCTGATATTAGGCTAGTTATGAAGTGAGTTTTTTGATTTTTGGTTTTTAAGTTTGTGAGGGATAAAACTGATCAAAGATGTAAAAATGGATAACAAGAAGTCATATCAATTGGGCTATGGGGTCAAACAGGTCAAGGAATCTATGAGATGATGATGCAAGGTTGCTGTAGGGCCGATTTGATTCACGGTAGAAGGGATCTTTGGGAAAAATGGAGTAAATGGACATCAAGCTTGTGAAAGACAAGGGATTTCAAGTATAACTAGTTGATAGCAGACATAAACATGTTATAGCAAGCCATTAATCATGCTAAATGCAACTATGAGCTAATTAATACATAGAAATCAAACATTCCAGCCATGCATAGAAGTATAAGACCTTCTAACTTCGGGAAATGGCTATCAGACTTTGGGGAAAACACATAAGACTGACTAACAACTCAAAATACTATGCCGGAATGCCTAAACACAGTCTCTAAGTTATTGGGCACTTTGACAAACCAGCTTTCATAGTTTTAGGAAAAGGGCTAGATCGGGACTAGGCCTCCTTGGTTCAACAAGATGATCAACTAATCAGTCAAAGAGAAAGTTTTATGGACAGAACTATGGACAACTTATAGGTAGGCAGGGCACACCATACATCCTACTCAACATGCATAGAACTTGTAAATAAAACTTAGCAAACAGTACCTTAAGTTACTAAAGAGTAGTTAAGAATTCTTTAGTATAACTAAGGAAGAAGAAAACATCAAGCTATGAAGATTCAGGAATTTTGAGGTGCCTCCATGGGCATATCTCAAAACTAATCTCTACTGATCTATAGCAGCAAGAAGCATGTATTATGGATGAAAACTAGAAGAAAAAAAACATAGCAAGAAACACTATACCATTCTACCATGTCATGGAATCCATCACCAATCCTTCATCATTCATCAAAAGCATCCAAGAGGCAGTCCAAAAATCATAACACAAATATGTTCTTCAAAGCTCATATGACCAATATATTGATTCTTCTCTCAATTTCAACCTCTGATTTACAATGAAACCCATGGAATAAATAGGCTTGAGGGAGGAAAACCTCATGGAGCAACTAGCTATCCCATTGGCCAAGTCAAAATATCTAAACTTGTCCTTGAGGCTTTGCAAAGCCCAAGGCACAAAATATCCCATAAAATATCTAAAAAACTGCTAAAAATGGAAATTATATTGACTTTACATCATTTTCCAAGTATAAAAATAGCTTAACGCACATTTGGGAAAAGCAGATTTTTGAGGTTCAAAAATTACAAAAATACTTCATATTTATGTCTGAAAAAGGTCCCCTGACTTGCTGGAGGCAATTGGTAGCCTTCCCGATGTCGAAACGAGGCTCATGATAGCTCGTTGGAAAGCTCTCTATGTCTAATTTTCGGCGCAACTAAAATCATCTCAATCTGATGCCTCGAAGCCCTCCAAAACTGTACCTGTGTGTAAAGAACCAGGAAATAGCAGACTGCTGATATGGCGGGCAGAATGTGCAAAAAGAGGGCATTTTTCGCCAATTTGAGGGGGCGAATGATCTCCGAATGCTCTGAAAATCGCTGGTGACCTGCTCATAGAATTATGGCATCCATCGGTATCATTATCTTCCCTTGAAAAAACCTCAAACTGAAATGGTGAATTTATGAGTTTTCGACCAAAAACCCAAAAAATGCCAAAAGACAAAAAGTTGCTGAAAAAGGCCCAAAATTGGCATGCATGACCCTCAAGGGTCCATAGCAACATGCTCCGAAGCTGAGGCCAAAATATCAAGGGCTGATATGCTTTTCCTTTCTTTCCGTGCTAGGCGCTTCCCCTTTGCCTTCTTCAATTTCTCTTGAGCTGCCTTTAGTTTGCGCCAGGCAAACTGATTCATCTTTTGGAAGTGATGTGTCCTCTTCCTCTGCAGCTCTAAATCTCTATTCGCCCTCTCAAGCTTTATTTCCAAATGTTTGTTAGCTCTTTCAAGCCAAGCCTCTTTGTTTTCCTCAATTTCCTGCTCAAGGAGTGCAGTGAGAGGAAAGGCTTGGAGCTGGGCTTGCTCTTCTGCTCTCTGCTTTTCCAAGGCTCTTTTAAGCCCGATGGTCCTAGGCCTCTTCCGCCTAGGCTAGTCTTCCTCCTCTTCATCATCAAACTCACCAATGAGCTCTTCAATTCTTTCTTGTGCCTTGACTGCCTCTTTCTTATACTTAATCGCCCGTGCCTCATGAACAACTGTGTGCACATTCATCTGTTTGTTTTCAATCTCCAAAAAGTGGTTGAAATTCCTTGCCCTTTGAAGATCTTGCTCTAATGCCTCAATTTTCCCTTCCTTATGGATTAAGATATTTTCAAGAAGGTGGGCCTCATTGTCACTGTCATCGCTTTGGATAGGGATGACAGCCAATTCACCTCCATGCTTCATACTTTCCCCAACTTTGCTTTTACCTTTGAAAGCCAATCTGGCGCTTTTCCTCCTTGGCATGTTAGAAGGTGTCTTTTTGGGCAATTTCCTCTTGCTAGGAACAATCTTTGTCACTGTTAGGGTGGCAGCTTTAGTCCCTCTTTTCCTTGCTGTGCTGAGCTTTGTTACTTTGAGAGGAGGATGCACAACTGATTTACCTTTAACATCTTCCTGAACTTGCTGCCCTTCTTGAGGCTGATGGATATCTTCTTCTGGCTGTTCACTTGGCTGCCCCTGTTCGCCAACATTAGCTTGCTGTTCTTCATCAAGGTCTTGTCCAATTAGTGGTTCAGGAGGTATCTCAATTTCCTGCCCAACCTGCTGTTCTTCAACTGTTGTCTGCTGCTCATCTTGGACCTGCTGCCTTTCACTTTCTATTTGCTGATGTTCCTCATCATGGACCTGCTGTCCTTCATCATCTACCTGCTGTTGTCCCTCATCCCTTTCTTCTTGTTGCTGTTTACTACCCTCTCCTTCCTCCTATTGACTTGGTTGTCCAGTAGTCATTCTGAGCCTTCTAGGAGTAGGCCTACTGGACAAAGGCACTGGGCGATGGACAGGCTGAGTAGGAGAAAAATGGGCAGGAGGAAAAGTGGCAAAATCTGGATGGCTGATGAATAAATCCCATGAAACCTCTTTCTTCTCTAGCTAGTATAGGAAGATAATCTTGATTAAAGAATGATGAAAAAGAGAAGGGATTTGCTGAGGTGAGGCCTTCTTTTGGACAGTAGATGCCATTTTCTCTATGCTCTTGAACAAAAAGTGAGGGAGGTTTAGTTGCCTGCTTCTAGTAAAGTGCATCAATAAACGGACATGATAGGCATAAATTCGATCAAACCTCCCTTCACAAGTGAAATATTTCATTATGGCTTTCATAAGCGGAGCATAGCTGTCAAGGAGATATGAAAAAGGGAAAATAGCAGTGACAGCCTCCCTATGTTCAGGCTTGATGAAAGGTTTGTAATCCTCTAAGTCAAGATGAGCTTGTTTAAACCATTTTTTGCCATGATACGGGATCTTGGTGGCCTTGGACACATACCTTGGAGAAATTTTGAAATCAAGACCCGCCACTTGGAAGTTTTTTTCTTTGAATCTCAGGGCGCACAAGTGTGTTAATGGCGAAAAACTCTTGACTTCTTCTATCTTCTGGCAGAAATCAAGGCAGCCTACTTCATGGAAGTTGAAAAGTACAAATGGATGAGCATTAATCTCTTCTGTAGAGATAGGCTCATATCTTTTATGTGGACCGCTCTTGCTGTCTTGCCTTGGAGGAATTTTAACCTGAATATGCTTTGGAAAAGACAAACTGCCTTCACTGTGTGTAAAATGCTCTGCTGGAATCAAACTGTGTCACTTTACTGCTTTGATAGATAGACAATGAGATTTGGATGTCTTGCAACAAGTTTTTGTAATACACAACTTCTGCTCTTCTTAAAACTAGCCTTCTACCTTTGAATGTATCTCAGCCAGGAAAAATTCTCAATAGGGTACCATATAGCAAAGAGGAGACAACCTGCTGTGTAAATTTCCTGTGCACAGTGTTGAGAAATCACTCTTCTTGTGAATTTGTTAGAGGCCAATCAGCACATCTATATTTGTGTCTCCAAGATAAAACTCAATCATTAAAACCCTGCTCTTCGGAAAGTGGCCCTATACCTCGAAAATATCTCAGTGAACAACTTTTCAATATGATATAATATAGTGAAAAGATGGGCAGACTGCTAGAAAGAGTTTGCTGTGAGAAAGTGCTAAAATCACCCTGTTCTTGAAGCCTTAGATGTCAACCAATAAACATGTATCTCTGCTTCAAGGTAGAATTTCAATGATTAACAACCCTTCCTTGTATAAGTGTGCCAACTTTCAACAAATTTGCATATGTGAAATCAACCCTTAGTGTTATTAAACAGTCATTGACATAATCCTGAGCCAAGATGACAGATCTTTAAAAGACTACAGAGTTTTTAGGTAGAAGCTATATGAGTTTTATTTTTCAAAACAAATATGTCAAAAACCCCTTTTTCTGAGTGCACTTCACTGTTTTAATAATGTGGCAATGTCTTGAGGACAATGTGAAATGTTTCTCTTTAGACCTATACCCTGTCTCTCTTTAATAAAACCTTCCTCTGCAGCTTCAAACTATAAATTTCTGCCTGATCAAGAAACTTTTCTCCTACTAAACTTCACTGTTTCTTTATGTATGTCACTTCATTTAAACAAAAACATGTTCATAAAGTTAACCTTGGTGCGTCTATACAGTCAAATTTACAGTTTGAGTAGAGGTAATAGGGTTTAAGAGCTCCAAAAGCTTTGAGCAAAAGGCTGTAAGAGTTTGCTCTTTTTTCAAATAATTGAGGCCTCTTTCAATATAGGATACCAGTCATCTTTGGGAGAATGTCCTCATGCTCTCTGAAAATTCACTTGAACATGATCCTTTGAATAACAGAAAAACAATCACAGTGATACAGTGATACAACTGTCCTTTGATGGTTGAGTAGGGTAACTTTTCCCTACAGTGCTTTAAAGAAAGGACACACCCTTGCTCTTGACTAATCACAGGGTGAAAACACTAGGTTTTTAACTTAATCACAGCTTCTTTCCCACAGGCACTTCTAACAGTGAATTTGTCATTCAAACACAGCTTGAAACAGTCTTTTTAAACCTTTTTGTCACTTTTGCAAATCTTTGAAACCGAGGGGGAAAAAATATGAGAATACCTTCAATTTTGATGAAAAAATCCTTTGAGAAGGCTGGAGTAGCACCGGAGGCCTTCAAGATTTGCGCGGCACTCTTTGAGGACAACACGGCGCGCAGTTTACCAACGGTGGCCCTGTCGGGTCGGGCTGTCGGGCGGTCGGGCGCCGTGTACAGGCGCGTCGCGCAACTGTACAGGCGCGTCGCGCCAACACTGACCGCCCGTGTAAACTGGCTCCCAGGCGCGGTGCGCGGGTTTCCAGGCGCGTCGTGCTGTGTTTTAGCAGTGCAAAACTCTGCAAATTGACTCGAAATTTGTTGTTTCGATGCTGAGGGCAGCGTGGAACTTTGTTTGCAGTTTGAGAATGATGAAATCACCCTCGACCTCACTCCTTAATATGTCACTTTAAATTCTTCAACGGTCACTTTGTTTTTAAATGTAAAGTGGAATTTTGGTTTGGCTTTTTTGCAAATTTTTCACAGTCTTTTTGATCCTTTTGAATATCCTCGGTGCAATAACTTCTTCAACCTTTATCTACAGCAGGTGCCCACATCTGCAGCTGAGTTCTTTTCATGCTTTCCAGAGTCTTCAAAAACCCAGATGATGACTTGTGATAAAATGTCCTGACTGTTCCATGCTTTGAAAAAATACCTCCTCCTTTTAAGCTAGGTTTGACAGACTCCTGTAGGTGTCTTTTGACTGTAGATACAAAAATACAATTGTATTAATTTTAATTTCAATCATCCTCCTTCTACAGAAAAAGAAGGAATTCCCTTTGCAATTCTTTTTCACTTGGTTTGTAATAGTGAAGCGCTTCATTGGTTTTGAGTGCTGCCCAGAGCTAATAAAACTCATTTCCAGAAACTCTGTCTTAATCTGCTAATGGCTTTATGATGAGCAGGCTTTGACAAAAGCTCTTTTTTTTATACATGGTGTCAGTCCCTGCTTCCAGGTGATACACAAGTTCCCCTTTTGACTATAAGTGCCATATTTTGGCTGCATCCCTTCATATCATACTTCTCTGTTTACTTGAAAAGCGCTCCTTTGGACCTTTGGCATGTGACAGTGGATTGTTGTTTGACCCTTTCCCTTAAGGAAACTGCCCCTTTCTGGTATCAATGGCATACATATTCATAATGTTCCCTGTCCATCATGATGTATATTTTGAAAGACATTTTCCTATGGTTAATGCATTTTGAAACATAAACACCATCTTTTACCTGTGTAAAAGACTTTTTCTCTCTTCCTTTGCCTCTTTCCACTGCATCTTAGACCAATCAGTCTTCAATCAACATCCAATGCTTTGGCCATCTGCTCATAAATGGAGGAGGCCTTTTACTGAGCAAAGTATCTGGAGATTATTTGATAATGCTGCATGACAAGGATTTGCTTGGATTATGATGGTAAGAAACCAACTTAAGAAGAACATCAATACTGTCACCTCTGCTTGCAATCACCACTATGCTTCAGAAAAACCTTAGCCAAAGTGTCACTGTCTCACTGTACTGCTCTGAGGGTGACCGAAATGTCATCATTTGTTTTGGTCATCTCATGACAAATTATTTGAAGGATAGTCTCTGTGACTATGGAGGTCAGTGCCTTTTGAAAAACAAAACACTTTTCCTTCTGCCTGTGTAATGACATGTTTTGTCAGCACCTCTTTAATTTGATCTTGTGGACAAGCAGGCTGCTTATGATTGGAATTTTTACTAATGACCTGCCTTTCTAAAGTTTAACAATTCACATAATTTGAAAACTTCAAATGACCTCCTTTATCAGACCAAACTCTGTTTTCCTTTGAACTTGCATATTTCAGGCTCTATCCCTGTTATGATCATCACTCACTCAGAAAACCTGGAGTTGTTGTTTCACTGTTCAGTAAAAGGAAAACCTGGGCTTCTGCAATCCTTTAAGTCAATACTGGCCAGCGCCCTCTGCTTGTAGATGAAGGAGGCGCCCTAACCCTCTGCTTGTAAATGAAGGAGGTTCTGGGCCATGACCATTTACCAGTTTGCTGTGACAGTGGTGTCCTTTTCTTACTGTGATTTTCATACTGGAAGGAAAACTGCACGGTCTTGATGAGTGACTTTCTGTTTTGCAGACATATCTCAGGCTCATGATACATTTAGAAGCAGTTGTTCCTCTAACTGTAGATTCAAGCGTTTACTCCTGAGATGAAGTTATATTTCCTGTCTTTGTAGAATCCATAAAACACTGTGAAACACCTACTAATCAGCTTGAGACTGTGGTTCATGCAGTGCTGCGACCTAGGGATATAAGTGGCGCGACTTAGAGCTGATCAACTTGATTTGCAGAGTAGGAGGTTGGTCATGATTGGTCTGTAGCAGATGGAGGCTTTTTTGGCTTTTTGACGATTTCCAAGGGTAAAATGTCTTAAAGCGCCACTTCCTAACATAGGGGAGACTTTTGAAACAGATTTGGATTTGCTTTTGGAGCTGATGGGCAGACTAGGAGGGCTGAAGCTAGATAGGATAGGGATAATGAGGTTTTGATTTTGACATGGGTGGACTGAAAAGTAGAAAGGCGAAAAAAGTTTTAGGAGGGTTTTCTAGATGACATATTGACATAAGGAAATTAGTTTCTAGAAAACTCAGCTGTAGATATAGTCATCACTAACATGTAAAAAATATTGATGGCTAACAGTGGCTCCATTGGGGGAGGGCAGCTCCTCGTTAGGAGGTGTCCAGAATTCAGATTTTTGGCTAATGAAGACCAGTGCCTTAACCATTGGCGCAAAATTTACCCTTCTCTTGATGTTATTTCTGAAAAATTGACAGCATGATTAACATCAATGATACTTCTACCTACCCCACTATCTTTCCTAACATTTTTTCTTCTCTTTGGCGCATTTGAACTAGCAACCCTTTGACAATGTATATTTTTCTTTTTGCAAAATGAACCTATCTATTTCTACTCTTATCTCTGCCGGGAGTTCAGATTAAGCTGATGAACTCCTTCATTGCTCTACCTATGCTAGATCAACTGTCAAGATTAAGCAGTTTGACAGGATTTCATTCTCTAATCTACAACATGAAATTTAAAAATGATCAAATCAGGATTAGGCAGTCTGATTTGTCATGCATTTGCGGCATAAAAGACAAGCTGCACACAAATGTTATTCTGCAACAAAAGGAAACTAGACAAGCAGGGCTAAGATGTACAATGTGTTTTTCATCCATCGCTTCTCTCTTTGGTTCTGTTTTAGGCATGTGGAACCAGAATCTCTCCCTAATCTAAGCTCTGTGATGAGTCAATCTTACACAATGTTGACTATCTTGGCACTCACTAACTTATCAACAAATAAATTTAAACATGCTCAGCTATGATTAGGCTAGATAGCTGAACAAGACATTGAAGTACTAGTAGCGGCATTTAAGCTTGCTCGCTTTCCGAAAGACTATTTTTTGGAACATGGGCCCTTTGTTCTATCTTCACTTGCCCTCTTTTCTGTTTTTTACTGTTTTTGACTTTTCTATCTTTTCAAAATTTCAAACAATGGTATGTACAATGAATGAAAGTGTCCCAAACTCAAAAATCTTGGAAATGACGGAATTTAAGCATCTTATCCTCGTAAGGATCTCCTCTCACCCTTGGCCCACTTAACTCCTGAAAAGAAAAATTTGGGAAACTCTCTCTCTCTAACATGACATAGGGATTCATGCAAGAATCTCTAAACAGCCCAGTATCTTCCCTTTGTACCTCTCTGAATATCTGATTTCCACTCCTTTCCTTACTGTATGCTTTCCTCAAGTAATGCATGTATTCTTGGTCATTCTTAAAATAGATAATGACATCATCAAGGTATGCATAGATGCAGAAATTTAAAACTGGGAACATGGCCTTCATGAACAGATTTCTGATATTAGGTGGTTTTGCAATTTTGAACTTGAAATCTGATCTACCTCCCGCAAACTTGAAAAAATCTTTAAGCTGTCTACTCTGCAAGGGAATCTTATGATCATGACCTGAAACATCATCTTGCAAAAGTACATGATTAAAAGCACTTTTATTTGGTAAACCATGGTCTTGGGTAGAAAAAGCATATTTTCTGTTATAGGGATATGCAGTATTACTTCTAAAATCAAAGCAGACTCTATGGCCATCTGTTTTATCCCTGATTATTTTAGTTTGTTTCAGATTGTTGTGTTTTCTCTTGTCAAAGTTGTTCTTTGAGGGGAAGGTATTGACACAGTAGTTTCCCTTGCTTTTTCTGTAGAAATTGGTATTCTGCATGAGATTTCTGATTTTAGCATTTCTAAGTTCTTCATGAAAAGACAGAATATGAGCTAATTTTCGTAGTTCAGGTATGCTGGGATTGCAACTGTCATCCTTGCTCATAAGAAGTTTATCTGGCATTTTCTCAAGATGTTGAGCTGCTGAAGTTATGGTCAAAGTTTCATTTGCAGTAGGAGGGTCACATGATGGTAAATCTTTGAGGTATGGTAGAAACATTAAACTCCCTTGCTCCCGGGTTCCAAATAGGTTTATGATGTGTAGGTCTTCTAAAGCCTTTACCCGGAAGAAGTTTCCACAAGTCACTGCTGGTGTTTGACTAAAACTAGAGCAATTTGCTTGATAGTACATAAGAGTTTGTGTTTCTTGTTCTAATCCTACTTTAGAAAGGGAAAACTTACTTTCCTCAAGACACAACTGTTCATGATCATGGTAGTTTTGAGTGTCTAGTTCATCATAGGGCACCAGGGACAGTTGATGTGGTGGATCTAAATTTACATCAGTTTCCTCTGACTCTTCTTCCATGTTTTCATCAATATGCATAATGAAAGAGTTCAGGTCGGAACGCAAGGAACACATTGGAATGTTGTCTGGCCTATCTTGACTACTAATCATATATTTCATGTGTGATTCGCGGTAGAGTATTCTGGTCTGGCCAAACACAGGAATGGTGGCATATGACATGTCCAGTTGGATATTCCCTTGGAGTTTGGCTCCCCAAGATCTGGATAGAAGCATCCCGTACTTGGGAGGAATGTCTGCCACTACTATATCCATGATTAGATGTTTCACAGGTATTTGGGCCAGACTAAAACAAAGGTCTTTGATCAAACCCAGGCATTGGACTCTACTTGAATCAAATGAATATAAGTCTTTGTATGGTCTTGTGATTTCCAAGCCTAATCTTTCCATTACTACCTTTGGCATAAGATTATGCGAGGCGCCGGAGTCTAGCATGCATTGTGGAGGATTTGGTCGTGGATGTTTAGGCTAATGTAAAATGGAAGAGTAGCTCCCTCTTGGAATTTTCCCTCTACCTTTGGACCAAACAATACTTCAGGAGTGTCATCAGTGAGATTAACAGTGTTTGCATCATTTCCTAGATTCAAGACTTTTAGTACTTGGGATTTATAAGAGTTTTGGGCAATGAGTTCAGTAAGAGGCATGGTGATCTTGATCTTGGCGATTTCGCCTTCAAAGCTAAAAGGCATCTGAAGTTTAGATATGTTTGTTTCAGCTTTTTCAACCACGACCCTCTCTATGTTCTAAGTTTGTTGACCTTGTTTCGGGATTTTTTTGGCCATAGTTGCTTCGGTGACCTTAGTAGAAGTACCAGGAGTATCTGAGAGAGGCCTAGCTTGGTAACTTTAGCTTTGTTTTGGTCAGTTTTCTCAACCTTAATTTTGTCACTGCTTGATGCTTTCTTGAGGATGGTATCTGGAGCTTTAGCAGTATCTGAGTTACCTTTCTTGGCATTATCTTGGTTTCTTTTGCTTCTAAGGTCATATTGCCTGTGAGCTTCTATAATGGCATTCTGAAAATCTATGGCAGGGTCGTCGGGATCTTCATAGTTGGTCTCATCCTGATCAGGAGAAAAGAACGCTTGTTCCTCTTCTGTGAGGTACACCTCACTCTCATTATCAGACCCTACAAGATTTAAATGATGTTCATCAAGAGGTTCTGAGTCCCTATCATCTTCTTCCACATAGTTTTCATTGAATGGTGGCCTAATCTGTTGGTCATTTTATCTTGGTCTGTTTTGGGGCTATTCCCTCCTAAAGCTTTGGTTTCAGTTTCTGTTTGGAGGGTTTGGCTAGTTGTCCCTAATAGGAGCCTTTTCATTTATCTTTTCCCACATTTTGGCCATGGATTTGACTAAGTCATCTATTCGGGGATCTAGGGAAGGTGATGAAGTGGAGCCCTCATCTTTATAGGCGACCTTTCTTTCTGATCTAGTCCTAGCTCTTTTTTCAGCTAAGTTGGCATCTGCTTTTATGGCTATTTGTTGCATTTCCTCTAAGGTAGGGGGATCCTTATCTCTCAAATGATATGTCATGTCCGGATCGAAACCTTCGGGGAATTTTGCTAAGGCTAGACCAAGTGGGGGTTTGAAATGAGGTGGGAGGGAGTTATATACACTGTTGAACCTAGTACAGTAAGCTTGGACACTTTCCCCACTTTCCCGTTTTAGGTTGTTATATTCTGATAGGATTTGAATGGGGTTTCTTCGGATTTCCCACCTATTTCTGAAGACTTGATGTAGCTCTGGGATATCATGGATACTGTTTGGAGTTAAGCTTTTGAACCATGCTTTGGGTTCGCCACCAAGACTTTGTGTGAATATTCTCATTCTGACAGTCTCGTCTTGTACCTCCAGGTATTCATAAGCATCAGTCATCCTACTTATATGCTGTTGAGGTGTGGTGGTGTCTTCTCCAGTAAAGTGTGGGATTTTGTCCTGATATTTGTTTGGGAGAGGAGCTAAAGGCGGTGGCAACACCAAAGGTGCGTACCAGGCTGCCATGATGGGAGCTAATGGATGATGTACAAGATGAGGACTAGTAGGCTGGGATGAGGTGGTTTGAACAGTGGTGGTTTGACCAGGTGTGGCAGATGAACTTGGACTAGTGATCTGGTTTTGAGCAGATCTGGGATGATAAGAGCCAAACTGATAGAGACGCTGGAAGTCAGGAGGAGTGGTAGGTGGAGCTTCTCTAATATGACTCTGTGGTGGGCTTAGGGGTTCAAGATTGTCAAAGTTTATCTTACTATATGATTTGCTCCTGGGAAGAGTTTGTGATGACTCTAGTTCCAAAGGTGAATCTAGTAGGATAGTGTGATGTTTAGGTACAGATCTTGTTCTACGGATGGATCTACCAGTAGCTAGATGGTCAGTTTCAGAAACTTGCCACAGAATCTTCTCTGGGTCATCTACTATGATAGGGGGATTTGGGTCTGGATGGGATCTGGTGTTGATTCTTCGTGAAGCCAGATTTCAGATCCAGAGTTTAGAGAGAATGGTATTGGTGAATGTTTCTGGATGAGTGGTCTTTCTAAAGCTTTACTAAGGTGAAGGATGGTCAAAAATAAAAGGGATGGATTAGTGGAGTCGCCAGGTGGAAATGGGTTGTTTTTGTGAAGATAGCTATGGTCCACCACCAGTAACTAATATGAGAATGTTTTTGGATTTTCTGAGTTTTATGTGCAGCCTATGGTTTGTTAAAGTATCCTAGACTTGTTTCAACACTTTGCTAGGGTGATGAGAACAAAAAGAGTTTACTCTAAAAAATGGGTCTATGGACTGCTTGCTTGTTTATGGTACCTAAAGCACCAAAGAGTCTATAAGAGTTTGCTGGACTATTATGTACTCAGTGTCCCACCATCTCCCACTATGTTAGTGAGCGATGGGATAGGTCTATCGGATAGTAGCCTGGAGCTTGGTAAAATAGTAAGGCTTACTAGAGTTTAGTGGAGTCACCAGGTGGAATGTCAATTGTCTTGAGGTATACTTGTATGGTCCACCACCAATACTGTCAAAAACCAATCTAAGGGAGTGTTTTGTGGTTTTTTTTGAGTTTTATATGCAGCCTAGGATGTAAGAGTGTTATAAAACTGATTCATCACTTTGCTAAGATGGTGAAGCAGAGAGTTCACACTAAATGATTCTAAAGGCTGATGGTTTAAGTTAAAATTTGAAGGACTAAGGAGTCTATAAAAGTTTGCTAGACCATCATGAACTCAATAGGTCTCACCGTGATCACCATTATGTTAGGGTCCCGTGATTTGGCCGATTGGCGAGCCAAATGACGATGTAACATCAAACCAAGCTTTGGAGCCCGAGGACCTAGCCTTCCTGGACTTAGAGAGGGCTCTCTCTATTTGTGTAAAGGATATTGGTGTGTTTGCTTATGGTGTTCTGATATTAGGCTAGTTATGAAGTGAGTTTTTTGATTTTTGGTTTTTAAGTTTGTGAGGGATAAAACTGATCAAAGATGTAAAAATGGATAACAAGAAGTCATATCAATTGGGCTATGGGGTCAAACAGGTCAAGGAATCTATGAGATGATGATGCAAGGTTGCTGTAGGGCCGATTTGATTCACGGTAGAAGGGATCTTTGGGAAAAATGGAGTAAATGGACATCAAGCTTGTGAAAGACAAGGGATTTCAAGTGTAACTAGTTGATAGCAGACATAAACATGTTATAGCAAGCCATTAATCATGCTAAATGCAACTATGAGCTAATTAATACATAGAAATCAAACATTCCAGCCATGCATAGAAGTATAAGACCTTCTAACTTCGGGAAATGGCTATCAGACTTTGGGGAAAACACATAAGACTGACTAACAACTCAAAATACTATGCCGGAATGCCTAAACACAGTCTCTAAGTTATTGGGCACTTTGACAAACCAGCTTTCATAGTTTTAGGAAAAGGGCTAGATCGGGACTAGGCCTCCTTGGTTCAACAAGATGATCAACTAATCAGTCAAAGAGAAAGTTTTATGGACAGAACTATGGACAACTTATAGGTAGGCAGGGCACACCATACATCCTACTCAACATGCATAGAACTTGTAAATAAAACTTAGCAAACAGTACCTTAAGTTACTAAAGAGTAGTTAAGAATTCTTTAGTATAACTAAGGAAGAAGAAAACATCAAGCTATGAAGATTCAGGAATTTTGAGGTGCCTCCATGGGCATATCTCAAAACTAATCTCTACTGATCTATAGCAGCAAGAAGCATGTATTATGGATGAAAACTAGAAGAAAAAAACATAGCAAGAAACACTATACCATTCTACCATGTCATGGAATCCATCACCAATCCTTCATCATTCATCAAAAGCATCCAAGAGGCAGTCCAAAAATCATAACACAAATATGTTCTTCAAAGCTCATATGACCAATATATTGATTCTTCTCTCAAGTTCAGCCTCTGATTTACAATGAAACCCATGGAATAAATAGGCTTGAGGGAGGAAAACCTCATGGAGCAACTAACTATCCCATTGGCCAAGTCAAAATATCTAAACTTGTCCTTGAGGCTTTGCAAAGCCCAAGGCACAAAATATCCCATAAAATATCTAAAAAACTGCTAAAAACGGAAATTATATTGACTTTACATCATTTTCCAAGTATAAAAATAGCTTAACGCACATTTGGGAAAAGCAGATTTTTGAGGTTCAAAAATTACAAAAATACTTCATATTTATGTCTGAAAAAGGTCCCCTGACTTGCTGGAGGCAATTGGTAGCCTTCCCGATGTCGAAACGAGGCTCATGATAGCTCGTTGGAAAGCTCTCTATGTCTAATTTTCGGCGCAACTAAAATCATCTCAATCTGATGCCTCGAAGCCCTCCAAAACTGTACCTGTGTGTAAAGAACCAGGAAATAGCAGACTGCTGATATGGCGGGCAGAATGTGCAAAAAGAGGGCATTTTTCGCCAATTTGAGGGGGCGAATGATCTCCGAATGCTCTGAAAATCGCTGGTGACCTGCTCATAGAATTATGGCATCCATCGGTATCATTATCTTCCCTTGAAAAAACCTCAAACTGAAATGGTGAATTTATGAGTTTTCGACCAAAAACCCAAAAAATGCCAAAAGACAAAAAGTTGCTGAAAAAGGCCCAAAATTGGCATGCATGACCCTCAAGGGTCCATAGCAACATGCTCCGAAGCTGAGGCCAAAATATCAAGGGCTGATATGCTTTTCCTTTCTTTCCGTGCTAGGCGCTTCCCCTTTGCCTTCTTCAATTTCTCTTGAGCTGCCTTTAGTTTGCGCCAGGCAAACTGATTCATCTTTTGGAAGTGATGTGTCCTCTTCCTCTGCAGCTCTAAATCTCTATTCGCCCTCTCAAGCTTTATTTCCAAATGTTTGTTAGCTCTTTCAAGCCAAGCCTCTTTGTTTTCCTCAATTTCCTGCTCAAGGAGTGCAGTGAGAGGAAAGGCTTGGAGCTGGGCTTGCTCTTCTGCTCTCTGCTTTTCCAAGGCTCTTTTAAGCCCGATGGTCCTAGGCCTCTTCCGCCTAGGCTGGTCTTCCTCCTCTTCATCATCAAACTCACCAATGAGCTCTTCAATTCTTGCTTGCGCCTTGACTGCCTCTTTCTTATACTTAATCGCCTGTGCCTCATGAACAGCTGTGTGCACATTCATCTGTTTGTTTTCAATCTCCAAAAAGTGGTTGAAATTCCTTGCCCTTTGAAGATCTTGCTCTAATGCCTCAATTTTCCCTTCCTTATGGATTAAGATATTTTCAAGAAGGTGGGCCTCATTGTCACTGTCATCGCTTTGGATAGGGATGACAGCCAATTCACCTCCATGCTTCATACTTTCCCCAACTTTGCTTTTACCTTTGAAAGCCAATCTGGCGCTTTTCCTCCTTGGCATGTTAGAAGGTGTCTTTTTGGGCAATTTCCTCTTGCTAGGAACAATCTTTGTCACTGTTAGGGTGGCAGCTTTAGTCCCTCTTTTCCTTGCTGTGCTGAGCTTTGTTACTTTGAGAGGAGGATGCACAACTGATTTACCTTTAACATCTTCCTGAACTTGCTGCCCTTCTTGAGGCTGATGGATATCTTCTTCTGGCTGTTCACTTGGCTGCCCCTGTTCGCCAACATTAGCTTGCTGTTCTTCATCAAGGTCTTGTCCAATTAGTGGTTCAGGAGGTATCTCAATTTCCTGCCCAACCTGCTGTTCTTCAACTGTTGTCTGCTGCTCATCTTGGACCTGCTGCCTTTCACTTTCTATTTGCTGATGTTCCTCATCATGGACCTGCTGTCCTTCATCATCTACCTGCTGTTGTCCCTCATCCCTTTCTTCTTGTTGCTGTTTACTACCCTCTCCTTCCTCCTATTGACTTGGTTGTCCAGTAGTCATTCTGAGCCTTCTAGGAGTAGGCCTACTGGACAAAGGCACTGGGCGATGGACAGGCTGAGTAGGAGAAAAATGGGCAGGAGGAAAAGTGGCAAAATCTGGATGGCTGATGAATAAATCCCATGAAACCTCTTTCTTCTCTAGCTAGTATAGGAAGATAATCTTGATTAAAGAATGATGAAAAAGAGAAGGGATTTGCTGAGGTGAGGCCTTCTTTTGGACAGTAGATGCCATTTTCTCTATGCTCTTGAACAAAAAGTGAGGGAGGTTTAGTTGCCTGCTTCTAGTAAAGTGCATCAATAAACGGACATGATAGGCATAAATTCGATCAAACCTCCCTTCACAAGTGAAATATTTCATTATGGCTTTCATAAGCGGAGCATAGCTGTCAAGGAGATATGAAAAAGGGAAGATAGCAGTGACAGCCTCTCTATGTTCAGGCTTGATGAAAGGTTTGTAATCCTCTAAGTCAAGATGAGCTTGTTTAAACCATTTTTTGCCATGATACGGGATCTTGGTGGCCTTGGACACATACCTTGGAGAAATTTTGAAATCAAGACCCGCCACTTGGAAGTTTTTTTCTTTGAATCTCAGGGCGCACAAGTGTGTTAATGGCGAAAAACTCTTGACTTCTTCTATCTTCTGGCAGAAATCAAGGCAGCCTACTTCATGGAAGTTGAAAAGTACAGATGGATGAGCATTAATCTCTTCTGTAGAGATGGGCTCATATCTTTTATGTGGCCCGCTCCTGCTGTCTTGCCTTGGAGGCATTTTGACCTGAATATGCTTTGGAAGAGGTAAATTGCCTTCACTGTGTGTAAAATGCCCTGCTGGAGTCAAACTGTGTCAATATGTTGCTTGGACAGATAAACAATGTGATTTGGATGGATTGCAACAATGTTTCTTTGAATACACAAACTCTGCTCTCCTTAAAACCAGCCTTTTACCTTTGAATGTACCTCAGCCAGGCAAAATTTCTCAATAGGGTACCATATAGCAAAGAGGAGACAGACTGCTGTGTAAATTTCCTGTGCACAGTGTTGAGAAATCACTTTTCCTTGTGAATTTGTTAGAGGCCAATCAACACATCTATATTTGTGTCTCCAAGATAAAATTCAATCATTAAAACCCTACTCTTCAGAAAGTGGCCCTATACCTCGAAAATATCTCAGTGAACAACTTTTCAATATGATATAATATAGTGAAAAGATGGGCAGACTGCTAGAAAGAGTTTGCTATGAGAAAGTGCTAAAATCACCCTGTTCTTGAAGCCTTAGATGTCAACCAATAAACATGTATCTCTGCTTCAAGGTAGAATTTAAATAATTAACAACCCTGCATTGTATAAGTGTGCCAACTTTCAACAAATTTGCATATGTGAAATCAACCCTTAGTGTTATTAAACAGTCATTGACATAATCCTGAGCCAAGATGACAGATCTTTAAAAGACTATAGAGTTTTTAGGTAGAAGCTATATGAGTTTTCTTTTTCAAAACAAATATTTCAAAAACCCCTTTTTCTGAGTGCACTTCACTGTTTTAATAATGTGGCAATGTCTTGAGGACAGTGTGAAATGTTTCTCTTTAGACCTAAACCCTGTCTCTCTATAATAAAACCTTCCTCTCCAGTTTCAAACTATAAATTTCTGCCTGATCAAGAAACTTTTCTCCTACTAAACTTCACTGTTTCTTTATGTATGTCACTTCATTTAAACAAAAACATGTTCATAAAGTTAACCTTGGTGCGTCTATACAGTCAAATTTACAGTTTGAGTAGAGGTAATAGGGTTTAAGAGCTCCAAAAGCTTTGAGAAAAAGGCTGTAAGAGTTTTCTCTTTTTTCAAATAATTGAGGCCTCTTTCAATATAGGATACCAGTCATCTTTGGGAGAATGTCCTCATGCTCTCTGAAAATTCACTTGAACATGATCCTTTGAATAACAGAAAAACAATCACAGTGATACAGTGATACAACTGTCCTTTGATGGTTGAGTAGGGTAACTTTGCCCTACAGTGCTTTAAAGAAAGGACACACCCTTGCTCTTGACTAATCACAGGGTGAAAACACCAGGTTTTTAACTTAATCACAGCTTCTTTCCCACAGGCACTTCTAACAGTGAATTTGTCATTCAAACACAGCTTGAAACAGTCTTTTTAAACCTTTCTGTCACTTTTGCAAATCTTTGAAACCGAGGGGGAAAAAATATGAGAATACCTTCAATTTTGATGAAAAAATCCTTTGAGAAGGCTGGAGTAGCACCGAAGGCCTTCAAGATTTGCGCGGCACTCTTTGAGGACAGCACGGCACACAGTTTACCAACGGTGGCCCTGTCGGGTCGGGCTGTCGGGAGGTCGGGCGCCGTGTACAGGCGCGTCGCGCAACTGTACAGGCACGTCACGCCAACACTAACCGCCCGTGTAAACTGGCTCCCAGGCGCGGCGCGTGGGTTTCCAGGCGCGTCGCGCTGTGTTTTAGCAGTGCAAAACTCTACAAATTGACCCGAAATTTGTTGTTTCGATGCTGAGGGCGGCGTGGAACTTTGTTTGTAGTTTGAGAATGATGAAATCACACTCGACCTCACTCCTTAATATGTCACTTTAAATTCTTCAACGGTCACTTTGTTTTTAAATGTAAAGTGGAATTTTGGTTTGGCTTTTTTGCAAATTTTTCACAGTCTTTTTGATCCTTTTGAATATCCTCGGTGCAATAACTTCTTCAACCTTTATCTACAGCAGGTGCCCACATTTGCAGCTGAGTTCTTTTGATGCTTTCCAGAGTCTTCAAAAACCCAGATGATGACTTGTGATAAAATGTCCTGACTGTTCCATGCTTTGAAAAAATACCTCCTCCTTTTAAGCTAGGTTTGACAGACTCCTGTAGGTGTCTTTTGAATGTAGATACAAAAATACAATTGTATTAATTTTAATTTCAATCATCCTCCTTCTACAGAAAAAGAAGGAATTCCCTTTGCAATTCTTTTTCACTTGGTTTGTAATAGTGAAGCGCTTCATGGGTTTTGAGTGCTGCCCAGAGCTAATAAAACTCATTTCTAGAAACTCTGTCTTAATCTGCTGATGGCTATATGATGAGCAGGCTTTGACAAAAGCTCTTTTTTTTATACATGGTGTCAGTCTTTGCTTCCAGGTGATACACAAGTTCCCCTTTTGACTATAAGTGCCATATTTTGGCTACATCCCTTCATATCATACTTCTTTGTTTACTTGAAAAGCACTCCTTTGGGCCTTTGGCATGTGACAGTGGATTGTTGTTTGACCCTTTCCCTTAAGGAAACTGCCCCTTTCTGGTATCAATGGCATACATATTCATAATGTTCCCTGTCCATCATGATGTATATTTTGAAAGACATTTTCCTATGGGTAATGCATTTTGAAACATAAACACCATCTTTTACCTGTGTAAAATACTTTTGATCTCTTCCTTTGCCTCTTTCCACTGCATCTTAGACCAATCAGTCTTCAATCAACATCCAATGCTTTGGCCATCTACTCATAAATGGAGGAGGCCTTTTACTGAGAAAAGTATCTGGAGATTATTTGATAATGCTGCATGACAAGGATTTGCTTGGATTATGATGGTAAGAAACCAACTTAAAAAGAACATCAATACTGTCACCTCTGCTTGCAATCACCACTATGCTTCAGAAAAACCTTAGCCAAAGTGTCACTGTCTCACTGTACTGCTTTGAGGGTGACCGAAATGTCATCATTTGTTTTGGTCATCTCATGAAAAATTATTTGAAGGATAGTCTCTGTGACTATGGAGGTCAGTGCCTTTTGAAAAAAAAAACACTTTTCCTTCTGCCTGTGTAATGACATGTTTTGTCAGCACCTCTTTAATTTGATCTTGTGGACAAGCAGGCTGCTTATGATTGGAATTTTTACTAATGACCTTCCTTTCTAAATTTTAACAATTCACATAATTTGAAAACTTCAAATGACCTCCTTTATCAGACCAAACTCTATTTTCCTTTGAACTTGCATACTTCAGACTCTATCCCTGTTATGATCATCACTCACTCAGAAAACCTGGAGTTGTTGTTTCACTGTTCAGTAAAATGCAAACCTGGGCTTCTGCAATCCTTTAATTCAATACTAGCCAGCGCCCTCTGCTTGTAGATGAAGGAGGCGCCCTAACCCTCTGCTTGTAAATGAAGGAGGTTCTGGGCCATGACCATTTACCAGTTTGCTGTGACAGTGGTGTCCTTTTCTTACTGTGATTTTCATACTGGAAGGAAAACTGCACGGTCTTGATGAGTGACTTTCTGTTTTGCAGACATATCTCAGGCTCATGATACATTTAGAAGAAGCTGTTCCTCTAACTGTAGATTCAAGCATTTACTCCTGAGATGAAGTTATATTTCCTGTCTTTGTAGAATCCATAAAACACTGTGAAACACCTACTAATCAGCTTGAGACTGTGGTTCATGTAGTGCTGAGACCTAGGGATATAAGTGGCGCGACTTAGAGCTATGATCAACTTGATTTGCAGAGTAGGAGGTTGGTCATGATTGGTCTGTAGCAGATGGAGGCTTTTTTGGCTTTTGATGATTGCCAAGGGTAAAATGCCTTAAAGCGCCACTTCCTAACATAGGGGATACTTTTGAAACAGATTTGTATTTTCCTTTTAAAGCTGATGGGCAGACCGGTAGGGCTGAAGCTAGATAGGATAGGGATAATGAGGTTTTGATTTTGACATGGGTGGACTGAAAAGTAGAAAGGCGAAAAAAGCTTTAGGAGGATTTCTAGATGACATATTGTCATAAGGAAATCAGTTTCTAGAAAACTCAGCTGTAGATATAGTCATCACTAACATGTAAAAAATACTGATGGCTAACACTTGTGTAACAAACATCTTTCAATCATGGACTTCTTTTTAACTTTGCACTTCTTTGGATAACTTTTATTTTTGCAAAGCATTTGCATCTTTTAATGATTGTTTCTTGTGTTACAATCATTATTTACTTTGTTGAGATCTCTGTTTAATGATTGGTTCTTGTGTTTACAATCATTATTTACTTTGTTGAGATCAATAATTTTAAGAAGTCATTTAATATGCTCATCATATTTAAGAAGTCATTTAATATGCTCATCATTTTGTAGTAGTTTTGTTGTGGGAAAACTATGTGGGTTAAGATGTAATATGAATGAGGGAAAAAAAATGAAGTGTGAAGTGTGAAATTCCCCCCTCCCCAACTGATGGTTTTTGGAAAATTTTTAATGAGAAAGAGAATAGTGAAATAGTGGAATATTTTCCAAATATCATCATTTTAGCATCTAAAAAGAATTTCAAGATTAAAGGTTAGAAAACATCATACCTTACTTACCTATAGTAGTGGATGAATCATGCATGTGTAGTTGCTGCAATTCTGATCTGAAGCTTCTTCTGCAAGTTGTGGATGAAAGATGGATCTGTATTGTCGTATCTGTTGCTAGATAGTCTGATGAATCTAATGAGTCTGCTGAATATCGCTGAAAATCTATAAGGCTTGGAAGGTATAAAAAATATATAAGTTACATTTTCCTCCCCCCAACCTTATTTATTGACTTGTCCTCAAGTCATGACAAGCTGAAAAAGAATGAAAGGAAATCTACTTCATCTGCTACAAAATATGGGTCTTCAAGTCTTCAACGCTCGATGGCACAAATATTACTATGTGAATAAATGTGCTGGTGTCGAACATAGCAAGAAGTTGTTGAATTAGTGGCCGTTAATGAATGCCACTAGCCAACACGAGAGCTCCCACCATTGATTCCAATGGGAGTCAAGATGCCTAACGCATCTTTGTAGGTACGAAAAAGTTGGTTGTAGTCGAGTCACCTACAAGATCCAACGAACAAGGGATATTAATGTACTCCCATTGTTCATTGGCAAGAGTACTTGCCATTAAGGCATGCAAGCCTCTAGGTGTTTTTACAAAGATAATTAGACTCTAGGACTTTGACTCAATGATATACATAGAAGCAGGGTTTTATTAGGGGAAATGAAAAATGGTAGGAAAAAGGAAATGAAAATGGAAAAGGGCTTTTATTGATGGGTTAGGAATAGATGAAAGGAAATCCATGGTAAATGAACAAGAACTCTTGCTGTGAAAAATGGACATGGAAATGGTATACTTTATGATTTGACAATTGGTGGAATTCAAAATCTTTTGCAAAAAGGGAGGTGCAAGGTAGTGGTTGTGAACATGGATTTGTCTTTATAATTTTTCATGAATTTAGTCGTTTGAAGACAAATTGTGCGCACAATGTAATCTCCTTAATGAATACTTGATTATCCTGTAACCTGTAAAAAAAACTTGGTACAAAGAAAACATAAGTGTGCTCTAGAAGAAATGGCCAGTTCCTTCATGATTCTTACGCAAAAATTTCGTACCAAATAAAACATATTAAGGACAATCAAAGTGTTGAAATTGACTTAATCATGATATTAAAATAAAACCATTCTTAAAAATAACAATGAAAAGTAATACTCCCTGTTTGTGTTAGATGAAATATGCTCGGCAAAAATATTGGCATTAGAAAGATCTGTTGTGTTCTGCATATTAGTATGTCATATAAAAGCATTCAACAGGAATATGTTATAACTTTAATGCCAACTTGAAGCTATTGAAACAAGATAATCATCGTCTATAGAATCCTCCAAATGTTTGATAAATCGATTCTCAAAATTTGTTTCCAAGTGTTCCATTATTTATTTTCAAACTTGCATGAATTTTGTGAGATTTTTTTTTTTTTTAATTTTGAATTTTGCACTTGTACCAACTATTGTAGTTTCAACCAGTTTCTGTAATTCTCATGATTTCGCAATTTTCATACCACCAAATTTTGTTTTATAAAATGCCAATATCCTTCACTTTATAAAATTCCAATATCCTTCACATGCCAATGCCAATATTCGCCCCTCAAATCCTTCAAAACAACCACTGTCACAAAACACAACACAATTTTTTTTATTTTTTTTATTTATTTGTTTATTTTCTATTTTTTTTTTTTAAATATAATAAGAAACATAACATAATAATAACAATCATAACCTAACAATATATTAATACAATCATCTAACATAACAATATATAACAATTATATACAACAAACTAAATATAACAAATAATAACAAACTACAACTATAACAATTAATACAATTATATCAACATATAATATATTAATATAATTAATATATTAATACAAATATAAGAAACATTAAATAAAAATTAAATAACCTAACAAACATTAAATAACAAACATATACAACAACTTATAATATAACAAATTACAATTAACAAATATTAAATATATACAACGAACAACAAAATACAATTATAATAACATATTTAACATATTAATACAATTAATATATCAATATATTAATTATAACAACAAACATTAAGAAATTATAACTAAATATATAACTAAATCAAAACAAATCAAATATATAACAAAAAATAAATAAATTAAAAATAAATAAAAAAAAAAAAAAAACCAAACAAACATTAAAAACAAAACAAAATCATTTAAAAAAAACCAAAACACATGCTTCAAAAAAATAAAAATAAAAATAAAAATCCAATCAATAAAACCAATGGAGCCAAACATTTTAGAAGAAAAGAAGAATCAGCAACAGTTCTGAATCAAGTCTTCAGTGGTTAGAGAGCAGTGAGCGTTTTGTGGTTTGTCTTTTCTATGGCGAATGAAAGGGAAAAAGACATGCAGGAACAACAGCAAAGCTTCACGGCAAAAGACTAAAAAGACGCCCCTCCAGCCCCTCTGGTGGAAATTAATGAATTCAAGCTCTGATATTTCTACCATGCATTGATAGTGGAATTCATTACCACCTTGATCTTTCTCTACGTAACTATTGCCACAGTTATTGAGCACTTCAGGACCAAAACATATTGTGGAAGCGTGAGCATTCTCTGGTCCTTTGGAGGGATGATCTTCATTCTAGTTTACTGCACAGCTAGTATTTCAGGTGAACATATCAATCTTGCAGTGACATTTGGACTCTTCCTGGCTCGAAAAGTGTCACTGCCCAGAATTGTGCTGTACATGATACCACAGTGCTTGAGAGCCATCTGTGGAGCTGGGCTTGTCAACGCGTTTCAGAAAATCTATTATGACAGATATGGATTTTTGGAGCGGCTGTGATCTATGGCCACAATCATTCCTGGGATGATCAATGGATATTCTGGGTAGGTCTTATGGTGGGCGCCACTGCTGTAGCAGCTTACCATCAGCAAACAATGGAGAAATCAAATAATGACCCCAGACACTAAAGAATAGAATCCTT
The DNA here is from genome assembly GCA_034641835.2 of Pinus albicaulis. Lineage (NCBI taxonomy): Eukaryota > Viridiplantae > Streptophyta > Pinopsida > Pinales > Pinaceae > Pinus > Pinus albicaulis. Next base: position 1,304,400,195 of record CM076582.1, on the reverse strand, counting down.
TATTGGCCAATGGTATTTTCCAGTGATGAATCCTTTATTTGAAAATCTCCATTACAAACCAACTCTAAGCTTCTAAGATTACATACTCCAAAATTCTAAGATTACAAAACTTCAAGATTACAATATTACAAAAACTTCAACCTTACAAATGGAGGAGATTGTACTCCTATTTATACAATGGGATGAGTAACAAACTCATAATGATCATCCACTAATCTCTCTTTTAGTTTCATACATCTCTCAACCATCTAGACACATAACCCGTTTTGTCCTTGATCTTCTCATGAGATCATAATCTTCTCCATGAGGTTTATCTTCTCAAATTCGAATTTGATCCTTCAAGGCCACATAAAGGTGTCTTGGAAGCTTCCTTGGCACCTACACATGTCACAAAAACAACCCACTTTCCATATATAATGTAAAATATATTATTTTCTAATATCTAATCAAGAATTTCTCTCAAAAATGCTTAAAAATAAATAATATTTGGAAAATATAAATTAGACCCATTAATGGTGAATAATAGGGAAAATGAAGTGACATGGTGGTGAATAATGGGTGATAAAATGGAAGCATAGGTGAAAAATGTATGGTAATGAGTGACATTTTGAAACCCAAACATGATGCTTCATGGACAAAATGTGTCGTGGTGAAGTATAATATCAAAAAAAACTAATAGATATCCATTTTAGGGCTTGGTGAGAGGTTTCCAACGGTGTGGATGGTTTTTCAAACTGAGCTATGATTTGGCCATAGCAAGTGAAAGAAAAATCAGGGGTTTTTCTTTTAACAAGGAATTTTCCCTCCAAATTCACTCATTTTCATGTGGAGCTGTGGTGAATGTAGAGAGGAGAGAAGGCCCTAAATCTTGCGGTGATCGTAGCAAACAAATCGACCGTTAGAATCGAGATCAGTTAGTTGCAAGTAAGAGGCCTATCCATACTATTTCATTTCAATGGATTGAAAGTTTAGTTTAGGTCCCCAGGGCTTGGGAACAAACCCCTGATCTTCTTCACGGCTAGGTCTCACTTTTTGGGGCAAAAACTGCAACCTGGGTAGCAAGTTTTTGGTAGAAAATTGTGACCTGTCCCAGGATTGGGCTTGAAAAGTGCGACCTTTGAGGGAGCAATTTTTCTATGCTATTTTTTGGCTGAGAACTGGGTTTTTGTGTTTGGATATAGTATTTCATATCTGTACAATGACAAGTATGATGGCTTTGTTCAGGTATGGTAGAATTATGGATCAACTGGAGAGAGAGAGAGAGACCTGGGCACATTACGGTTGGAGATCCGAGAGGATCAGGGTGTTCATAGTGCATTGGCTAGGTTTGGGGTTCTGAAGTTTGTGGAGAACCCTCTGATGAGAGCTGGAGAGCCCTTATTGGCCTAGATTGTCAGCTATTGGGATCTAGACCATGAGGTCTTTATAGTGCAGGGGCACCGAAATGAGTTGATGGTCTATGATATATATTTCCTGACTCGTCTTCCACCACTTGGGATGGTTGGGAATACGCAGGCATTGTTACCATGAGGGAGGAACATCATGGAGTTTGTAGAGCGCCATTGTCGACCAAGTATCCAAGTCAAGGGGAATTGGATACCCATCGGGGATCTAGATAGGTTAGAGACCCGTGCTATGGCCGCAACGGTGTTGCGGATCCTGGGCAACCAGGCACTCCACCACATCACTGGAGGGCAGATGATGCTTTTGGAGAGTGTGTTGAGTGGGACCTACTATGGGTGGGCCCAGATGATGTTGTTTTCATTGAACGATAGGTGTTTCTATGCAGGCGACAAGTGAACCATGATTGTGCATATGGTACAGTTTTTTGCTCGCTCTTCTTCGAGAATATCCCGACACTTTGACCTCGTATATAGCTCCAGGATGGGGCCCTGAGAGAGCATAGGATGCCCTAGTGGGGGCGACTACTATGTAGAGGAGGAGGTGGGTTAGTCAGACGAGTGTTCTGACACAAGTTCTTTGCCCATTGGGATCAGATGCCATTGTACATTGACGACTATCCCTATAGTGGGATGAGTTATTTTGGGGACCCAAATTTTCCACTGCCTCCTGGTTGAGTATGGGGGCTCGATGGTAAGTGAAAATTTTCTAATATTTTTATGCACCTTTTAAGTTTTATAATATTGTATATGGTACTGATTCTTCCACTTTTGGTATGAAAATACATCATCGGTAAAATAGGTTGGGTATATGGGATGGCCTGCAGTATCAGGAGCTGCAGGACCTAGTGGATCGAGGGCATAGAAAAATGAGGATGAAGCAGCCCTCCTGGAGGACATCTGTCATAGATGTGAGAGGCTTTTGACCAGTGTTTCAGAGCATGGTTGGCGAGACTTAGAGGACCAGTACATAGAGCCATGTATTGGTCTACCCTCGGAGTGGCGAGGGGTCATGCGGCGCATGGCGATGGCCGGACAAGGGATGCGTGATCTACGAGCTGCGAGAGCAGAGCCATTAGCTCAAGATCCTCCAGATAGTGATTAGTGTGCAGGGGCAGGTGGTACCCCTAGTTTTGAGTTTTTGTAACATGCTATGGGCATGTCATATGTATCAGAGTTGATGGACTCTAAAACATTTTATATGACACATGTTATGGGTATGCCTTGTTTTGATAGCTTTATGTTATTATCTTGTGTTAAATGTGTGTGCTAAATGCCAATCTAGAATATGGTTTGAAATGTTATATACATAGTGATTTTGTGCTCTAGGTACATGATTGAAAGTAATGATTTCAAATTCATGCATCAAAAGCTTCACTCATGAATATCTTCTAAAAAAGATAGGATTATGCACATGATAGACACCATTCAGGTTCATGACAAGAAGTAGGGAATCTAAATGAACATGAAGGTGGAGGATGTGATGTGAAAGGGAATTGGCTAATAAACCTCGCACTGCATCATATTCGGCCTGATTATTGGTAACAGTACCAATGCATACACTGTTCAAGAGAAAAAGTGAGTGCAAGGGGGTAAATATTTCCCAACCTGCCAAGGCTAGATTCCGAGAGTAGTGACTTGCACCATCAGCAAAACCGATATAAGGTGTGGACGGGAGGACCATATGAAAGGTGCCACAAGACAATAAATGGGAGGATGATGAACAATGCTGGCAACCTGAGTGTAAAGTAGAAATCGAACGCACTCTGTGGGAGGGAGTGATCTGAGTAGGATGTCTACTACTCACACGCTGACAATGAGGTGGAGTGTGGGAGATACAGAAGGTGTAGCTTGTGCTCAAGCTACAAAAGTCACCATAGGCATGAATGGTGCCATCCTGTTTATGAGCGGGAAAGATGAATTCAAGGATGGACATGGCTTCCATGATGTCATCATCACAATAGAAGATGGAGTGATTGGAGGAAGGGAGACCAATTCCAAGGTGAAGCTACCTGACTCATCATCATGAGATGAAAGGTTCACATGTGCATTGTCATGGGGGATGACAGAAGAACAAGCAGATAAGGGATCTACTGATGTTGAGCCTAGGGTGATCATTGAAGGGAGGTCAAGCGAAACAACAAGGGAAGATTTAGAGGGAGCTTCCACTGCGGGTCTCATGGATGATGATAGGTAGAGGATGGTGGCCACAAGCTCCGTCATCTCTAGATCAGGAGGGGGAATGATAATGGGAGTGGGTAAATCCTCAGTCTGGCCTGCAGCATACTACGCAAGTACAGGAGAGGCGAATTGGTTCTGTTCAATATTGTACTCCCAAACTACCTCTAAAGAGGTGCAGTAATGCATAAGGTGGGGATAATGGTGGGAATAATGGCCATGGAGATCACACAAAGCATAGGGCTGGTTGGTGTGAATATTTTTAGGATTCTTAGCTGTAGTCGAGGAAGAAATAGAGCCTTCAGGGACTATAGACTCAAGGAATGCAACTTTAACCATGGGCTTGATACGAGGCAGTTCAGGACAATTATGGGCGGCATGGCCGATGACATCACACAAAGCATAGGGCTTTGCAAGCGGGGGGGGTGCAAGGTCAGTCGAGGGAGCCTTGTCCTTTGAGGCCCTCTTGCGATCTTTTCCCTTATTACTCGAAACGGTCGCAACAGGAAGTGGTTCCTATTGAGGTGGTCGAGGCACTATTGCAGCTGGAGAAGTCATGGGGATTAGTTGAACCTGGGTCAAAGAAATATAAGGTTTGGTTTGACCAGGCAAGGTAGTGACTGGAGGATCGAGGTACCAGACGAGAATCCCAAGGATTAAGTTAGGAAGAGAGAGGGTGGCCATGACAGGTACCGTGTACACTCCTGGGGGGGGAGCTAGGAACGGTATATGAACAGAGGGGTAATGGCCAGGTGGGACAGATCCTAAATGGTTAAGGCCTAGAGGAACCTTACAGGGGTGTAAATAAGCTCATGGATACCAACTGAAGGGCTAGGAGGAGGAGGTCCATAAGGCTGAATCAAAGGGCTAGGAGGCTAGTGACTAGTCGAGGCGAGCCGCTCGAGGGCAACCCGAGATGATTGCATCATGCAAACATTTGATGAGATGGGATCAGAGACAAGAGGAGGAAGACCAAGGAATTTACCAAGCAATGAGGAATCTTTGTAGACTCTAGGTGAGACACTAGTCAAATGATCGATGGTTTTTTTATTGGCCACCAAAGAGATGATGGACTCAAGGGAGGTCTGAGACTTCGGTTCGTAACATGTCAACTGTTCAATGGTGAATATTTTTCCATTATGAGGGAAGGAAATCTTGCGGTGGACCATGGAAGGGACAATAGACATCACATAACTGTAGCTAGGACCCAATAAAATGTTGTAATCTAAGGGGGAATCTATGACTTCTACGTCAACTCAAACAGCCTTGCCCGCAAGAGTAATATGAAAATTATGGAATATGCCAATGGGATGGGAGGCATGGCCATCCCATGCTCATAGATTGATCATGGAAGGAGCTAAATCAGGTGATCTGAGTTTCTTCCAAATCGAAGCAGACATCACATAGGTGGATGCCTCCTCATCAATGATGCACCGAGAATGTTGGCATTCGAGATCTTGACTGGGATTCAGAAAGTGACGGAAGTAGGTAGAGGAGGATGTTCTAACTGATAAACATCAAAGACAATCAATTGATCGTTGCGAGGATCTACAGAACCCATGGTAGATAGTAGAGATTTTATTTGTGAAGGGCACGACTAGAGGAGTTCCAGCGTTGAAATGGCAGCAGGAGATTGTACCAAATCATCAACTATGCTATACGAATGGGCAGCTTTTCTAGAAGCATAATTTTGGCATAGTGGTCCCTTAGGGATATTGGTATGAACCTCTGCCTTAGGTTGAGGGATCTACAAGAGACCATTAGGTGTCGAAAGAGGCTCTGTAGAGACTGAAGGAGACGGCTCAAGGACAGACGTAGCGGGAGGCTTGTTGTACTGACGAGACTGAGTCTGAAGATTGATGTCTACGATTAGAGGTTGATCAGAGTTCATCATGAGAATCTAGTAGTCAAAGGTACCATATGGAAGAGGTTGAGTGGCCACCTGACCTTGAGGTGGTTGGGTAGCCACAAATCCTTGTTGATGGAAAGGATTAGTAAGAAAAGTTGGCTGACTAGGTGCAACACTGGGAGGAATGGAAGGGGAGGCTTGTTGTACTTGCAATGTTACTTGAGACTCCCACATCTGCTTCATCTGTGGTAAAAAAGGAAAATCATGTGTGTAATGACCATAAACACCACAACAAGAATAAGGCTTGTTCATGCAAACAAGCCTGTCCTACTTGGGCTGAGTGCCCTGTTGTTGGTTAGCAGTGTTAGGGGCATTATTTTGAGGATTACGTCCAGGATTACCAGGAGCATATTTATTTTAAGTGCCCTTCATCTTCTTCTTGGAGGGAGGAGGATTAGTCGCACCCTACTACGCATACACCTGCCCCTGAGGGGGTAGTGGCTACTGTTGCGGGGCTTGAGAAGGCAAGGGAGGAGGTGGTGCTAATGCTGGAGGAGCTAGAGAACTATGCTATCGATACAGATAATAATGAGGTTGGGTAACAGTGTGGTAAACAAAAGTTTGGGAAAAAGGAGGAGGCATGCCATATCCTAGATACATGCTAATAGGAGGGGGAAAAGTGCAGGAGGTGCTGGCCCCCCACTGAGTAAAACCATAGCCCATGGGAGGTTGAGAGTATGGATGAGAGAGAGCTCCAATGATACCATCAGTAGCATGAGATTCCCCCGGTGCTTTGGCACCACCGGGTCTGGGAATATCAGGTAGAATGGTATAGACATAACCCGACTGAGTGTAGATCACGTTATATTTTAACGCAATTTGGAGAGTGGCTTCTTCAGTTTGAGGGAAGTGCGATGCGACATATTTTCCGATAGGGGACAAGAGATATCTAAGGAACCAGTCCATGTAGACACGGTCTTTGAAGGTAAGGGCTCGAAATAGGCTCTTTCTTCTCTGCCATTCCTCGACATTATCGGATAGGCAGGTCGAAGAAGATTGACGGAAAGAAGTCAAAAGTTTGGTACCAGTGTCATAACGAAGAGGAAGATGGAAATAAGACAAGAAATCTCGAGCAAGAGTCGCAAAGGTGGTATGAGAGGATGAGGCCTGATCAACATACCACTTAGATTCTTCGCATGTAAGCGTACATTGGAACAACCAAAGACGGACATAGTCATTGGTAATGGAGTTAGACTAGCACCACATGTGGAAAGATTGAACATGATTTGTAGGATCTTCTCCAGCAAGGCCTTCAAACTTGGGGATATAGGAAGCGAGCTTAGCTGGCATAGTAGGCCAACTAGCCTCATGGTGTATAGGGTCATTTATCAACTAATCAAAATCAGGAAGACTGAGGCTTGTCATATAGGGGAACAAGGGAGCAGCTGAGATAGTTCCTGTTGTGGTCCCACTAGTAGTATTCCCAGCATTAGGGCTGAGGCTACCACCAGCGTTAGGTCCTGAACTAGACATGGTGAAGGTGATAGCAGGAGAACCGTGGGTGGAAGGAAAACCCAATAAACCAGAAGAAGAGTAGGAGTGTAGACTCGGAGGAGGACTAACTCGAATCCTACGTGGAGGAGTAAGTCTTCCTATTAGAAATTGAGCATGAAGGCTAAGAAGTGTGTGGAATAAATGCCTTGGTGGCACAATGATGACAACAAAAACATGGCACAAAGGAAAAAGAGACCGACAAGGAGGTGCAGGATCAACTGATTACAATGTCGAAACAAGGGAAAAAAGGTGCAGGATCAATTGATTTTAATGTTTTAGAGTCTTTTCTTGGTGGTGTTAACCAACCCCCTTTTTTCTTAGGGTGTGTGTAAAGTGTGTAAATTTTAATTTTTAAACCCAGACATTTGTAGAGAAAAATAAAAATTTTGTTGTGTAAATGTAAATAAACATGCAGGTAGCAGTAGATGAAACTGAAATAACAGTAAAGAAATAGCTAATAATGCAATAATCTAAACCCAAGAAGGTGGGCCTCTCAATAAGTAGTCTGTAGGTGGGAAAAATGTTGGAAATGTTGTCATTGATGGCAAAGGAAGTGGCATAGAAGGAGCATCTGAACAGCAACAAGGAAAAGAGAGAAGCAAAGAGACCAGCAGAAAGAGCAAAGAAGCAGAGAGGAAGCAAGGAAGATAAGGAATTAAGGAAGCAGAAAATGCAGAGACAGAGTAGGAGAAAAAGGAAAAATATAAGTGAATGGTAATCTATTATAAGTAAGAAATCCATTGAAGGAATCAATGGTTGAAGAGATATGATGAATGTAGCAAAGATTACAATTACGATGGACCATAGTACAGCGATCAACTTGCAGAATCAAGAACTTGAGTGTGCAGTTAGAAGCGGAACTGTGACAGGATAGAACTCTGAACATGCAATGGAAGGTTGATATAGTATATATATCATAGCAAAATTGAAGACAACGTGACATTGTGTTGTGTCGAGGTCGGAAGACAGCAACCGGTGTTAAGAATGTATGTTAAAAGACTCAAACGAAATTGTGGACAAAGCGTTAAACCTAGCAATGGAACTGTAATAAAAGGCAAAACCTTAAAGCGCAACTTAATTATAATAATACATTGAAAAGGCGACGGAACCCTGCGTGGAAGAGTGGAACCATGACCAAGTGAACAATGAAGGCGGTTTACGGTTTTCATCGCACCACCTATGCGGAGTGAGCGGTATTTGAGGAGTTGGGAGCGATTCCATAAATCACTCGACACATGGCAAGGAGGACCCACGGAAAACCGCTTGTCACTGTGCGCCATCGTGCATTATAGTTTGACCCAGGATGCCAAGCGATATCGTTGAGCACCGTTGATCTGGGAAGGGGTCATCGGACTGTCATCATTTGTTGAAGGTGTGCGAAGATTAACATAGATACGGCGAGCCATCACACGTTAACGTTCGCCATCGGAGGTCGAGCGATATGCATATACGCCATTGATCTGGAAGCTTGCTAATCTAACGGTGATCGGACGCTGGACTTGCGCGAAATTTACTTATGGTACCATGCGTGTATTTGATTGGCTATTGACTATATTTTTGGGCCCGGGGTCAAAGGTTTATCATATTGTTTGAAAGCGTTAAAATGTGAAAGGTTAACCTTAATCCTAAAGTTAAGTTAAAAAGTATTAAATTAATTATTTAATTACCAAGATCAATAGAACAGTGTGAGTTATGGAGACCCCGCTGGATTATCTATTTTGACCCCGTCCACGAATACCATTAACAATTGAATGGTTTTGACCCAAGGTTTTAATAAGGGCGAAAACTATATAAGGTGATGAGAATCATGAAGAACTATGTGCATGCGAAAGGGTTGATAATAAACAAATCTCTTTTAGAGATATCTATATGAATAAACTCTGATATATATGAATCTATGGTGCACCTGTGAATATGATGATTGATAAACATCTCTAGATCAGATGATGATTAATTCATGGTTTAATCGACTGACGAAATCACGAAGAATGTATGCATGAGTAAGGGTTGTGAATGAATACTTCACTCTGAAGTATATCTGTATGGAATGGGTAACAGATTGCTAAGAGATCTGAATTAAGGATGCACTTCTGAAGAAAATGAATAAATCTGGTGGCCTACAAGATATGTTGGACTGTAGTATTACTGATGGTCGAAGTCTTCAGTGAGGGGGTTGAAGCTCCCTTCCAGTGGCAACTGGTAAACAAGAGCAGGGGGTTGTATCTCCCTTCCAGGAGAAGCTAGTAAATGAGAAAAAGTTTTAGCCTTCTGCAGGTGGGTACCTGCATGCTGGTATAAGTCTGCACCAGCATAAAATTGTAAGAAGTTTTCTTTATAATAAATATTGAAGACTGAGATAACAACAGCGGTGATTTTCTCCCGAATTGGGTTTCCACCTTAAATCCTAGTGTTCATATGTGTTTCTTATGTTTGATGGTTTGATCTGTTATTTCTGTTCATAATTACTGCTTATCTGATGAATAAATGATGTAATGATCTAAGCAAAGACATAATAAGATCTCTGGACATAAAAGTTGGATGTAGTTATGTAACATATGGTTTTAAGAGAAAGGAAAAATAAAAAAAAATTGTCAGTCAGCTCTAAATACTAATTCACCCCCCCTCTCAATATTTTTCCCAACAATTGGAATCAGAGGAGGTCCTTCTGAAAAATCTTAGCCGCTAGAAGGAAGATCAAGCAAGATGAGCAATCAAGATGGAATGGCATTTATCAGGCCCCCACTCTTTAACGGAAACAATTTAATATTCTGTAAAACAAGGATGAGATCCTATCTTCAGTCTCTGGGAGCATAGGTATGGGCAATTGTTGAAGGAGGATATCAATATCTAGCTGCAGTACCAACAGATCCAACGAAAAGAAAGAATTATGAAACAAATGCAAAGGCGGTCAATGCTCTATTGGGAAGTCTAACTGAATCAGAATTTGTCAAAGTCATGCATCTGAATACAGCAAAGGCAATATGGGACAAAATCATTCTAAGTTATGAAGGTGATGCAAAGGTAAAAAGTGCTAAACTCCAAACTCTCAGAATTCAATATGAGAATCTAAAAATGGATAATGAGGATAGCATTGCCAATTTCTTTTTACGTCTTGATGATATTGTAAATCGTATGAGAAATCTGGGAGAAACAATAACCGAATCTACTTTGGTTGAGAAAGTCTTAAGATCACTAACGACAAAAATTGAGTCAAAAGTTTCTACTCTTGAAGAAAAGCAGGATCCTCAAAATCTTACTGTGGTGCAACTTCATGGCATACTAACTGTTGAGCCCCAAAGATGTCCTTCTTTTCCACCACATTTCACTTCATTTCCCTTGTCCCTCATCAATTACAGGCTTAAATGATCAATAGGATTGATTAGGATTACTTTAAGAATGTATATAATGACTAACTTGCTATGTTTTCATGATTTTTTTATTGTAGCAATTTTTTACTAGACTTGGCTACAGAACGCAGTCATTCTGTAGCCAGTCACCTATTCTGCAGCTATCTTCATGTTTACGTAGGTTCCAGGTGTCACCTCAAGGAAAAACGCATATGGTCATATTCCACATCACTCCCCCATCATTTCTTGCTATCCACGAAGTCTGAGCTCGAGTCTACAGGTGGTTATGCACGTGGGAAACCAAAACTAGGAGATAGAGTTCTAATAGGACAAGCACTGTACAGATGTCCTTAATTATAGTACGAGACCACCACCAGAGTTCTAGTTTGATTTTAGTTGGGAAAGACATTTATTCCTATTTTATCTCAAAGACAGTTATGTAATTTTTTTATAAGTATGGCTCGGGAGACCGAGAAACAGCTAGCTATATTTTGTTTTTGTTGCTAGATCTCAAAAGACCGTAATACTCTATTTTTTCAAAGAATTTCTCCTTTAATGAAAGAAGCATCACTTTATTGCAAGAGCTGAGTCAATCTTGAGTATATTTGCATGCTAATCCGGTGGTAGAGGGCCCCTGCTACCTGAGAAGCTTTGTTCATATGGTTTAGATAAGTACTTAGCCTTGTTTCATTTCTAGTTTAATCAATTTTCTGAACTTTGTGTTTTTATACTCATTTGCAGTGGATGCCACAGTCAGTCTTATCCTTACAAACTATTCCAAAATACCACTAATATTGGATGAGATATAACTGTAGTATTTAGGAATTAGTTGCATTTCTCTGAATTTTATGATTTTGTGCTCAATTACATCAGTTGTTACAGCTAGTCGTGATCTTATAAACTCTTCCAAAATATCACTAACTCTGTATGAGGCATAACTGTGGTGTTTTATAGCTTTGTTGTGTTTTTTTGAATTTTATGCTTTCATGCTCATTTACATAACATAACATGTTGCAGCCAATCCTGTTCTATAAATTATTCCAAAATACCACTAACTCCGAATGAGACAGAGCTGAAACATTTCAGTGATTAGTTGCATCTTTAGTCTAGTTGTAGTACTCCGGAGGTAGATGTCACTATAGTTTAATTCTGTCACTATATTTCAAGTTTGATAATGGCATTCTAGTTTAGTTATAGTTCACTGTATATCAAGTTAGGTTAATGGCATTCTAGTTTAGTTATGGTCACTGTGTTTCAAGTTTGATCAATTGCATTTTAGTTCAATGTTATCCATTGTTCTTTAAGTTGTATTAACTGTCAAAATTAGACTTCACGGCCTTCATTGTTTAAAAACTACTTTAGTTCTGACTTTCTATTAATGCATCATCATAAGGATAGGAATTAGTGATATCAATTTAAGGCCTTGATTGTTCTGAAATATTTTGCAATTTCACAAATAAGCTTTTTTTCCCAAAACTATTCTAGAAAATCTCTAACTTTCAGATGAGGCTTAGTAGTGACAAGTTGAGCTGCAGAATGGATTAATCTTAGCATTACAAGTTAATTCAGAGTAGAAATCTTATTGTGCTACAAAAAATGTTTTCCAGTTGTGTTCCAATAAACTTCTAGCCATGGATGAGATTCTTTGTAATATTGTAAGACGATTGTTTACTTAGGAGAACCTCATTTGCACTAAAATTTTCCTTTTCTTAAGCTATTCAAACATATTTCTAATGAATGAATTGGATGAGTTCATGTTATGAGTTATTGAGTTCATGTTGTGATTTATTTCCTTGCTATGAGTCATTATCAAGCTTTGCATTTTCTGTTCTTTAGTGCCATACATAGTTTAGAATAGGATTTTCTCTGTTTTACTGTAACCATCCACTTCTCTTTTCCAACACTTAGTTCTTTTCCTTTTTAACATAAAACCATAAAACCAAAAACATCAGAAAAACACTAAACACAACGTAGTGAGAAACAAATACCTAGGCACATATAGTGCACCTCACTTCAGTAGTTTACTAGCCCTGGTTGACAATTTATGACCTCAATTTAGGAACACTAAGTTGAGCACTACACTAACTGCATATGAAATGAGAAGAGGAGGACCATATGAAGTCAAAGAAGCAGTCTTTAGAACTTCTACAAAAGGAAAGGAAGTACAAAAACCAGAAGGATCAAGATATATCTCAGAAGAAGATGAGATAAACTTTGTAAAGAAACTTCAACTTGGCACAGGACGGTTCAAAGGTAAGCTTCCTTTCAAATTTTTTGATTGTGGAAGAGTTGGTCATTATGCTGCTAAGTGTCCTTATAAAGCAACACATAAAAAGGGGAAGGAAGTAGCAAGAAGGAATAAGAATCGTTTTAGCACTAGAAAGAGTTACTATACTCATGAAGATAGTGATGGGTTATCTGATAGTGAGGAAGAATGTGAACAAGATCTTAGACTTCTCATGGCATTTGAAAAATAATCTAGAGAAGAAAATGATACTTTTGTCGATGCTCTAGAAGATAGTGATTTTCTTGATGAAAACAATAAACTCAAAATTTTCTTAGAAGAGAGTAAAATAACCATAGAAACTCTGAAAAAATCAGCTTGAAGAAAAAGAGAAACAAAATGAGAAATTAGAGTGTGAAGTAGTAAGTCTAAGAAAAGAACTTGAGAAAGTAAAGACTCAGAATCTTAGATTTTCTAAAGGATCTGAAACCTTAGATGAGATTATCAAGGTACAACGTTCTCCTCTTATAAAGACAGGTCTTGGATATATCAGAGAATCTTCTCAAGCTTCAGCACCAAATTATCTAAAAGCAGTTACAGCTGGTTTACAACATGCTGCCACTCAGCAAGGGAATAAAGAATCTTTACAGGTAAAGCATGATCATCTCAGTTCAAAGAACACTAACAGGAATTTTTTTCAAAGGAACACCAATCAACAGGTAAATTCAAGTATAATATTTTATGATCGCAGAAATTTTTTTTCTTCAATGGACAATGTTTCTCATGTCACAATTTTTTTCATAAAGCTGTTCAATGTGTTGCATATAAAACCATCATGACAAGAGAATCAAGAAAGAAAAGGATTGATATTGAAACAAAGAAGAATACTTATAACAAATTTTATCCTCTTCAAAATGAAGTTGAATGTGCTTATTGCAATAACTATGGCCATGAAGAATTTGAATGCAGAAGCAAAGTTCAGCCAAAAGAACATGTTCCTTCAAGCTCCAAAGTATGGAAAAAGAAGGAATTACAGGTTGAAAATTGTGGCATAGCGTTATTTGTAGAAGATGAAGAAAACCAATGGTACATTGATAGTGGATGCTCAAGACACATGACAGGTGACAAAAACAAACTTCTATCATATAGTGCCTTAGAAAAAGAAAGGAATGTTACATTTGGAAATGATACTCTTGCGGTCATTAAGGGAAAAGGGTCTGTTTTTCTAAAAGAAAAGGTGACAGCTAATGAAGTTATGTATGTGGATGGATTAAAGCATAACCTGTTAAGTATAATTCAAATGTGATCAAGGAACTAAAGTTGTATTTAGTTCAAAAGAATGTGTGGTACGTGATCTTGATACAGGTAAAGCAATTATAAAAGGAAAAAGAACTCCAAGCAACTTGTATGTATTGAAGAACTACAAAGAACAATGTTACTTGAGTAAATCTTCAAAAAATTGGCTATGGCATAGAAGGTTGGGGCATCTGAGCTTCTCTCAAATCAAAAAATCAATATGAATTAAAGCTATTCGTGATCTTCCCAATATTACTCTACCTGAAAATATCATATGCAAATATTGCCAATTCGGTAAGCAAACTAGAGTACAATTTAATACCAAGTAAGGATCATCAAGTAAGCCTCTTGAACTCATTCATACTGACATATGTGGACCTATGAGGAAAAATTCACCACGCGGTGAAGAATACTATATCTTATTCATTGATGATTTCTCTAGAATATGTTGGATTGGGTTGCTTAAACACAAAGATGAAGCATTTGAGAAATTTTAGATATTCAAAGCACTAGTTGAGAATGAATTAGATCTAAAAATTAAGTGCCTCAGATCTGATCAAGGAGGAGAATATACATTAGATTAATTCCTTGAATTTTGTGAACAACATGGCATAAAAAGATGGTTCTCTGTAGCTGGCACTCCACAACAAAATGGTGTTGCAAAAAGAATGAATAGAACAGTTCAACAAATGTCTAGAGCTATGCTTGATGATTCCGGAATACCTGACACATTTTGGGGAGAAGCAGCACATACAATAGTAAATATTCTTAACAAGGCACATGTTCGTGTAAATAGTGATAAAAATCCATATGAACTATGGTATGGTAATCCTCCTACTATAAATCATTTTAGAATTTTTGGAAGCAAATGCTTTATCAAAAATAATGATGAAAAACTTGGCAAGTTTGAACCCAGAGTAGATGAAGGAATATTTCTTGGTTACTCCTCTAGGATTAAAGCATATAAATGTTACAATAAAAGACTTCTAAAGATTGTTGAATGTATTGATGTTGTTATTGATGAGTCTCCTGCAGCTGCAAAAGAAGAAAAACAAACAACAAATGAAGACGATGATGATGACATATATCCTTCTACATCAAATAGTAATGATACAAACAATGAACCCAGTGAAGAACCTGAAGATGATTTGTCTGAAAAGGCTCCATCCAGATATGTTCAAAAGAATCATCCAGAATCTCAAATTTTGGGAGAAAATGGATCAGGTGTACAAACAAGAAGGACTCTTGTGGGATCTTCTAGCAATCTGGGATTTCTGTCCACTATTGAACCTCACAATGTCAATCAAGCTAGCAAAGATGAATGTTGGATTCAAGACATGAATGAAGATCTTGATAAAATTGAAAAGAATCACACTTGGGAATTAGTACCAAGACCTCATGACAAAAATGTCATTGGAACTAAATGGATATTCAAAAACAAGTTAAATGAGAATGGGGATGTTATAAGAAATAAAGATAGACTTGTTTGCAAGGGGTATGCTCAACAATAAGGTATATAATTTGAAGAAACCTTTGCTCCTGTAGCCAGACTTGAAGCCATAAGAATGTTTCTTTCTTTTTCAAGCTTCCAAAAAATCAAAGTTTATCAAATGGATGTTAAATCTGCTTTTCTCAATGGTGATCTAGAAGAAGAAGTTTATATAGAACAACCAGAAGGATTCATTTTGTGAAATGATGAAAAACTTGTTTGTAGACTTAAAAAGGCTCTATATGGTCTCAAACAAGCTCCAAGGGCATGGTACTATCATCTTGACAAATATCTTCATCAACAAGGATTTTCAAAAGGGTCTGCTAATAGCACCTTATACACAAAAACGAAAAATGACAAACTATTGATTGTGGTTGTATATGTTGATGATATCATTTTTGGAAGTAATGAAGAGTCTATGAGTTAGAAATTTGCTTCTGATATGAAGCAAGAATTTGAAATGTATTTACTTGGGGAACTAACATTATTTCTTGGCTTGTGTTGACGGGAAAATATGTCCGGCCAACAGTAGAGGATCTCCCCGGTAGAAAGTCCCAATTAGACTTTGAACCGTTTGGAGTAGGGATCCCGTCCTGGGTGTGGGTCCGGCTACCGCTTAAATGAACACTTATTTACGTGATACAGAATACATGACTGATGTATCAAACCAATATATGACACTATGCGTAGCAAGGTAATAAACAAAATGCGTACACCCAGGAAGTGTCATTAGCAACACATCTATGGGGTATGCATGCAAGATAATCTGACCACCAAAGAAACAGTTCTTTATTGCAAGAATATCCCTTAACTTTCTGAAAGATATAACGAAATGCTAATAAAACAGTTCATTAACATTCATCATAAGAGTAGATAGTAAACTTGAGCATCATCAACAAAATCAAAGATAGCTATGGGGCATGAATGATACTATCAATAACACAGGTTCATTAATTAAACGATATTCTGAAACTGTACGCAGAATACACACAGTGTTGTCACAGCTAACACATCATCCAATCAAAGGGATTTTAACAAGTATTTGTATTACATATGTCAAGAGTATGATTCTTCAATTACAATGCAATATTGATTTTCAATCCACCAAAGAGAAGCCTTTAACTATGTGCCCCACAGGGGTATTTATAGATTCAAGAAATGCCCTTTAGGCTTTCCAACGTTTCAACTTCCCGACGGTTCAGCTTCCCTGCGACTTTTGCCGAACATGCGACCTGCGACCCAGAAGATTGCGACCTGCGACTTAGGCGCCGGTGCGACTTGCGACCTGGGGGACAAATGCGACCTGCGACCCAGCAGTTAAGCTATGGAGGTGGCCGCGTAATCGAGAGGTCTGGAGCGTCTATCTTCTTCTCCTTGAGGAAGTCTTGCCAGGCCTGGTAATCCGCTACTATAGGGGAGACTAGAGGGATTTCTTCTTTTAAACGATGCATACATTCCAAAGCATTGGGTATCAGAGTCTCCTTCTTCTGGGAAATCTGGATTGAGAGGGAGGCAAGCTTGGTATAAATTTGTACTGGAGTGACAAGAAGCCGGTTTAGGTTCTCTTGTGATGCCTCAAATTCTGGTGCTGCAGCAGCTTGTCTCACGGGTTGCAAAAAAGACTGAATTTCCTGATCTACCTGCTCCCAGTCTTTAGTTTCGTCCAGTGCCCCTAACGACGGAATGTGATGCAGAGCGTTCATGGAGTCTATACCACTGATCAGGTGATTATATGCAGACACCACTTTGTCCAAGTCTTTGGCCAGCTTGTCTTTGGACTGCATCTTCATCCGGATTTGTACTTTGGCGTCTTGTGTGTGACCCCAATCCTTCCTAGGCACATGTTCGGGAGCTTGCTGGTACTGCGCTGTCCAGTTTATCATTTTGTCTAAAGCTACCGAGGCTTCCCTGAGCTGCTCATGCTTCTGTTTGGTTTCCGCTCGTGCCTCTGCCAACAGGGCCACTGTTTGTTTTAGGGTGAGCATTTCCCTATATACTTGCTTCATGGTCGCTTCCAGCACATCACACTCTTTCATGACCGCCAGTGGGACCTCATTGACTTGGGAAGGCTTACCTTGGAGCTATCGTATCTCACTCTCCAGTATTGATTTCTCCTGTTCCGCTGCTTTTAGCCTGTTTTGTAGGGAAATAATCTCCCTGCTCATTCTAGTGACATTTTCCTCTGTGGCCGTGGCAAAAGCGGTGCCTGCTGATGCTATCATTACCGGGTTAGTCCTGGTATCCGGGACGATGTCCTTTTCAGTGGCGACTGTAGATATGGTGGGATGGCTTTGCGCCAAGGATTTTCTCCTCTCTTGTCGTATTTTGAAAGAGAATTGGTCAAATGTCAATCTAGTCAGGTCGAAGACCTCTTCCTCTTGTTCCCCGAGAAAATCGTCACCAGGGAGGATACTTTTCTTGCCACTCGGAAAAATCTCCAGGGGAGATATGTCGATATCATCTATCAGTTCATCCTCTTTATCCTGCGTTTGTCCTTTTCCTTTCTCCTTTTGCCGGCGCTCGACTTCTGCCTTGTCATGTTCCTCCTTCTTCCTGCGTTCTGACTCTGCCTCTGCTTCTCTCTCAGCTTTTCTTTTTCTTTCTGCTATGGCAGCTTGGTCTGTTTTCTTCTGTTGTTCGGCCTTTTCAAGTTCTTCCTTAAGTGCTTGTTCTGCCGCCGCCTGTGCTTCCTTTTCCTGTCTTTCTTTTTCCTCAGCCTGTTTCCTTTTCCATTCTATCCTTGCATCTCTTCTACGTTTCTCTTCATCCTCCTTCATTTTCTTTTCCTCTTCCTTCTTGGCCTGGGCCTCTGCTTCTTTTAGCTGATCCGAGGTGTCAGGCCCTGTACTGGTCCGTGTTTTCTTATCTTTGGAGGAAGAAGAGCCTCCTATTTTTTGGCTCCTGTCTTCTAAATTTTGGTGATCTTCTTCTTCTTGGTCAGAGTCAATCCCCAGAGCTAGTTGCCTGTCTGCGTTGTACCAGTTTCTTTTCTCATCATCTGCCGGGCGTTCGACATGCTGATAGCTCCATTTAAAATTGGCCTTCTTACAGTGCTCCGGAACTATCTTGAACGGGTGATATGTTCGGTATTCCAGTCTTCTAAAGTGATAACCTTTTATCTCTTCCCCTTGAGCCCTTACTTCTCTGGAGTCCTTGACTGTATAAGCACCGATGGTGAGGGGCAGAGCGGGCCAAGGTTTCTTCTTTCCTTTGGAAAGGACATTGGAGAAACCTGAGGTCATCTGGAAACATACCTCCTGCATAAGTACCTTATCGGTAATAAACCTAGGCAGAGCATGTGGTGCTTTGAATGTGCCAAATACTCGGATGATTGTATATTCAGCGAATGGAAACCAGTGCGCCACCTGACCTAGTGTCTCCATTTCTCGCCAAGACATGCAGGGGGTGTCTTGACCAAATAGTTTCCCGTAAAGGGCGGGAATGAATATCTGAGAGATTTGCTCAATATCTGACTTGTACCTGGATTCCCAGAATACCTTGGTCTGCAAATGGATTGCCCGGGTCTGTTCGGAGTCCCAGTTATGTGGCCATCCCTCAACATGCAGCTGGGCACAGACAGCATCCAATAAATACGAAGCCATATAGAATTCTGATGGCGTTCCCTCATCTGGGGCTAAAGCTGAAGCCAAATTTGTTTGCACTGAGCCCATTAATATACCAGCCCAATTGAATCGAGTGCCGTGCACCGTTACGTGTTCCATAATGGTTTCCCATGCTCCGTTGAAAGTGGTGGCGTCCGAACGTCCGTACACTCTGCACAGCATGGCGGCCACTAACTTATACACTTTCCTCAGACTGGCCACCGGGTACTCCTGGTCTTTCTTGACTTTAAATTTATCTGGTTCCGCCCACCATCTTCTGATTGTATCAATCATCGGTACTTCATTTGCAGAAAACCATCTCGGGGTAAAATTTACCTCTGGTTGGGGTAGCGAGTAGTAGACCTGTGCTTTTGAGCTTTCCAACGTTGCAAAAGCTTTACCTCCACTATCTCGGATCGCGAAATTCTTGGGATCCGTCTTCTGTATGATCCAGTCCAACATTTCTGGGCATGGAAAGATGGCGGGATGTGCCCCTGCTAGGTGCAACTTGGATTTCTTGACCTTTAGGTATACCTCTCGGTCCGGGAGATCTTCTGGAAACTCATCTTCTGTTATGGCGAACTCGCGGTATACTTCATACCACCTAAGGCTGTCCCCCTTTGCGAAGGTGCAAAGGGTGTCTCTATATATTGGTGGAGGAGATGTTTTTATTTCTGTGTCTGACTCTTCCTCCACCACCTGCTTACTTCTCCTTCGGGATACCTGGGGTGCCATGTTGCTAGAGTCGGAGAGGACCGGTATCGTGTCTGCTCTAAATTCACCTGTTGCATTCAGGAAAGAATCCCAAGATGAGAAAGACATGATGATAACGGCTAAATACAGTCTACACATGCAGAGTTTAATTAACTGTTCTCTGGGGGGCGCAGGGTCACTGATCTGCAAAATAACTCACATGCGACCTCGCGACCTTGCGACTAGGTCGCAGGGTCGCAGAGTCGCTAACAAGGGGTCGCGCGACCTTGCGACTTTGCGACCGGGTCGCTGGTTCGCAAGTCGCACTTGATCCTGCTGGGGGGGTTCGAGCGCGCGCGGTTTTGCGGATAATCTCTCCCTAACGGGAAACATACGCAGCTGGAAAGGGTCTAAACTGGAAATAAGGCACAGCCATGAGGAATTGGGCAAGACAAAGGTGACCCTGGGGTTTATGAGAAACAAAACAACAATAAAACTCAACAAAAAACCTTACATCTTCACCAAAAAGCAATTAAGGCCGTGGGGAGGCTCAATAATGGCAAGAAATGCTAGAGAAGGAAACACAGGGAGGAAAAGGCAACTTACCCGGAAGAAAACGCGCCAGTCGACATGTCAGAGCAATTCCACGATTTTCGCCGCGAGTCACAAATGCGACCTAGCGACCTGCCCTTATAAAAAGGAGTCGCACGTGCGAGCAATAAATGAGGTCGCAAGTTTATAGTTTGCGACCTTGCGACCTCGCGACCTTAAGGTCGCTGGGTCGCAAGGTCGCTGAGTCGCTAATTCTCTTAATTACTTACTTTTGCGACCTTGTGACCTCGCGACCTTAAGGTCGCTGGGTCGCAAGGTCGCAAATTGCATGACTTCCGACTCTTGCGACCTGGCGACCTGGCGACCTTAGGGTCGCAGAGTCGCATAGGTCGCATGGGTCGCAAATCATGGGTTCGCGACTTGGCGACTTGCTCTTAAAACTTTACTTAGCTTCTTCTTCTGGTTTGAAAGGGGCTCCAAAAAATTTATAAGTGTGTGTTATTATCTTTTTTGTAATTTTTTTGGAGGGTGTTGTAGGGGCTACAACAAATGGCGATTCACTGGATGAATTCAGAGTCTCTGCCGATGAAGGGTCGATGAGGGAGGAGGGAGGGGTCTAATACTAGCTTGTTCTTTTATCTCAGAGTTTACACCTTCCTTCCTTTGCCACCCCGCATAGTTGCCTGGCCTTTTGGCTTATTGGGTGCAGATCAACCGAAATTTTAATTCCTCGCGCTCCAGGACCGAGAGGGTCGGGGAAACCTTGGACAACTGCAGGGTCCGGTACAATTATTTCGTCCTCATGGTGTTGCTCCGCTGCCAGCGAACCTCTCGGCTCCGGTGGAGTCACTGCCTAAGGAGTCATGAACGTTGCTCCGCTGCTAGCGAGCCTGGTCAGTAACCCGGCGGAGTCGTTACATCACCTCTCTGCACAGGAAGCCTTTCTCAATCCTTTACCCTTTATTTGTGTGCGATTGCACTTATTTGAGAATGTGCCTGTAGCACTTATTTAGATGGGCAGATTTTGCCTGGGCGGATGAGGGATCCCGACTTATTTTGCTTGCAGAGAGGTTGCTCCTGGTCTCATATGAGGACTTGGGTTTTTCCCGGATGACCTGAAATTCTCTTGAGCTAGCCCTGTTCCCTCACGATCCGGTTGCTGCTATGCAAGACCTTCTCTGCCTGCACCCTTCGAAGCCGCTAGGTGGTTCCTTATGCTTGAAGACTCTAGTAAGGCCGTGTATTATCCTTTGATGCCCATTACAAGCGAGTTTTGACTGCTCCGTTTTTTTTTTTTTTTGGGAAGTGCCTTTCATCAGCATAGAACCTATCAAGGAGTGAGCCAGTTGCGGGCAGTTTAGACAAGATTTTCCTTGTAGATTTAGAGAAAGAGTTTTTTTTTTTTTTTTTTTTACTTGGAAAACAAAAATGCGACTTTTATAATACAGGGGGGGGAACAGCCCTTTGAGGGCTACTCAAGTAAAATAGTGTTTGAGGTCATGCCCATTTACCGGGAGGACCTCGACCTTTCCTTCCAGAGTTTGCAATCGGAAGGTATGGGGACCCACCTTTTCTTTAACCTGAAAGGGACCTATCCATAGTGCTTGAAATTTGGCATGTTTTCATTTTTCTTCGTGAGCTTTATCCCACTTTAGGACAAGATCTCCTATTTCAAATTTCTTATCTCCCGCAGACTTTTTATCGAACCATTTCTTGATCCGACTCTGGTGGATGGCGAATTTCTCCCGGGTTTTCTGCCTTTCCTCTTCTAATTTCAGCATCGTGTCAATGCGGGTTTGCAATGCGGGGCAAGGGGTACCATGACACTCTTGAGACAACTGTAGAGCAGGAAGAGACAAATTGGGTGGGAGGAAAGCTTCTTTCCCATACACGAGAAAATATGGTGAGGTGCCTATTGAGGACTTAGGGGTGACGCGATCAGCCCAAAGTGCATTTTGGAGAGCATTATGCCAGTTGCGTTGGTGAGACAGAAGGGTCTTTTTAATGATGCGAATCAGATTTTTATTTGTTGATTCTACTAGACCATTTCCTTGGGGATAGTACTTTGCAGAGTGTTTAAGAACAATGCCATTTTCCAACGCAAAATCATATAATTTAAAATATGAAAAATACGTTGCATTATCAAACACCAAGGAAGTTGGAATGCTAAACCTGGTAATGATGGAATGAGTGACAAATTGCATTACCTCCTGATCGTTGATTTGGCGTAATGGCACTGCTTCAACCCACCTGGTGAAATAATCAGTGGCCGTCAGAATGTACCTGTGTTGCTTAGAAGAGTGGGGTAAGATCTCACCAATGACGTCCAGACCCCATTGTTGAAAAGGTTCTTCTACTGCTACTGACAACAAAGGGGCAGCGGGACGTGCTTCTCGACTTGCGAATTTCTGGCATTGAATGCACTTCCGAACATATGCGTGGGCGTCTCTGAAAAGAGTTGGCCAATAATAACCTGCTCGCATTATTTTATGAGCCGTAGTATCCCCGGCAAAATGACCTCCTGCTGGTCCATCATGCAGCTCGATTAAGATTTTCTGAGCTTCATCATATTCCAGACAGCGTAACATGACCCCATCGGAATGTTTCCTGAAGAGCTTCCCTTGGATTATCTGGTAAGACGCAACTTTGAGTCTGATTGCACGTTTCTGCCGGGCATTCAGAGCGGGGTCCAATGTACCATGTGCTACATATTCTGAAATATCCGAGTACCAAGAAGGGTTCCTTATCTGAGGTACGATGTCGGTTTGGTACATATCAATTTCTTGTTCCCAATTATCTTCTTCAACCTGGTGGGAACTTGCGGCCTCTGCAGCCATTTGGCATAGACCTTGCCCTTTAACTGTGCGTGCTGGCTTAAACTATAAGTCATATTCTTGCATACACGCAACCCAGTTCCCTCGTCTCTCGCCCAGCTCTTGCTGCATGAACAGTGAGCGAACAGCTGGGTGAGGAACGTAAACCGTGACATGGTTTTTTAGGATGTATGGTCTGAAATTTTTGACCGTTTAATATACCGCATAGGCCTGTTTTTCGATTTCGGGATAATTCAATTCAGCCCCTTGCAAACCAGTGCTCATGAATGAAATGGGGCACTCGTCATTATTTCTGTCCTTTTTCGTGAGTACAGCTGCCAGGGACGAATCCGAAGCGAAAGTATACAAGCTAAAATCTCTGCCGAAATCTGGGCTCTGGAGGGAAGGTGCTTCGGCTATATCTTTCTTGATCTGATCGAAAGCTTCCTTTTCGGGCTGATTCCATTTGAAGGTAGAATTTTTCTTTATCATTCCCTGTAGTGGCTTAACTATCTGGGCGAAATCTGATATAAACTTACGTACAAAATTGATCTTTCCCAAAAAGGACTGCATTGCTTTCTTACTGCTGGGGGGAGGAATCTGAGCAATGGCTTTCGCACGTTCTCGATCAACGACAATGCCTTGCTTAGTTATGATATGACCCAGTAGATTTCCCTCCGCTACGGCGAAAATGCTCTTCTTTGGGTTGAGCGAGATATCGTATTTTCTGCACCTTTCGAAGATCTGTCTGAGGTGACGCAAATGATCCCCCCGACGTTTAGAGAACACGGTAACATCATCCAAGTAGACTACCACACTTTGGCCTATCAGACCCCTGAATGCTATATCCATATCTCTTTGGAACGTTGATCCTGCGTTGATTAATCCAAAAGGCATACGCCTGAAAGCGAAAGTTCCCCACTTAGTCCGAAAGGTAGTCTTTAACCTATCTGGTTCAGCCACCAGTACCTGATTGTAACCAGAGAATCCGTCCAACAGAGAGAACATTTCTGACCCGGACACTGCTTGTAATATTTGCTCCATAGGGGGTACCGGGTAATTATCTTTATTCAAGGCCCGGTTTAAGTTTCGGAAATCCACGCATAAGCGAATTTCACCTGACTTCTTCCGTACCGGAACCAAATTGGACACCCATGTGGAATGGCGAACCTTAAAGATAATGCGTGCATCTAAAATTTTTTTGAGTTCCTTCAGAATCAATGGTTCCATCATAGGATGTACTTTCCTGAGCTTTTGTTGGAAATATTTTACATTTTCTTTGATGGGTATCACATGTTGTATGGTTCGAGTATCGTATGTGCGTAATTCCTCATATGTCCAAGCGAACACGTCACGATATTTGCGAAATAGCTGAGTGAAATCCTGAGCCTCTTGGGGGGTGCAGTCCTTCCCAAGGTTGACGAATTTAGGATTATCCTCTGATCCCAAGTTCACTTGTCGATGGGCCAGGATAGAGCTCTGTACTTTGGCCTTCCCAAGGTTGACGAATTTAGGATTATCCTCTGATCCCAAGTTCACTTGTCGATGAGCTAAGATAGAGCTCTGTACTTTGGCATTTGGGGGCCCACGAAAACGATTTTGTAGATCGAAAAGCTTCTCAAGTGATACCACCCCTTTAGGCATGGGGTTTCCTTTGACTTGCTCGTACTCCTTTTGCATAGCTTGGTCGTGCTCATCTTCATCTATAGCAGTGTCTTTGAATATCTCTGAGTTACACATAAATTCCAGCACCTGCTGATCATCATCAAAAACACGCAAGTTAGTGATATTGTCTGGCACAGAGGGTTTATACATAACTTCAATAGAAAAACCGTCCCTCAAAGGGGTAAATCTGGCGGCAGCATTAGCTAGAGTATCCGCCGCTGCATTATGCATTCTCAGAACAGATTTAATTCCAAAAGCGTCAAAAGCAGAAATGAGCCGCCATACCTCTTGCTGATACGCCTTTAAATGTGGAGACAAACAATGAATAGTATTGCGTACCTGTCGAGTGATAATCTCGGAGTCTCCAATGACCTGTAAGCATTTTACCTTCAAATCCAGCGCCTTTTTAAGCCCAAGGATCAAAGCTTCATACTCAGCAGTGTTGTTAGTGCATTGGAACTCCAGCCGACAAGAGACTAAGAATTTTTTCTTATGCGGATCAAGCAAAACGCAGCCAGCGCCAGAACCATCGAGATTTTTGGAACCGTCGTAATACAATGTCCATATGTCATTTTCCGGGCCCGTGGGAATAGTAGATTTCGGAGGAATTTCGGCTTGGTGTGAGATAGTTTGGGCTTGTTCCTCTGCGACGAGTGCCATTTCAGATTGGACCTCAGAACCTACTGAAGACTGAGGAGGTCGGTAACATCCAAAAATGGACTCCAGGAAACACATACCGAGTTCCTCCTGGGCAAAGATGATGGGTTCATTTGTGGCATCCAAATCAGTTACAGTGTGTTTCATGTATGGTTCGCTTTCGACTCTGATTTGGTTATTTCTCCCTTTGTAAGGTAGCCATAAGTGGGACCAATCTGTGGCAAAGTATCCTTGCAACTTGCTAGACCAGTCCCTGCTAAGCAGTACACCATAGGCTTCAGGGATGTCAACAACCACAATATCAATACATTGATGGACCCTAGAGTCGGATGAGAGGCGAATGATGACATTGTTTAATTCTCCAATGGCTGGTACTTGTGATCTGTCCAGTTGAATGATTTTTGCGTCAGTTTTCTCTGGGAGGATGTTGAGTTTCTTGCACACAGATAGAGGCATGACATTCGTGGATGCACCAGAGTCAACGAGGCAATTGTGAACGTTGAAATTAAACATCTCAAAAGACAAGAGGAATGGAGGGGTGGATCCTCTTGAATTCGCGTTGACAGCGTTCACTATAGATTGGATATCCGGACTGGTTTGTGCAGATGTGTTGCTCACAGTTTTCGTATTTTGGTTGTTGGCGAAAGCTTTTAAAATAAGTTCCTTCTGATTTGTGATGTGGGCCAGCTCGTAGAGAGAGATATTAGCTCTGGTCTTTTTCATGTCCTCCACTATGTTGTAGCTAGTATCAGTTTGGGGGCTAGGTTCGGTAGTGGTTTTCGAGGGTTCCGCCGGGAGCTTGCTCTTGTGACTTGCTTTGCTATTGCTATTGGTAGGCTTCTCCGGCGTTGCTTGTCCTTCGTTGCTAGGGGGAAGAATTTTCCTCAGGAAAGCCCTTTTCTTGTCTTCATATGATTGTTCGGGAACAGATCCTTTGCTTCTAAGACTATAGTTTCGAGTGGGCTGAGCCTTGGGACTGCCTGCCATGTTGATATCAATGGGAACAAGACTCTCCCCCCCGCGGATTATATCAAAAGTTAGGACAGAGGCTCCTGATTCCCCATCTAGGAGCGAACCTTCATCTCGATCAGAAACATCATCCTCTGTCTGGTTCCCCGGAGTTTGGTCATCCAAAAGTTGGTTAACCACCGCGGTCATGCTGCCAATCCATTGCGGGCACGTTTTTTCGGAATGGGCAGCTTGGTGAAAAGAGCAAAAATTGTCTTTCCCTATCTCTTCCACGTTGAGAGCGGCGCTGGAGTTTGACGGGGGTCTGTTGGTGTTGGGATTACTTTTCTTGAAAAAGGGTTTTGGAGGTTTATTTGTAGTTGAGGTTTCAACGCCCTTTCTCTTTAAGTCAGAGACCTCATTTGTTAGTACTTTGAGGGTCTTGGCCATACTCTCGAAATCAAAAGTTTCTCTCTCTCTATTAGGGGTGGAAGGATGACCCTTTTTAGTGGTTGGTTTGTGATCATCCTTTCCTTCATGGTCCATGACTCCTATCGACAACATGTCCTTCTCTACCGCGAGAGCAGCGGCGTAATTTGCAGTAAGGGTAGCGCGGGCCTCACATTTGACGAAAACGGCAATATCCCTAGGGAGAGCTTTAGTATAGTAGTCGATGGTGATAGAATCGTCCAATGCTAAGTTTGGAGGAAATTTTTGCAATATTGTGGCGAAGCGTTGGTTAAAGTCTTTAACTTTCTCTTTTCTATGACACTTGATGGTGCTTAGCTCTGTGAGGAGCATAGAGGGTGTTTTATCTTCTGCAAACTTTTGCAGGAACACACGACGGAACTGGTCCCATGAAGTAATAGAAGCACTGGGTAGGGAACGGTACCAAGTGGCTGCAAGGTTTATAAGAGTGTGTGGGAACAGTCGACATGCGACATCATCGGACTGAACTCTCATGATTTGTAGGGACAGATAGAAACTACTAATATGATCTTCCGCGGAGGTACCTTTCTCAGGATCAAACTTAGGAAAATGCTTCTCCGGGTGTCTAGGCATATCATGGAGAAGACCTAAAAGAGCCAATGGGGATTGAGCCATCCAGGCTAGGGGCTGCACCCTCCTGGGGTGCTGACGATATCGGGTTTCTGCCTCGGACTCACTTCCCGTCCCTGACACTGATGCTCCGTCATGATGGCGAGAGTGTTCATCTTGGTGTCTTTCACGGTTATTCATGTTTCTAAAATACTCCCAGTTGTGGGGAAGGGGCCTATTTTGGTTTTGGTGGTGATGATGGTTGACGTGGTGTCTTTGGCCGCGAACTATATCTCCTCTGCCTCCACGTCTGTGACCTCTGTTGACTCCACCCTCGTTTCTTCGAGGCCTGTTTCCTTCCCCTACATTTCTTTGGGCTGTGTTACCTTCTCTTTCATTTCTTCGACCCCCTCCTCTTTCTTCTAGCGGGGAATACACTTGGTTGTTGTTCCACTGATGTAAGTCAGGCTGAGGTTCGGGGAAAGGTTCAGTATCAGGGAAACCTTCACTATCTTGGAGAATGGGGTCATTTTCCTGGACCACCCGCCCGAGGTCTTCAATCATGGAGTTCACGAGTTCAGGTATGGTGCGGACAAGCACACCATTACGAGTGACGTTTTCGGCTGGGGTCCTAGTGTGGGCTAGGAATTCCATGATTGGAGCATACCGTAAATCCCTGATGAGATTGCGGGCAACTGGGCGTAAGGATCTCAACTGTTCGTTTGTGATTTCAAAATATCGAGCTTCCTCCCTTGGAATATCTTCCAAGGGGGGAAGATGAGGTTCGTTATTTATGACCTCCCGGTGGGGAGTTTGTAACGGAATGTCAGTTGTATGCTGGGAGGATGCCATGGCCCTCCTTCTAGCGCCAAATCTGTTGACGGGAAAATATGTCTGGCCAACAGTAGGGGATCTCCCTGGTAGAAAGTCCCAATTAGACTTTGAACCGTTTGGAGTAGGGATCCCGTCCGGGGTGTGGGTCCGGCTACCACTTAAATGACTTTCTCTTCGGTCTCGAGCAACCTGATTGAATCTGCAAACATACACTTATTTACGTGATACAGAATACATGACTGATGTATCAAACCAATATATGACACTATGCGTAGCAAGGTAATAAACAAAATGCGTACACCCAGGAAGTGTCGTTAGCAACACATCTATGGGGTATGCATGCAAGATAATCTGACCACCAAAGAAACAGTTCTTTATGGCAAGAATATCCCTTAACTTTCTGAAAGATATAACGAAATGCTAATAAAACAGTTCATTAACATTCATCATAAGAGTAGATAGTAAACTTGAGCATCATCAACACAATCACAGATAGCTATGGGGCATGAATGATACTATCAATAACACAGGTTCATTAATCAAACGATATTCTGAAACTGTACGCAGAATACACACAGTGTTGTCACATCTAAACACATCATCCAATCAAAGGGATTTTAACAAGTATTTGTATTACATATGTCAAGAGTATGATTCTTCAATTACAATGCAATATTGCTCTTCAATCCACCCAAGAGAAGCCCCTAACTATGTGCCCCGCAGGGGTATTTATAGATTCAAGAAACGCCCTTTAGGCTTTCTGACGCTTCAACTTCCCGACGGTTCAGCTTCCCTGCGACCTTTGCCGAACATGCGACCTGCAACTTGGGTGCCGGTGCGACCTGCGACCTGGGTGCCGGTACGACCTGCGACCTGGGGACGGTTGCGACTTGCGCCTGAAAAAGCTTAGCTATGGACGTGGTTGTGTGATTGAGGTTTCTGGAGTGTCAACTTTCTTGCCTTTGAGGAAATCTCGCCAAGTCTGGTAATCCACTGCTATAGGGGCGACAAGAGGGGTTTCCTCTTTTATTCGATCCATACATTCCAGGACATTTGGTATTAGAGTCTCCTTCTTCTGAGAGATCTGGATTGAGAGGGAGGCAAGCTTGGTATAGATTTGTACTGGAGTGACAAGCAACCGATTTAGGTTCTCTTGTGATGCCTCAAATTCTGGTGCGGCAGCAGCTTGTCTCACGGGTTGCAGAAAAGACTGAATTTCCTGCTCTACCTGCTCCCAGTCTTTAGTTTCACCCAGTGCCCCTAACGACGGAATGTGATGAAGAGCGTTCATGGAGTCAATACCACTGATCAGGTGATTATATGCAGACATCACTTTGTCTAAATCTTTGGCCAGCTTGTCTTTGGACTGCATATTCATCCGAATTTGTACTTTGGCGTCTTGTGTGTGACTCCAATCCTTCCTAGGCACATGTTCGGGAGCTTGCTGATACTGCGCTGTCCAGTTTATCATTTTGTCCAAAGCTACCGAGGCTTCCCTGAGCTGCTCATGCTTCTGTTTGGTTTCCTCTCATGCCTCTGCCAACGGGGCCACTGTTTGTTTTAGGGTGAGCATTTCCTTATATACTTGCCTCATGGTCATTTCCAACACATCACACTCTTTCCTGACCGCCAGTGGGACCTCATTCACTTGGGCGGGCTTACTTTGGAGCTGTAGCATCTCACTCTCTAGTCTTGATTTCTCCTGCTCCGCTGCTTTTAGCCTGTTCTGTAGGGAAATAATCTCCTTGCTCATTCTAGTGACATTTTCCTCCGTGGCCGCGGCAAAAGCGGTGCCTGCTGACGCTATCATTACAGGGTTAGTCCTTGTATCTGGGACTATGTCCTTTCCAGTGGTGACCGTAGATATGGCGAGATGGCTTTGCGCCAAGGATTTCCTTTTCTCTTGCCGTATTTTGAAGGAGAATTGGTCAAATGTCAATCTGGTTAGGTCGAAGACTTCTTCTTCTTGTTCCCCGGGAAAATCATCAACATTGAGGGTACTTTTCGCGCTACCTGGAGGAATTTCCAGGGGAGATATGTCGATGTCGTCTATTAGCTCGTCCTCCTCATCCTGCCTTTGACCCTTTTCTTTCTCCTTTTGCCGGCGCTCGGCCTCTGCCTTGTCGTGTTCCTCCTTCTTCGTGCGTTCGGTCTCTGCTTCTGCTTCTTTTTCAGCTTTTCTCTTTCGCTCTGCCGCGGCGGCTTGGTCTGCCTTCTTTTGATGATCGACTTTGTCAAGTTCTTCCTTAAGTGCTTGTTCTGCCGCCGCCTGTGCTTCCTTTTCCTGTCTTTCCTTTTCCTCAGCCTGTTTCCTTTTCCGCTCTGTCCTGGCATCTTTCTTACGTTTCTCTTCTTCCTCCTTCATTTTCTTTTCCTCTTCCTTCTTGGCTTGGCCTTCTGCTGCCCTTTGCTGATCCGAGGTGTCAGGCCCTGTATTGGTCTGTGTTCTCCTATCTTTGGAGGAAGAGGAGCCTCCTAGTTTATGGCTCCTATCTTCTAAATTCTGGTGATCCTCTTCTCCTTGGTCAGAGTCGATCCCCGGAGCTAGATGCCTGTCTGCGTTGTACCAGTTTCTTTTTTCGTCCTCTGCCGGGCGCTCGACATGCTGATAACTCCATTTAAAATTGGCCCTTTTACAATGCTCAGGAACTATCCTGACTGGGTCATAAGTTCGGCAATCCAGATTTCTAAAGTGGTAACCTTTTATCTCTTCCCCTTCACGCCCTACTTCTCTGAAGTCCTTGACTGTATAAGCACCAATGGTGAGGGGTAGAGCGGGCCAAGGTTTCTTCTTCCCTTTGGAAAGGACATTGGAGAAACCCGAGGTCATCTGGAAACATACCTCCTGCATGAGCACCTTATCGGTAATAAACTTAGGCAGAGCATGTGGTGCTTTGAATGTGCCAAATACTCGGATGATTGTAAATTCAGCGAATGGAAACCAATGTGCCACCTGACCTAGTGTCTCCATTGCTCGCCAAGACATGCAGGGGGTGTCTTGACCAAAGAGTTTCCCGTAAAGGGCGGGAATGAATATATGAGAGATTTGCTCAATATCTGACTTGTACCTGGATTCCCAGAATACCTTGGTCTGCAAATGGATTTCCCGGGTCTGTTCGGAGTCCCAGTTATGTGGCCATCCCTCAACATGCAGCTGGGCACAGACAACATCTAATAAATACGAAGCCATATAAAATTCTGACGGCGTTCCCTCATCTGGGGCTAAAGCTGAAGCCAAATTTGTTTGCACTAAGCCCATTAATATACCAGCCCAATTGAATCGAGTGCCATGCACCGTTACGTGTTCCATAATGGTTGCCCATGCTCCGTTGAAAGTGGTGGCGTCCGAACGTCCGTACACTCTGCACAGCATGGCGGCCACTAACTTATACACTTTCCTCAGACTGGCCACCGGGTACTCCTGGTCTTTCTTGACTTTAAATTTATCTGGTTCCGCCCACCATTTTCTGATTGTATCAATCATCGGTACTTCATTTGCAGAAAACCATCTCGGGGTAAAATTTACCTCTGGTTGGGGTAGCGAGTAGTAGACCTGTGCTTTTGAGCTCTCCAATGTTGCAAAAGCTTTACCTCCACTATCTCGGATCGCTAAATTCTTGGGATCCGTCTTCCGTATGATCCAGTCTAACATTTCTGGGCACGGAAAGATGGCGGGATGTGCCCCTGCTAGGTGCAATTTGGATTTCTTGACCTTTAGGTATACCTCCCGGTCAGGGATATCTTCTGGAAACTCATCTTCTGTTATGGCGAACTCGCGGTATACTTCATACCACCTAAGGTTGTCCCCCTTTGCGAAGGTGCAAAGGGTGTCTCTGTATATTGGTGGAGGAGATGTTTGTATGTCTGTGTCTGACTCTTCCTCCACCACCTGCTTACTTGTCCTTCGGGATACCCGGGGTGCCATGTTGCTAGAGTCGGAGAGGACCGGTATCGTGTCTGCTCTAAATTCACCTGTTGCATTCAGGAAAGAATCCCAGGATGAGAAAGACATGATGATAACGGCTAAATACAGTCTACACATGCAGAGTTTAATTAACTGCTTTTCTGGGGGTCGCAGGGTCGCTGATCTACAAAAGAACTCACATGCGACCTTGCGACCTTGCGACTAGGTCGCAGGGTCGCAGAGTCGCTAACAAGGGGGCGCGCGACCTTGCGACTTTGCGACCGGGTCGCTGGGTCGCAAGTCGCACTTGAGCCTGCCGAGGGGTTTCGAGCGCGCGCGGTTTTGCGGATAATCTCTCCCTAACGGGAAACATACGCGGCTTGAAAGGGTCTAAACTGTAAATAAGGCACAGCCATGAGGAATTGGGCAAGACACAGGTGACCCTGGGGTTTATGAGAAACAAAACAAAAATAAAACTCAACAGAAAACCTACATCTTCACCAGAAAGAAATTAAGGCCGTGGGGAGGCTCAATAATGGCAAGAAATGCTGGGGAAGGAAACACAGGGAGGAAAAAGGCAACTTACCCGGAAGAAAACGCGCCAGTCGACCTGTCAGAGCAATTCCACGATTTTCGCCGCGAGTTACAAATGCGACCTAGCGACCTGCCCTTATAAAAAGGAGTCGCACGTGCGAGCAATAAATGAGGTCGCAAGTTTGTAGTTTGCGACCTCGCGACCTTAAGGTCGCTGGGTCGCAAGGTCGTTGAGTCGCTAATTCCCCTAATTCCTTAATCTTGCGACCTTGCGACCTTGCGACCTTAAGGTCGCTGGGTCGCAAGGTCACAAATTTCCTGATTTCCGACTCTTGCGACCTGGCGACCTGGCGACCTTAGGGTCGCAGAGTTGCATAGGTCGCATGGGTCGCAAATCATGTATTCGCGACTTATCGACTTGCTCTTAAAAACTTTACTTAGCTTCTTCTTCTGGTTTCAAAGGGGGGCTCCAAAAAATTTAGAAGTGTGTGTTATTATCTTTTTTGTATTTTTTGGAGGGTGTTGTAGGGGCTACAACAAGCCCCTTTTTTCAATACCATGTTCCAAACAATACCATGAGCCTGTAAACTGACCCGACTGTGGTCACTTAGGCGGATCATTACCCAATACAATGGGTCAATACCATGGTGTTTACTGGGTTTGCACTTTGGAGCGCTTTTGCCCACACCACGCATTGAACGTTATTTCCGATGCATACGCGACTTTATCTAGATGAATTCATGTATACATAGAGACATACCTTTTCATCATACTGATACATTCTAATTCTTTCTTCATTGCCTTCTCGTATTAATAATCGTAGATACATCATGTTTTCTTCATCAAGAACATATTACTTCATCAAGTAAGTTGTCATTATCTTCATCAAGTGGGTTGCCTTTCAAGGACAACACTTAGCATCATATTGTCAATAAACATCATATCACATCAGATTTACATCATTTACTAAGTCCATCAAGTCAAGCATAACTTCATCAGGTGGATTGCCATCAAGGACAACACATGTCAACAGTCAGATGTCTTCATCTTCATTCAGTGGGTTGCCATCAAGGACAACATCCTGCATCATATTTCCAACATTATTATCGTAATTTAAGGAAATTGGGCCATGCACAATACTAGTTGGACAAAATTTGTTTGCTCCAAATTTCAGATTTTAAATCAAAGCCTATCTAACAAATAGTTTGTATAAGCGTGTTAAAGAATAAATCAAGTTAGAGAGAGATCATAATGATGAATTTTTCATAGTGAATGGTAAAAATGAAATCAGAATTCACAATGACACTGAAAACATAACAGTCAAAGAGTATCAGTGGTTAAAGTGAATTAGGTAAAAGTCAGAGTGAAAGTTAAAACAAAGTTATAAGAGTAGTCAAAGGTAAATAGTAAAAGTAAATACAGAGGTAGTAAAATGGTAAAAATAGATGAAAATATTTTCACCAACAATGAGGTTTATCTAAAGTGAAAGTAAAGCAGTTAAAAGAACAAAAAGGTGAAAAGATGAAAACACAACAAGAAGGAACATTTTTGCAGAAATTAATGTTAAGCCATTGTTTTGCAGAAAATATTATGACCAATCCAAGATGAATTTTGAAAAAATTAAGGAGGTTTATCTTCTTAAGAGGGCCATCTACAAAAACCTCTCTCACTTTTCTAACATCCATTATGGAATTGGAAATATTAAACAATATTGGAGAGCACTTTTTGTATAAAATTCTTGTTAAGTCATCATTTTTTAGAGAATATTATGGCCAATCCGAAATACATCATACAAAACTGAAAAAGGTTTTTGTTCCTAAGAGACCCATATACAAAAACCTATCTCACTCTTTGCACAATAATTTTATAAGGAGAGATACATACACATATTTATACCCTATTTGTCAGACTCTGTAAAACTTTGTTTTACACATCTTTTTTCAGAGCCTATTGTGCACATATGGAGAGGTATTTTATGAAAATGAAAGGGGTTTATTTCACCAACATATTTATCCATAATAACCTCTTTCACTTTTTACATATATATTTCGTATTGAGAAATAAAAAGATATCATTGGACCCGAAGTTTGCAGAATTGTTGGAGCAAAATGCACAAAGAAAGGAATCAGTTAGTGGCTTGGATGCCTCATCACCAACTAAGAGTTGGATAAAATTCCAATTCTCCTCTTAGTCATCACCTATCCATAAAAAATAGTGCCAAATAGATGCATTAGTCTTGAGTTTCCCTTACTTAAGTTCTATTTATGTAAAACAGTTAGAGATATTTGTGAACCAATCTTGATATTTTTTCAAGATATTCTAGTTTAGAATTTGTATAAATACTTCACTCTTTGAAGTAATTTTGTGTGGAATAAAATTATCGAGACTACTATAGACTTTTTTGTTGAAATCATTGGGATTTTATGTGAGTTAAGTTGAAGCAGCAGACTGGAAACTGAAGTAAATAGACATCATAACTAATGATCCTCATGTTGATCAGATGAGTATTGTATCTTCTAGTTTTCATTGTTTATTTCTTTAAGTTTCATTCATACATCTTGTGTTATTTTCCATCTTAAATGAATAACTAGGAAAGTTATTACAGAATCAGTGTAAAATGCTCTTTGTTCTTACTATTTTTCATGTTTATGTTTTATGTTGATTTCCAGACTTTAGAATTCTTAATTGCTCTTTAGTCTCGTTTGACCTCAATTTCCCTCTTCCTTTCCTGTGATCTAAGGATTCTTAACTTCCCTTAGTCCAGATCATACCACTTCATCAAAATAGCCTTTTTAAACCCTCTGAAGATCATCTATCTTGCCCTTAGTATATTTGTTCTTTTGACCTTAGTTTTCTAGTCTTGTTTGCTATAAATTTGACCCCATTTCCCAATGGTTAGGTAGATCTTTCTATGGTTTCCCTTGTAGTCCTTTATTCCTACCAACATTCAAAAAATCAAACCAAATTTTCCATTCATATCTAGCCTAAAATCCATTACAAAACAAAGCTAAATCTTAAGGAGAGATCCCTCTCCGGAACTCAGGAAGGCTAGATCCTGAATTCTAAAAGAGGTTCTTGGTTACCCCTGGTTTTATTTAACTATAAACCAAAATCCCACGACCTAAGAATTACTAGGGTGATAACATACTGGCGACCATACTGTGGAACTAACCACTCTCCAGTTTTAAGTTTAATCTTAGAGGAAGATTTTTAAAACATATCTTTTCTACTTTAAGATTAAGTTTAAAGGTTGTGGGTAATAAACTGCCAACTCCGCTGGGGAAGACTAACATTTTCTTCAGAAATATTTTACAGGTTCAGATCTGATCTATGATGGTTGACAACGATCAGA
Organism: Pinus albicaulis; assembly: GCA_034641835.2. NCBI lineage: Eukaryota > Viridiplantae > Streptophyta > Pinopsida > Pinales > Pinaceae > Pinus > Pinus albicaulis. The sequence continues at coordinate 1,304,364,266 of CM076582.1, read as the reverse complement.
CACACAAAGGTTAAAATCATCCACCTGGCGACTCCAAATCAATTTCACAATCAAGACTCCACTGGAGGAATGAAACTGAAAGAAAAATATGGAAAGATCGGGCTTTCAACTTGGATCTTAATCCAAGACATCGTGTTCTTTCTCATTAAGAATTTTTTTCAATGTATATTGTATTTTATAGAAGATCTTAGATTATTTTTTAGTTATTTTCCTTTAAAAATTGTAAATAATAATTCTTCTAATCTCTTTGAGCAGCTTTCTTCTGAATCTAATGATGATTATTTTCCAATTAAGAAGCCTCAAATAATCAAGACTGATCTTAGAATCCCTGTACATATTCCTATACCATATAAAGTTCCAGATAGATATAAGCCCCTTATTTTACCTCCTATACTCCATGATTTTCCTAAAAACTACTACAAATATCTTCCTAGATTTGATGGAGAGAATGGTATCACTGCCCAAAAACATATTCAAGGTTTTGAGAATTATTTGAATTTATTTGAGATTGATGAAGGTGATGTTAAAATCAGACTTTTTTCTCTTTATTTGCAAAATAGAATAAAGAGTTGGTTCAAAAATCTCCCTAATGCTAGCATCTTAAATTTCCAACAATTTCTCAAACTTTTTCTTGATAGATGGATAATCAAATTTAATCCTTTTTTGATCATGGAAGAGTATAATCAGTTAAAAAGACATCCAAATGAAACAATACAACAATTTTCTGACAGATTTAATCAAGTTTATTATTCAATGCCAGAAAATATTAGACCTCCTCATAATTCAACTCTCTTGCATTATCCAAGTGCCTTTGATCCAGAAATAGAATTTCGGTTAAGAGAAAGAGATCCAAAAACACTTGTACAGATGCAAAACATTGCAGTTGATGTAGAAGTTAATCTGCAAATCAGATAGGAAAAGTTGAAAACAGAAGAAGAGGAAAATAAAAACATTGCAGAGGTAAAACTCAGCCTTTTGGTAAGAAAACTAGATGAAAGAACACAGAAGATCACTATGAAAGATGATTTTTTTTTTCAAAATCACCATTAAGAAATAGAAGAGGTTGATATCCATGAACAAATTCCTGCTAATTCCAATTATCATAGATCAGAAAATGAATTTATAGATCAATCTGAGGAAGAGGAATCTGTTGATCTATTGTGTATGTTTGATTACATTCCTTCTTTTGATGATTTTCCTAATTGTGATCATTATGATGATAGTTATGTTCTCCAAAATCAAGCTAACTTTACAGAGCAATCAAAAGCTATTTTGGAGGATGAAGAAATGCAGTTTCAGCAGATTGAAGACAGTGATCATCCAATACAGATTAGCCATGAGAGTGAGGAATAAAGAGAAAAAAATGAGGAAATAAGTAAAGATTCTTTACCTCTTTGTTTTGCTTCATTTCAATTCATTAGAGACAACTTTCATGCCATCAATAATCAACAATCTTTAGGAATTGTGATTGACAACAAAGAAGATAATGAAACTATTAATAAATATTTTTCAGTTTCACAATTGCAGTTATCAGTTCCCAGTGAAATAAATGATCAAATGACACAAGAAAGCTCCATACCACTATGTTTTGAACCATTTCAACTTTTAAAGGAAATGTGGTATAACATATTTAAAGAAAAGGATGAGAAACTTGTTGAATTTTATGAAGTCCCATGGAATCCTATAAGTCATAGGTTGCAACAATTTTCCCAAATTTTTCATGATCCAATAGCATATATGTGGAACAATGAATGCATTCAAAGCATTCCTCTATTAACTAACTATGAATTTCAGAATCAAGATGATAAAGGTTTCAACAGTCAAACATTACAATCAGTAGGAATATCATCACAAATCTTATCTGAAAGTTTACAGGGAGATAAAGATGAAAATAAAATTTCATATTCATGGCATGGAGGCCATCCAGAATAGATGTACAATTGTTTAGATTAGTTAAACATCAGTGTATATATTTTGGAAGATCTTTTTGTACAGTTTCTCGAGTCAACAAAGGAAATCAAGTGTTTCCTTATCCTCTCATTTGTTGACAAGTTTCTAATAGGTTGCAAAAGTACAGTTTTGATAATCAATACGCAAATGCAACAAAATATATCAAAGTACATAATGCTTGAATGGTTGCATTGGCTATTTCATTTTACCTGACCAGCAGTTGGACAACTGATTAGAGTAAGTAGGTATGATTTCAGCTTATTTCAGTATTCAGTTTTCAGCTAGTTTTGGAATAATTCATTAAGATTTAAAGCTAAGGAGAAGGTCCTAAAGATATTTAAGATCTAATAAGTTTGGTTTGAGATTTGCAGTATGTATTTTTTATTTTTTTAGCTTCGGATCAAATTTCAGTTTGCAGAAAAAGGACTATATTCAGTTCAAGATTTTCAGCCACAGCAAATGCATGTTTGGGATTGGCCCAATGGATCAGGCTACAATTCAACGGTGTTCTTGACATTTCACCAGGAAATTCCATCCCCAAGTGAAGCCGATGTTAGAAACCTATAAATATAGGATTCATAATTTTGACTTGACTGATAACAATCTTGTAGATATGTACATACTTTGCCTTCTGCAAGTTGTATTCCCATATTTAGTAAAAAAATTTAAAAAATCAAAAATCAAAAATCAAAAAGAGGGTAAAAAGTCCTAAAAGAACAATCAAATGACTTAGAAAAAATAATAGACCCCAAAAGAAAAAGATGAATAAAACAAGAAAGTGTGCAAGCCTAAATGCCACTACTTTTACCTTTTGCAGTTGATAATGGCAGAGTGTCAATAAATTCCATAATCCATGATGAGTTAAAAAGTTTAATCTTGACTTGTCATGTTTCAATTGTTGTAGATAGAGAATAAAGAATTTTCATATAGTTTAATCATGACAATTCAGTATTTAGGTAGAGAATAAGTGAATCCAACAGTTTAATCTGGATTCCTGGATGAAATAGGTGTAGGATTAGATAGTTTTATTGCTTTCAGAAAGAATAAATGTTGTAAAGGTTTCTAGCTCAAATGCACCTAATCAAAATGGAAGAAAAAAGGTTAGCAGTTAAAATGGGGTAGGTAGAATAAGGTGAGAAGCATCATTGTAAATATTATTCACCAAGGCTGCAAATAACTAACTTCCCTTCCCCATAGCCCTTTATCATTCTAAAATATCAGTCAAAAAGGCTCAAGGCATTTCCTTGACATCTGTTGGGACCGGACCCAAGGCTCTATGGATGATTAGTTGAAAATGTTAAATGTGTATATTAATCCCACAAATCACATCATTTTCCATTCATGCATTCATTTACCAGGAAAAATCATAAGCAAAATCTTCATTTTTACTTAATGATGCTCTAATCCTCATTTGATTAATTTCCTACATCTTATGAAGTATAAAACCTCAAAATGACATTTTATCCTAAGTAGAAGTGATGAAATTATCATAAATGCAAATTTTTCTTTGATCTTCACTTTTCTTGGTTATAATGGTATGTTTTGAGTATTCACTTTTCCCTTTTCATATTAACACCTAACTTATTTTATTAACTCCTTATCAATTATCTTAGTTCCATTTTATTTAATATCCCAAAAACCTATTTAATATATGCTTTTGTGTCAAAGATATTAAGCACATGTTGAAAAACATCCCGAAGTTACCCCTTTGACACAAAACTACCCATAAAAATATTTCCCCTTTCCCCTATAGTTATTTAGCCTAATTGGTTTGAAATAACTATATAATAAAATACAAAGGAAAAGTTATCGGAATATGATGTATCAAATGAAAAATAAAAAGTTGTTACCGATGCTTTATTTCCTTTTAAACATAAACCTCTGCATAATACATTTACCTTCCCTCCAGCACAAGCTTTACCCGAGGTTAAAATTTGACCTTACCCCTCTTTCCCATTGTATGAAATTTCACATTTTGTACAAACAGTTGAAACCTTGGTTTAAACCTTGTTAAAACCTTTCCTCACCATCAGGTTTAACCTCAACCATCTGATCATCCCGATAAAAATAAATGGTTAATATTAAACCCAAGTCTTACCCCCTCGCATTCAATCCTGACCCTCCAATCATCCTAATCCCTTTCATCCGAAGGTCAGAAATAAACCCAATAAATCCTTCCCCACCCCCACCATTTCCTATCAGATAAAATCTAAACCGTCAATATCCACTCACCGAATCAATGGTGCAGATCATAGTACCTGGTCCCACCTTATTTCCCTGAATCTTTCTGACACATCTCAACTGTTCACTCCACTCCACCACATCCAATGGCATAGATCCCATATCGCATTTTTAAAGTGATCGACCAAAGTTCCCAAAAATTTTTGCGAAAAAAGTTGTTTTGAGAAACCGTCACCCTCTACGTGTCTGAAATATATTGGATCGCATTGCTAAAGCTAAAAACCACTTACCACCTGAAAGCAATGCGAAAACCATTACCAATTTTTTCTTTCAAATGAAAAACCACTCCTTCCATTAATACCAAACCTGCAATAAATGTTATGTTTCTTGATAAAACTTAAGCTTTCGGACTTAATTATTATTGTTTACATTGCATTTTGGCCTACATCCTCTCTGAAAAGATTCACATACACCATTTTGAAACTTCTTATAATCCCAGAAGCCATTTCACCTCTTAATTTTGCCTCCGAAGAAATATCAGTACCTTCTATCAAACAAGCTACAACCAGTTTGAAGTCTGGTACCACCTGTAACCCTCTTCGAACAAAACCATACCTGTTCAGGGTATTTTTTAATAATCTAACCTGCGAATTCTTAATTCCCAAGAACAATATTAAACCAATTTGAATATAAAATCCAAAATATTCATTTTGCAGTCTCTTTTTGAAAACAAATTCCAGACATAGATTGATTAAAAGACTTCTTTTCCACATTTGTACCATTCACGAAACCCTGTTTCCTGTCTTAGCCCAGTTTTCATCTCTCAGAAGCCTAATTTGAGCAAATAAATCCCAAAATAAGCCATCCTTAATTGCTCAGTTTCATCTCTGTTAAAGTGAATAACTCCTACAAACAGTCTAATCTTGCAGTAGCTACCCAAAATGCCTAAAAAATAGAGTTAAACCTCCACAGACTGATCTCATTCCACAGGACTTTCAAAAAACCTTCAAACACCTCCCTGTAGACCTGGACTTCATTAAAAAATTGTTTGATTTTTGCAAGTTATTATTAGAATAAGAAATTGGGCCAACAGTTTCAATACTAGTTGACAAAATTGTTTGCTCCAAATTCTCATATTTTAAATCAAAATCTTGATTCAACAAACATTTTGTATACAAATAAAGAATAAAATCAAGTCAGAGAGAGATCAGAATGATGAAGTTTTCATATTGAATGGTAAAAGTGAAATCAGAATTCACAATGACACTGAAAACGTAATAGTCAAAGAGTATCAGTGGTTAAAGTGTATCAGGTAAAAGTTAGAGTGAAAGTTAAGACAAAGTTACAAGAGCAGTCAAAGGTAAACAGTGAAAGTAAATACAGAGGCAGTAAAATGGTAAAAATAGATGAAAATACTTTCACCAACAATGAATTTTTCTAAAGTGAAAGTAAAACAGTTAAAAGAACAAAAAGGTGAAAATATGAAAACACAACAAGAAGGAACATTTTTGCAGAAATTAATGTTTAAGCCATTGTTTTTCAGAAACTATTATGACCAATCCACGATGAATTTTGCAAAACTAAAGGAGTTTTATGCTCTTAAGAGGTACATCTACAAAAATGTCTCACTTTTCTAACAGCCAGTATGGATTGGGAAATATTAAACAATATTGGAGAGAAATTTTTGCAGAAAATTTTGTTAAGGAATCATGTTTAAAACATGATGGTTGTAGCGATCGAAATACATGAAATAAAGCGAAGGAGT